>CM060971.1:105737717-106260217 GCA_030765045.1 Tenodera sinensis | reverse complement strand
GAAAAATTGTCATGGAAAGGTAGTCTGAGCGCGGAATTTTCTTGAAAGTCTTCGTTTGGCATTCTTGAAAGATGTTGAACTTCAATATCAGGTTTAGTTTTTAATTGACTTTTCGATTTTGAGTTATGCTGTTAAAAGAGACATAGAGAGCTTCTTGTAGTTTTTTTTTTTTTTTTTTTTTTTTTTTTTTTTTTTTTTTTTGTGTTCAGGGGCCGACGAAACCTTGATGTCGAATTTTTGGGTGGAAGATAATAATTCCTCTACTTAGTATACTTAGTATACATAGTAGAGAAAGTAAAAAGGAGGACATTTAAAATCCTGGCACCTACTTATAGGCTATAAGAAAAATACTGTTTCATGTCCCAAAATGTGATACACAGATTTCTTCGGAAATATCTTTTTAGACACCTCGAGTCCTAAAATATATTTTATCGGCCCGTCTCGTGCTGCTAGAATGCTTTTCCCTAGCGCACCTTCGAGTCTCACTGCAAATGCCTGCAAGGCTTGCATAGGTCTTGGCGGACGACAAAAAACCTGTAGAAAGAATTTTTCAGTGTTTAGAGGAAAGTAAAATGAGTTTGAAAATTTGAAACTTTAGAAAAATAGCTTTTATATTTTTGACAGCTTTATCACTGTTTTAATTCTGGCATTTCCCACTCTGTTTTGTATATTTATGTATATTTACTTTCCTTTTTATTAGTAATTTTATTTTGTATTGAAGTTTATATTTGGCGTTTGTCATAAATTGTTTTTTAAGTATGCTGATGACCATACGGATTCAGGTGGAACTGAATCCTTGGATCCGATCCTCTTAGGACTGGGATCGGATGGAAAATTTTTTGCATGGTGACACCTACCGGATTCAAACCGATTTGAAAACGCTAAAGACACAAACTTATACTGTACTAGTAACACGCAGCACGCTCGTCATTTGTCTTAGCGAAAGTGGTGTAATAAAACACGACAGAGCCACTTTTATTGTTTCTTTAATCTCGCAATATATTCTTCTAAAGACCTTCACTAACCTCAAAACCTACTTAAAATACGCAGAAAACAAACCAAGTGACCAATATAAAAGCTTGAATTGTTTATGCTTGAATCGATCTCATTCCGGTTTGAATTCAATATTGATCGTATTGAGAATTAGATTGGACTCAAATCTATTTCAGTTCCCCATGGAAACGTAGTGATTAAACACATTTGCTCCTATATTCACACTTTGTGGGAGATACGGAACAATTTATTCTAAACTAAACAGCACATGAAGGGCCAAGGCTTGCCGCCTGGCCGCTGCGTTCCCCACCTCTTCCCATTACAGGCATCATGAGTGTGGTGCAACTCAAGTACAGAGACAGTTAATAGTGGAATTATTTATTCATAAGATTAATAATTTTATAGAAAGTGACGGAAGATAGACAATTGCAATAATAGTTTGCATGTGTGAAAATAAATATATAGGTAACGTAAGAAATACAAGTTGTGATTTAATTGGGGAATAAGAAGTCATTTGCCAGGAAAGTTGAGTGTTCAAGAAAAGCAATATGTCAAAATACGAAATTTGATTTTTAACACAGGACCTTTTTCCATAAATGCCTTTCTTAGATTCGGGGGGATTCAAAACATATATTTCTGGTAAAATCTCGACATCAAACCTTTGGGTGGAATACAATACTTCCTCTACTTACAATACGTAGTAAAAATAAAATTTTGCCAAAATAGAAGGCGTGGACTTAAAAAAAAAAAGACTTGTTACTTTATTACCAAAATAAAAGTCAATCAGTCATTTTTGTGGTTGTTTATGAATGCCTAGCTATTTTTGAGCTCGAAGCATTTTCATAGTTGGCCAGTGTAAGTGATACAAACTCTGTAAGTTGCCAAACGGTGTTTAAATTTCGCAGAAGCCATTAGTAAAGCTGAGGATTTTCTTGCCTGTGTAAGTCTCGTTAAAAAGCTCATTTAAATGCAAAGTATGACTTCTAAGTTGTCGGTTGTTTCACAGCCATCATTATTTTCTCTTCCTGTCTTGTGTGCTGCATTTCCCGTGTGTGTAATCCGCCTGCTGGTGTTGCTGTATCGTGGTTTCCCTTCACTTCAGATTCTTCCTCTTAGTTTACATGTTTACAGGATACCTACCCTTCCGAGAGTAATTGTTACTTTCTCTACTATCCAACCTATAGTAGGTAGAGGAAGCATTGCTCTCGAAAGAATGATTCGATACCCAGATTTCACCGGAAACACGTTCTAAGCTCCCTGAATAGATAAAGGTTTGTATGTCAGTGAACAAGACAAATCAAAAACTAAAATCTGTGCTTAAGCCTTCAGACGAAGTGTTTGCTCGGCTCTTATTAATGCATGAGATTCTTGTGTGTTTATTCGAAGCGAAAGAGGATAAGTAAGGTTTTATGTTATTTCATTAGTTTAGTATAATTGTGCACATACTAAAGGAAGGATTGAAAACATAATTTAAAATTAATTGTATCATAGAGTTATTAAACATCTGTTAGCGGTTATCTTATTGCTTGTTTTCTTGCACATGCAACGGAAATATGGGAATACAGTAGGCATTGAGCGATAGTCAAATCTTTTAAAGCTTTCAAATTCCGTTCTCTTTGCACGCTTTACATATAACAAAATGAATAGTGATGTTACGTTTGATAGAAGCTTAAGTTCTACAAAACTTACACAGATAAAGGGGAATATCTCCGAAATGGTTCACTCTACAAATATATATTTTAGCGAGATCTACATTTTTTGTATAGTAAGATTTTGTCTACCTCTTACGGTTTACGAGTTATTCAAAAGTCATCCAGAGTAAATACCACTACATAGGCTATAGCCAGAAAATTCAAGATATAATTTCATTTGTGATAAAAATATCTCAAATATATGACATTTTAATCAAAATCGTTAGAGCCATTTTAAAGAAAATCAAAATTTTCGAAACATTTTCCATGCAAAGGGTAGTTTAGGGTGGGGCTATTTTCTTCAAAATCTTCGTGTCGCATGCTTGAAAGGCATTAAACTTAAATACCAAATTTAGTTTTCAATCGACTTTTAGTTTTTGAGTTATGCTGTCCACAGATACACAGATAGACACGCAAACGCGCGCACACACACACACACTCAACACACACACGGACCTTTTTCTAAAAATGCTTTTTTGGATTCAGGGGGCCTCAAAACATATTTCCGGCGAAATCTCGACATCGAATTTTTGGGTGGAATACAATACTTCCTCTATTTACTAGTAAAAGTAAAAAGCAGTTTTAGAAAAAAGTCGGTGTGTGCTTTGCGTGTGTGTGTACGCGCGTGCGCATGTGAACAGCATAACCCAAAAACGAAAAGTCTGTTAAAAGCCCAAGTTGGCATTTATGTTTAATATCTTTCAAGAATACAACACAAAGGTTTTGATGAAAATTCCTGCCCCTAAATATCGTTCACACGGAAATTTTTTCTAAAATTTTGATTTTCTCAAAAATGACTACTGATTTTTATGAAAATGCCATATGTGTAAGATATTTTTATGGCAAATGAAATGTATATTTTGAATTTTATGGCCATAGCCTATGTAGTCCTGTTTTCTCTTGATGCCGTTTGTATAACTGGTAAACCGTATACAAAAATTAGATCTCTCGTTAAAGGACACAAATTATATCCTAGTGCATTTTTTGTATAAGCCATTTCGGAGATATTCCGTGTTACTTTTGTGCCTTCTACAATACTTAAACTTTTGTGAAACATAAAGTCGTTATTCACTTCTTTATCTCTTGGTCATACACAGAGAAAATAATTTCAAAGCCTTCATATAGCGACCAGTTTTAAAAGATTTGCCTATCGCTATAAGCTTACTATATTCCGATATTCCCGTTGCACCTACAAGAAAATTAACAATAAGGTAATTTATACAAATCTTTTTCTTGACTAATATGAGGAAGATATAGGAATAAGTGATTGCTCATCTACGAGATATAAGGAGAGAGAGAGAGGGGGGGGGGGGAGAACATTTCTGCCAGATATGTGTTTATAGGCCAGTGTTGAAAGTAAGAAACAAACTTACGTAATACTTTCCCACAAAACGAACCAGGTTCAATTTCAAGGCTGTTTACATACATGGCAACAAAATCAGCTGTTACTCACGAAGCTGCACACGCCAGCAATGTGGACTTCTAAATTTATAAATGACTCATTTAGAATTTTTAGGATTATTTTACCAACCTCAATCTATTTGTAATGTCATTAAAAGAATTCTAGAGCAGAAGATAAGAGAGCCCAGGTAAGCAAAGTGCAAATCGATTAGAAATGTTGAATAGATCAGTGAAAAACATGTTACGAGAAGTTACTCAGCTAAATAAACGGGAAAATAATCATTAAAAACTGTTGATGTTTGTGGTTATTCCACAGTGCTATTACATAGGCCATTTATAGTATCCTCAAAGCGAGTAGAAGCAGGCTTAACAACCGTAAAGTAATGAAGCAATACTGGAGCTAAAAGATTGTTAAACTGTTTTACGACGATGGTATCTTTGACCTTAAAGTCTGCCAGCTGACAGCCTGCGGCGGTCATGAGCACTTCTAGTCATTGTAAACACATGTCCTGTTATTTTTCTTTGCCATTGGTAACATTCAGATTACTACAATTTACTAAGATCATTACTTTGATTTATCGTACTTTATGGATTTGACCTCGGATAACAGGATATCCTAACCGAAGTCTTTGCTCAATTTATACCCATTGATAGGGTAGCAGGTTACTGACCTGATGAATGTCCCAAAAATTCTATGTCGAGATTTCACCAGAAATATGTTTTGAGGGCCCCTCGAATCCAAAAAAAAAAAAATCATTTTTAGAAAAAGGTATGTGTGTGTGTGTGTGCGTGTCTGTCTGTATCTGTCAGTTTGTGGACAGCATAACTCAAAAACGAAAACTCGGTTAAAAATTCAACTTGGTATTTAAGTTTAATATCTTTCAAGGATGTCACAAAAAGATTTTGATGAAAATACTCCCACCCTAAACTACCCTTTGCATGGAAAATGTTTTGAAGGTTTTGATATTCTTGAAAATGACTCCAACGATTTTGATTAAAATGCCATATGTTTGAGACATATTTATGAGAAATGAAATATATATATTGAATTTTCTAGCTATAGCCCATGAAGTTATATATACTCTGGATGACTTGTATAATTGGTAAACCGTAAAAGATAGACCAAATCTTACTATACAAAAAATGTAGGTCTTGGTAAAACTCACAATTTGTATCTAAATAATTTTTTTTTAGAGTGAACCTTTTCTGATATATTCCTTGTTATTTGTGTGAGTTTTGGAGAAGTTATACTTCTGTCAAATGGAACATCGTTATTCACTTTTTATATGTTAAGCGTGCAAAGAGAACGGGATCTCAAAGCTTTAAAAGATTTGACTATCGCTGAAAGCTTACGGTACTCCCATATTCCCCTTGTACCTACAAGGAAATAAGTAATAAGATAATTTCAGCAAATGTTTATCTCAACTAACACGAAGAAGAAAAGGAATAAGAGATTCTAAGAATGGTTAGTGCAAGAGTAGAGAAAGTCATGTGAGTGCAACACATCAGATTCTGTTACTAGGAGCTGACTTTCAGCCCAGGTTTGTTAAGGTCTAAATCCTAGATTTGAAGGACAATGCGCACTCCATCCTTGATAATTGGGAACAAGAAGTAATACGTGCGGTGATAGGTCAGGCCGAAAGGCGTATCAGCTGTAAATTCTACATTAGAAGTCCTTTATTGGAAGAGTATCTCGATGAGCATGCGCTTTGAGGTCACCATGTAATACTTTTTTTAAAGATTAACATCGAAGGATCATGAGAAAGTCGATCGATGACCTTCTAGAAGAACAGAAGACGAAGGAATGAGACGGATGGTTTGTTGCCAATAATTCAGCCACTTGTATTTTCCACACGTTCCTTCTGGGAATTTCGATGCACGGATAGGAACCTTCCGAAAATGTAAAGCTGTGTAAAATACAAAGTGCTGCAAATAAAAGAACACCTTTGGTTTCAATGATTGGATCTTGCTGACCTGTTCCGGAAAACAAACGAAATTGCCCTTTTTTCTTATTTTATACGAACATCAAAGAATTAAATTACAATAATGACAATTTCAGCTTAAAATACTGACTCGATTTATAACAAACATCAGGTATTCTTTTTTTTTTTTTCTTTTTTTTCTGTACCTGATTATCCTCCCCTTAGGCAGGACTCACACCCCCTAGGAGTTACAAGTCTCTGGCTAAGGTCAGATACCTCTCGGGGAGAAGAGGAAAATATTCACCCTCACAAAATATTTTTTTCACATCCCTGCTTTCAAAATCAAGTTAGCAAACGCATTATGCCCCAGAAGTTACATTTTTACTTTCTCTACTACGTAGAATATCTCGGACCTTTTTCTAAAAATGCTTTTTTTGTACTCATGGGGCCTCAAAACACATATTTCGGTGAAATCTTGACATCGAATTTTTGGGTATAATACAATAATTCCTCTGCTTACTATACATAGCAGAGAAAGTTAATAAAAAATCTGATGTGTTGCACTCAGATGACTTTCTCTACTCTTGTACTAACCATTCTTACAAACTCTTATTCCTATATCTTCTTCGTGTTAGTTAAGATAAACATTTGTACAAATTATCTTATTGCTTATTTCCTTGTAGGTACAAGGGGAATATGGGAGCACAGTAGACTTTATGAGATAGTCAAATCTTTTAAAGCTTTGAGATTCCGTTCTCTTTGCACACTTAACATATTAAAAAATGAACAACGATTATCCATTTCATGAAAGTTTTAAGTTTTCCGAAACTCACACACATAACAAGGAATATCTCCGAAATGCTTCACCCTACAAGAAAATTTATTGAGACATAAATTGTGTATTTTAGCAAGATCTACATTTTTTCTGTAGTATGATTTGGTCTATCTCTAACGGTTTACCAGTTATGCAAAATCATCTAGGACTTTTATACACCTACATTTCACTTATTATAAAATATCTTAAAACACATGGTATTTTAATCAAAATTATTTCAGCCATTTTTGAGACTATCAAACTTTTCGAAGAATGTTCCATGCAAAAGGACCTCTGAGAAGGTGGTAGTGCTTTTTTTGAAAATCTTCGTGTTGCCTTCTTGGAGGATACTGAACTTAAATACCAAGTTTGGTATTTAATGGACTTTTCGTTTTTGGGTTATGGTGTTCAAGGACGGACGGAGACATACGCGAACTACTTTCTACAAATTCTTGTTTCAGATTTAGGGGGTCCCAAAATATTTATTTCCAGTGATATCTTGGTATCAAATTTTTTGGTGGATTGCATTACTTTTAATAGATAAATTATAAGAAGATATAATACATAAATGCTACGAAACGCGTGAAAGACTTGTGGGAATTCCTTTTAATTTATTCCCAAGACACTTGTTTCATAGTTGCTTCCCACGAGAATTCGCTTGTTCATGTACCGGCTTTCATTACATTGTTTGCTGTCCATAAAACCTTTAATGCTCTGCAGAGAACACCTTTACTGCCGATTAGCTAATGGACGGAAAGGAGATGCAAGTGAGAGGGTCGCGGCCAATGAGAATGCGGAATGTTGCTACTGGTTCTTTTGCGGTCCATAGTTGGCACTTCCTTGTTGATGAGGTTTCCATTTCTTACTAGTCCTCTTGTTCACTTACATATTCTCCTTGAACGTTATTTTGGTATTAGCCTTGAATACCTGGCTTTATTTTCTATTTGCTAGGGCGTAGCAGATTTATTTGAATCGTCCCAAGGTGAGACAATCCGCTGCAGTGGAAGGGTATTGCAATGTCGCAAATAAAAGTAATAATAGATCCTAATATGGGCAACGAAAATGTATAAATATGCTTTACTCCGTAAAATAATTAAAGCAAGTAGATGATTTGTATGGAAACAAAGAATAGCCTATAAAAGTATTACAAATAACATCTAACTAAAGTGCCGGCCGCGGCGTACAACAAACGACGGTCGTGGCCCGACTGTCCACCCCTGGTTGTGCGTGTATGAAAGACGCTGAAGATCAGGCTGCCTCACGCGAGCAAACACGTGACAAGAATCTGAACCAAAACGTGTTTCCCAGATTATTCGAGAAGAGTCCGGTAGCCGGCGTATTTGTAGAAATTTAAGAAAGGTCCGTGTTACGTCATCCTGGCTACATAAGGAGGCAAAGCAACGTGCAGAGTGAGTCAGTCAGTTCTTAATTTAAGTGTGTGCGTGCGCATCAGCTGCGTGTGTCGTAATGGAAGATAGCCAAACAGTTATGAGTGTTGAGTGATTGTATCATCACGGTTAGCGTATGAGAGACTGAGAACATGAAAGACAAAGGACTGAGTCAACGTTACAAGGAGAAAACAGTTGTGGGTTGCAATTTATCGAAAGATTATAGCCCGTGTTGGAACTATCTTGATGTTCAATTGGGGAAACGATGACTTCATGATTGAAGTCCTATTACATGGCCAACTGGATGGTTAGATATGATGACGATTAACCTCTCCTTCTGGACCCATCTTGATGTGTAGTTTGGCACAAAGGTGCTTTGATTGTTCTAGTTCTATTCCATGGCTAGTTGGTTGAACTCAGAATACCACATGTTAAAGATATTTGCATAGCAAATAAAAGGCTGTGGTAACAGTGATAATTATTTTTCTTTATCTTTATTTTCAAGCCCGAAGCTGTAGACCTCTAATGTGCAGAAACACTGGCAATGCGCAATTCTGTGCACTATACAACTTTACATACAAATTCATGAAACATTTAGCAACACTTATGTCAAGTAAAATGATGGATTTACATAAGAATCCGATGTTTAGTGATAACCTGGCGTTGATATGACGGGAGCACAAACTCTAGTGCTATTAGCAGGCTTCTTTCCCTTCCGACAACCACTGATTTATGTGCACTGAATGTAACCCAGATTTGCACTGCTCAGGACGCCGGTGGCAATTTCATCTCCGGAAAACATAAATTTATTTACCAACCGTTCTATTTCTTAACACTTGCACCTTAAGGTCTCATTGCTCATGTATGTAATCTTAACTTTACTCCACGCTGTCAATCTACTGCATTTACTGCTTCCTCTTGAGCAACAGTTTTGTTACTCTTTTCTTATTTAGAAAGTTCTTTCGTTTTTCTCGGTGAGTAATTCCTTCTAGTACATTCCTTGCCATTTCAAAATAAATCTTTATGTCAAGATTTGGTCAAGTATTTTGACCTAGCAATAGAAAAAACGAAGAAAGAGAGAGAAAGAAAGAAACAGAAAGAGAGATAGAAAAAGACAAAGAAAAAGAAACAGAAAAGAAGAAAACAAGGAAACAAAGAAAGAAGGAAGGGAGGAAGGTAGGGAGGGAGGAGGGAAGGAAGGAGGGAAGGAAGGAAAGAAGGAAGAGAAAGGAAAAAATACAAGGAAAGAAGAAAAAAAAAAAGAAAGAAAGAAAGAAAACCACTCGCTGAGATGGTTCCACAATCCGCAGACACATTGCCCATAAAACTAGATAGCTAGATAGGTAGGCAGATAGCATGGTATAGTAATTGATTTCAAATTATCTGTTCTAATATCACGAGAGGGTTTCATATGACGATAATTTTGTGAGAACAACAATAATTTTAGCGTTTAATGCAGGGAAATGAGGAATTAGACATACGATGAATATAAAGCAACAAATTTGCGCTATTCGTCAACGGTATGTCCGCCATATTCAGTATTACAGCTGTTAAATGTAGAATTTTCAAAAATAAATGAAGACGACTACTATGTAGCTTACATTTCTTAATTTGTTTAGGTTGGCGGAATCGCGAGGAGGAGGCGATATAACCAAAGTGATAATACCACGATTAAGAGGTGATAATTCGCGGTAAGTGGAGATGGAAAGGTCGACCGTCGAATGATGTTTATCTGGACTATTTCATAAATAAAACACGAAGTTAAATACTATATCGTAAAGATTTGACCAGAGAATGTTAAATTCTATAAAAAAAACTAAAATATATCCATTTGTTAGTGTAGTTCGACTTACACAGCACTGCCAACTGTGGAAAACGAAACCCAAGAGTTACATGTATTTCGACCTTCTCTTGTTTTAGCAGGAAACCAATTTATAATCTCAAATCTCACTTTATTTTTAACATTAACAAATAACCTTTCTTCTTGAAAAATTATTAAAAGAGCAATTGTTAAGCCAGCCTCAGGCCCACGTACCATGGACAAGTGAGTGTGTGTCTGGGGTTTAAGGGCCCGTCGAGAACGAGCTCATTTAGGCCTGTAGTCAATAAAATCTAAAACACACTCACAGAGTTAAAATAAGGAAAATTAAAGGAGAAGGTTAAAACACTAAACAATTAAAACAGTAAAATGTAAATGATAAAAAGCTTGAAATCTCATAAAAAGAATCTCAAAAATCTAAAAACCACAGAAAACTAAAAAAATAAGTCTGACTTCTAAAAAATCAATGTATTAAAATACCGTAAAAATGTCTTGAGAATCTAAAAACCTTCTATAACTATAATACAGTCAGATTCGTTTATCGAACAGAATATTGGCGACGAACCGCAGAGTTTTGGCTACAGACTGGTCGTCGCTCGAAAAATCACCCAAGCTTTACGAGGAGTTACTGGAGCCAGCTGGAATGTTGGGTTTCTTTGCCAAGATCGGTGTCTATCTCATGTCCTTAATTTCCTCACTGAGTGGGCACTGGTTCACAGTTTCGGTACAGTGCAACTCAAGGCAGGACAAATTAATGCTTATTTTGATTACAATTCCTTCTCCTACTGTACAGATTCTGGCAAAATATAGGAATCCAAAACAGAGAAAGGGCAGATTCTTATACCAGAATTGTCAGTCTATTCCTGTATTCCAGCCTCTCAGTATAACCGGATTTCCTAGTGTTACTGGACTATCTTACAATCTCTGGCCAAACACTACTCAAAACAACTCTGCCGATAAGTTCTCGGCTAGCTGGAGCAGCCGATGCGTCTATTATTAGTGTTCCATATTCACGACTATCATAATATTCTTATCAGTAGTGATAATGGTCCTGACAAGGTTGTGGTTATGGACAACGACGAGGACATAATGATGTTTCTGTATAACAAGGGAAAACGTAAGGTTATGCGAGAGAGACAAAATTACTTCCAACAATTTGGTCAAAGAGGAAATTTATGAAACGGAAGTATTGTATTCCACCCAAAAATTCGATGTCGAGATTTCACCGGAAATATACATACTTTTGAGACTCCCTGAGTCAAAAAAAAGCAATTTTTAGAAAAAGGTCCGTGTGTTTGCCAGTCTGTGGACAGCATAATTCAATAACGAAAAGGTGGTTAAAAACCAAAGTTGGTATTTAAGTTAAATGTCTTTCAAGCATGAGACACAAAGATTTTGAAGAGAATTCCTCCACCCTAAGTTACCCTTACATGGAAAAGTTTTCGAAAATTTTGATTTTCTTGAAAATGGCTCTAACGATTTTGATTAAAATGACATGTTTAAGATAGTTTTAGAACAAATGAAATATACATTTCGAATTTTCTGGATATAGCCTATGTAGTCCTGTTTTCCCTAGATGGCTTTAGAATGACTCGTAAACTGTAAGAGATAGACCAACTCTTCCCATACAAAAACTGTAGATCTAGCTAAAACGCACAATCTATGACCAAATAATATTTTTTGTAGAGTAACTATTTCAGAGATATCCTGGTTTATGTGTCAGTTTTGGAAAACCTACACTTGCCTTGCCTTTGAATTTAGGGAGTATCAATATAATTTTCTTCCAATACTTGAGATGAGAGTTAATCATTGTTAACACATATTTGGTAGTGTAAGTTAAATTTACAATTCATTTATCAATTCCCATTGCAACAAGACTAAACTGGTCTTTAATACGGTTCCAGGAGGAAATGACGTAACACCCAAAACAAGAGAATGGATAAGAAGGCTTTGCCCATGTAATTTATATGTGGCTTTTCATTTGTTCACACTGAGAATTCATTTTTTCTTAATGTCAAGATGTGGAAAAGCTATTTGGATTTATTATTGCTTTCTCCGATTTTTTCAAGTAATGCATTCTCGATATATGAAGTATCACAGTTCTTGGTACGCAATATACTATTCTGGTGAAATATCAGTATCGGTACGTAGAACAGAAGACAGAATGAATATTAATATGAATATTGTGTAATGTGCTAATAGGTTAAGAGTGTTTTGTGGGTATGACACGTCACATTGTTTTGTCCGTAGATAACAGAACTTTTAGGAAGATTACTGCTGTTTCAATTACGACAGCTTTACCCCTTTACTTCAATGTCATCACACATTTGGAGGTTGTTGCTAGCCTGTAGTGGAAAATCCCAAGTTAATGCTTCACCGAATGCATTCCTTTGTTGCACACCTTAATGTTCGTCTTCAGGGCCAATGGAAGGCAGAATGCCAAAACTATATAATGCAACCTTTACAGAATAACCTACAAGCAGCGAGACTGGCCATGAAAGCCTACGAGTAATGAATATGGAGAACTTATCCTCCAGTATGGAGTTTCTCCAATGATCTCGCAAATTCGCCTACTAAAGGAAACTTGAGGTTGGGACATTACTATTACATTTATTTCAGAATGGATGTACAAAGAGCTCTAAAGGAAATCTGGCGAATTTTGTACCGTTTTTGGGGTCTTTTGAGGAGCGTCCTTTACCTTACATATAACAGAGTGTGGTGGCTTGATAATACCCAAATAAAAGGAAAAAGAGGGAAGGTTGGTGCCGACACACACACACACACATACACACACACACACACACACACACACACACACACGTCCTGTATGTGTATGCACTTCGACCTACAGAGATCTATTGTGGCTACCACCCCCAGGAGGCAAGGATGAAATGAGGGAACCGAAGGTGCCACGCGGTCACAGTAGACAGGCTACAGAGACGCGCGGAAGTCCCTAACAAGTGCTGAGATATCTTCATTCCGGCACCAAGCCTCGCCAAGCAGCCATCACACTGCGGTTCCGGTGTCGCACTGAGCCTCCCCCCCCTCCCCCGACGGAGGACAACGCATGTGTCTTAAACAAGGGGATGTGGACGGAGGTATAGAAGCTCAAGGCTGGCAGCTAGGAAAGCTACCCCCCCCCCCCAACAGCATTCCTAAAAGACAAACAACCCCGGAGCGATAATCTCTATCATACTAAACTCCGAATTAAGGAAGATGAAATTCGAATTACACGTGAGTTTCTTATATTACTTTAATGCAACATTCAAGCGACCAAGAAAAATCTTCGAAGTAACGACGAATTCAAATTATAAATGTTCGAATTACCAAAGTTTCATTGTAGTAAAGTTTATAAAAGTAATTGTGTTATTTTATGCAATCAATGGTGTAATTGTTTCAAATAATTGTAATTTAGTAGTTATTGCAGTCGCGATATGATCTTATTGTTTAAACGACAATGAATTAAAAAAACTTCTTCAAAATCTGTCAAATTCTGTAACTTAAATACCATAACGCGTTTTCGAGTCTGCCCGCCCGCCCGCCCGCCCGCCCGCCTACCCGCCTACCCGCCTACCCGCCTGCCCGCCTGCCCGCCTACCCGCCTACCCGCCTGTCTGCCTGTCTGCCTGTCTGCCTGTCTGCCTGTCTGCCTCTCTCTCTCGCACAGATACATATACACATCTTTTTTATAAAATTTATCTTATGACTCAGAGAATTTCAGGACATTTGTAGTGAAATGTGAATATAGAATGTTTGGATCGAATGCAGTATTTTCCCTGCTTGTGAAGGTAACCAACCAGTAGGGGAAGTTCAACTCTGAGAAAGCAACACTTTTGGTTACAGAAACAAGCAAGATGAGGTAGCTAGCGACAGGAAGCCTGCTACAGACGATGATGCTGAAGTGGCTGGCCCAGCCGCCCCCATCGCCGCCGACACAACGGCTGCCACCCGTCACTGATGACCCGCTCGCAACCATCCATGTGCATCGACCTCTGGAAATATATGCAGTCAGCAGGTAACAGCAGCTAGATGGTGCTGAGGTTCCTTTCACACTAGATTTAATGCCAACCTATGCACTCACTTACTAACAATTAACAAGGAAAGAAATTGGTAAGCAAGAAAACATTTTGGTGCAAAGAGACTTATAAAATTCACAGCGGCGCAAAACTAATTTTGGCGCAAATGCGTGCGCCGCTCTTATCTTATGTATTGATTTGAACATATTGAAGTTCTTTATTGCAATTATTTAGTTACTTCCCCATCATTTCTTTGTAAAATAATTCATCTTACTAGTTAATAATTTTATATCAACCTAATCAGGCATGTAGTAGTTAAAGGTTTTACATTCCACCCAAAGATTCGACACACCAAACATGACATTTAAGTTTAACACCTTCCAAGAATGCGACACAAACATTTTCAAAAAAACCTCCCCACTCCAGATTACCGTTTTGTAAAAAACTTTGAAGTTTTTATATTCTCAGAAGTGGCTCATAATGATTTTGAAAAATGTAGCGTATGTTTAAGATATTTTCAAGCTAAATGAAATGTATATGCGTTCGCCTATCACATGGGCGGCCAGGGTTCGATCCTGGGGACCAGCATGTGATAATAATTGTGGACGAAGCGACGTCTGGACGGATTTTATCCCGGATCTCCGGTTTCCCCCGCCAATTGTTCCATTATCACTATTCGAATCATCGATTTCGCCAGCATTTCATATCATCTTCTTCCTACTCTCATACCTGGTGCTTGGCTGATCACCCACTTGCAGGTGTTCACTCTGTCTGGTCCATAGGTTCCTGTGCTCCCCGACAGACGTCTGACCCTAGGCACTGGCTTGTAAGTCTTACGTAAGGGGAGGGTAATCAGGTAAATTAAATGTGAACCTTGAATTTTTGGGGAATGTCCAGAGAGGTGCTCAACATTCTAGGTGACTTTTGCACAACTGGTAAACCGTAAGCGATAGACCAAATTTTACTACACATAAAGCATAGATATCGTTAAAACACATAATTGATGTCAAATACAGCAGGTCAAACTATTGGCAACACAGGAAAGCCCTCGTGTTTAACGTTTGGTTTTGAGGCTTGCACAAATTGCTGGGGAAGTGCTGAAACCTTCACACCATGGACGGAATAAGTCACTTAGTAAGGAACTGCATAGCCGACTTTCGCGGGTGATTCCGGACGAGGACGGATTCATAAGCTCAACAGTGATGTGAAGTCGACAGTTAAACTGTTCTTTTGTGGTACATATTCAAGTGGTGGCGAGTGGTGACAAAGTAATTGTCATCGGAACGGAAAGAAGTGTATTCATACATCGGAGCAGCCAGGAAGGATCCAGTAAATACCCACGCCCTGAAACTACAAAGAAAGCGTCTCATGCACATCCTGTCACCTAGTAGTGTGAGGTGACTTCACTGTCTCAACTATCAGTTGAAGTCTACTGTATATTCATATTTCAGCAATAACATAACCTCTGCAAAGGCGATTAACATGAAGAAGATAGAGGAATAAAAGTTTGTACAAGAGTAGAAAGTCATGTGAGTGCAACACAATTGAAATGTGTTTTGGTAGAAGTGAAGCTCTCACACACACACTGTGTATGTGGCCAATATTCACACACCATGTGACCCAGTTGTGCTCGCTCAAACCTGAATGCAGATGGTTGCTTAAACGTGCATTAAAACACGTTACATAAGGAGAGGGCTGCGAGTGCTCTGGGCTGAGGTTGCTTCCAGCTATCCAATTACCCCATTTTGTCCGTACTGGTTTTGAACCTGGGGGTCTGCAAGTCACAGCACCTCTTACACACTCCAATGACGAAAGAAGCAGCCATTGTGGGGCGATAAACACAACGTTATGCAACGATTCTCAGTAAATGAGTTTATTGGAACGTGAAAGTGACATTTATAGCACGAAAACAACAAAACAACAACAACGTAGTAATAAACAATATCACCTCAGTACACCTGCCAACTGATCATCGCAGTAATTACATGATCTTACAGGAGCTGTTTCTAAATGCGAATAAAACGTGCAATAGACATAATGATGGGCTAGGTCAGTTGTAAAAGCACCAGTTTTTATAAGCCCCTGAGCATGCTGTTAAAAGACAACACAGTTTCGTACGGCACCCGATTGACCTAGATTTTTTTGTAGTGTTTAACGCCCACTTTTACTACTACGGCACCGCAGGCGGTGACACTGATGATACATGGAATGAAGATGGAGCAAAATCCCACTTGCGGTTGCCTGGGATCGAACCCGGGTCACTTTGGTGAGAAGCGAATGGTCTAACCACTCGGCTACGGCGCGGCCTATCGACCTAGATGGGGTATACTCTAATTCATTAACACAAGCACCACAAAACATTTTATTTACTTTGCAAATAAATGGGATACTGTACAGAAATGTAATTCGTAAATCTCGTAAAAATTGACCTTTCTACTATCTCTACTGCGTATAAGTAGAGGAAGTATTGTATTCCACCCAAAAAATCGATGTCGAGATTTCACCGGAAATACGGAAATAGATGTTTTCAGGCCCCCTGAATGCGCACAAAAAAAAAAAAAAAAAAAAAAAAAAAAAAAAAAAAAATAGCATTTTCAGAAAAAGGTCCATGAGTAAGTATGTGTGTGTGTGTGTCTGTGTTTGTATGTCAGTCTGTGGACAGCATAACTCAAAAACGAAAAGTCGGCTAAAATCAAAGTTGGTATTTAAGTTCAATGTGTTTCAAAGATGAGACATGAAGATTATGAAGAAAATTTCTCCACCCTAAACTCCCCTTTACATAGAAAATTTTGATTTTGTTGAAAATGGTTCTAACGACTTTGATTAAACTGACATGTTTAAGATATTTTTATGACAAATGAAATATATATTTTGAATTTTCTGGCTATATAGACTATAATAGTCCTGTTTACTCTGGACGACTTTTGAATAACCGGTAAACCGTAAGAGACAGGCCAAGTCTTACTGTACAAAAACTGTAGACCACTAAAAACCACAATCTATGTCAATATATTTTTGTAGAGTGAACAATTTCGGAGATATTCCTCATTTTTTGTGTTAATTTCGGAAAACAGACTTTCCTCAAATGCAACATCGTCCATTTCTTTAATGTTAGCCATGCAAAGAGAACGGAATCTCAAAGATTTGACTATCGCTCAAAGCCTACTGTATTCTATGAGTAATATTCCCCTTGCACCTACAAGAAAATAAACAATGAGATAATTTGTACAAATGCTTATCTTAACCAACTTAAAGAACATATAGGAATAAGAGTTTGTATGAATGAGTAGTACAAGAGTAGAGAAAGTCTTGTGAGTACAACACATCAGATTTTTAATTATGTATTTTGTGTTCGGATTATCCGAAATTTGGATTTTATTTAAATACTAAGTCCTCTCATGTTGAATTGGCTGCTTAGGCATTTAAAAGTGGTGCAGAGAAAAATGTGATACAAATTTTGAACAGAGAAAGAAGCGAAGAATATTTTATTAAAGAAAAGAAAATATCAATATTCGGTTCAAAACCTCGGATTATGACCCGAGTATCTCCTTAAACTGTGTATCTTAAGGACACAGAATCTTTTAAATGGAATATACATACTATTTGAATCAGAAATATAGATAATTTATTCCCCAACTTCTGGAGTCTGCAATTGTTTGTCAATAGCCAGAAATTCAAAGTCACGGTTTCACTTCAACGAAAGTAGATCACGGTAGAGAAAATAAAGTTCCATAACACAAGGCTTACTGCAATATAGAAAAGCTGAATCATTGGCATTTGTTGTTGGCAAATTCCGATGCTGCAACTTGGCTTCCGGCAACTCACTTTCTTTGGTGATAAAGATCTGCGAAAAGGTAAATTCTCTTCTTGTGTAATCCATTACAAGCGAGCTAATGGAAACACAAGGAGGTCTCAAGTAGTACACAGTTTATTTGAAGTGTTCTAGCATGAGTGAAATCACAGTGCCTCAAGGCTGATCATCGTGTCTTCACATCCTAAAGTAGGTTCGTGACAAATAAAATATTTGTTTGTAATTTGTTCATTAACATAATAATGTAATTATAATATATTATATTAATATATGAATAGTAGTTACTAATAATGATAATGTAATAATTAGACTTCGAATCTTTATACAGCTATAGACAAATGAGGTGATCTCAAGTTACCTCCACATGGGCAGAGCGTGACGTCATTGTTCCAGTAAACTGACAGCACAAAACACTGCCTATAGCGCATAGTGTCTCTTGAATGTGTTCACTAGTTCCACACAGTAAAATGCCTTCTCACTTCGTATAGTCCATACTCCGTAACTTTTTGTTTCCTGTATGAACGTACTGACCCTATGAGTGTAACAAACATGTACAATACCATATCATTGTCAAAGAACAGTTTCGCCGAAAAAATAGATAATTCCTGTCAAATATTTGGAGCAATCTAAATTTTTGAGAATGGATATAAATGGTTTATTACTTCACTGTCACTCAGACATTTGTGAGTAATGCTGTAATGTCTTTTATTCCAATCCAAATGAGTTTAGTCACAATTTAATGTTAACGTGGGGTTGCCAAATCTCTCAAAAATTAAACTTTGCATGAAATTTTAACATTAAATTGTGGCTGAATTCATTCGACTTAAGGTAGAAATGCATTATAGCGTTGTTTACACAATGTTTGCGCGACAGTTAGTGAAATAATAAACCATTTATATGCATTCGTCAAGAAACTAGATGACTCCAAATGTTTGACACAATTTTTTTTTTTTCGTAGAAATTGTTCTTTATTGACAACAATTGTATTGGACACATTTGTTACACTCATCATGTAGAATCCCTGCTTAACGTATCATCATCATCATCATCATCATCATCATCAGTGAGGGGGGTAAAGGGCTCTGAATATGCATACAAGAGTGGTGCTGATGAAATTACTTTATTTAGGTTTAAACCAGTTGCATTAACTTTCTAATAATTCATAAAGTTGTTGCACTGGATAACACACATCTCAATATTTTTGATACTATGTCGCAGGCGCTTTGACCTCAATAGTTCCTTATACATACACGGAGAAACTCCGCTCGGCGTATACAGAAAACAATCTCAGCATCTGTAAACAAATTCAGTCAGTGGCAAGGTTTTCCACCTGGGTATTTCTTCAAAACTGCCAACTAGACAGCATACAGTCGATAGATAGAAACCATTATTCATACCAGTACTACTTGAATTAGAGGTTCAGCTGTTTCAGCATTATTAAGTTTTGTTTGACTTCAAAGCTGCACATTGAGTATTATTGAGGTTGAATATTATTGCTGATGTTGGCTATTGTTGCTGGGCTATGAATAGTTATATTTTCCATAAATTATATGTTAATGGGAGATAGAACCAGGACTGAAAAACTCAACGCCATAGCAGGGACTTGAACCACGGATCTTCCGCTTATCGAGTGGCTGCTCTAACCGCTAGGCTACCATGGCCAAATTGCCAACATGACATTAAATTCCTCAACTTAAGTTTGTTGGCATAAGTAAATAATTATATGTTAATATTTATTGACCACTGTCGATGAAACAAAATCTTAAAATTCTATTCAAGAAGAGAACTAGAGTTCGGTGTAATTTATTAAAAACGTAGATAAAAATGGGGGAAAGGTGTTGAAACATAGAATAGAAGGGCAAAGGGGCAAAATGTAGTAAACTCAGAAAAATGTGCAAAAGTCGTAATAAACTGTAGCTGCAGTGCTGATGGCTGGCCTCTTGGTCTGGGCGAACACACTCACGGCATAACTGACACTCCTACACACGATGCTGTACTAAAAATTGTGGCTTTAGTCATAATTTAATGTTAAAATGTTATGCAAAGTATAATTTCCAAGAGAGATTTGGTAACGTCACGTTAACATTAAATTGTGACTAAATTGAAATAAAAAGATATTACAGCATTACTCACAAATGTCTCCGTGATAGAGAAATAATAAGCCATTTATATCCGTTCATAAGGCTAGATGGCTCCAAATATTTCGAACATTTGAAACAATTTTTTTGCCCTAACGGTTCTTTATTGACAATAGTGGCATTGGACATATTGTTACACTTATGTAGAATCTCTGGTTAACGTGTGGCCGAAACAGTAAATTCTATATGGTATTTATGCATAACTGTAAATGTAATACATATGTTTGAGAGGTAGAACTGGAACTTAAAAAATTCAATGCCACAACTGGGATTTGAACCACAGACCTTCCGCTTACCGGGCGGCTGCTCTAACCACTGAGCTATTGTGACAAACTGCCAGAATGGCATTACATTCTCAAACCAGTTCGTATTTCTCCTGGTAAACCACAAAGGCAGTCTCACATCAGAGACAAATTACCCCAATGGTGACTTACTATTGTAAGTACTTTATATCCCAGGATTAAATAACCTTCAGATGGTAATTATTATTTATTTATGCCAACAAACTTACTGTTGGTGTTTGAGAATTTAATACCATTCTGGCAGTTTGTCACAATAGCTCAGTGGTTAGAGCAGCCGCCCGGTAAGCGGAAGGCCTGTGGTTCAAATCCCAGTTGTGGCATTGAATTTTTAAGTTCCAGTTCTACCTCTCAAACTTTGCACACACACGGCTTGTGTGTTTAAAAACACCAGCAGCAAGTTTGTTGGCATAAATAAACAGTAATACATATGTGTTTGTTTTCACAGGGTGAACCCTATATTCCACGAGGAGGACTCCAAGGTATCTCCGAAGCCCAAAGATGCACACTACCACCACTTCGCATATCAAACACCATCTCGACAAGACGTCATTCAACGATCCCCCGAGTTTCAGGGACTGTCCTGCAGCTCCGGCTACGGCAGCAACCGTTGCAATTCCTCGTCTGAGTACAGCAGCAGCGGCGCTGAGGAAGGTGATGGCGGGTATGGCAAATCTGGCGTCGCGCGCAGACGAGCCAATCAGGCTATCCCCCGTCCGGAGAATCTTCGTGACGACACCCTTACTGTGCTTGAACAGAACATGGGCTTCGTCAAAAGTATCCTTGTAGCAGTGAAGGGTGCCGGCACTTCAGGTTTGCCAAGTTCTAATAGGAAACACTGCGGGGGCAACACTACACTTAGTACGATTCCTGAAGGAAAGGTCGACTACAGCATTCCTCGTCCTGTGTGGCCCAGAAATGATGAAAGCATGGATTGTCATGATCACCGTCAACACTCCCCACAGGGTTTCTTTGACGTGCCTAGTGATTTTACCGTGGATGACAGCATGTTACTTTGTGGTTCACGTGTCTGTCTCCCTTCTAGTGAGGAAAAGATGCCTTCGAATGAAATTCCGCGCGTTAGTCAAAGAACTATGGACCTAATCAAGCAACAAAATGTTTCCTCTCAGCTCTTGAGAGAGCTGTCCAACACCCTTAGCCTTGCGATAGATGAAGGCATGACCACTTCAGAAGAAGTGATTAAAGAGATTTCCAGACTCAGCAACTCTCTCGAAAGACACAAGTCTAAAACAGGAAGCGTGTCTTCTGAGGATGCACTGAGGAGATTATCGCTGACAATGAGTCATCGGGAATCTGTTGCTAAGGTAACCAGGGCACTTCGGAGTAGCAGCAGCAGTAGTTGCTCTAGCAGTGGAGGAGGTTCCTTGAGAGCTGCAGCGTCCTCCAGTTCTCCAAGGAATGCAGAGCGTCGTCTACTGTTACTGCGGAGACTCAGGCGCGCTGAGTCTGTGAGAGACCCACCGGCTTCATCGGCCAGTAGCAGCAGCAGTAGTAGCGGCTTTTCAGATCGGTCGACAGTCACACCGCCTTCATCAGAATCATCAAGTAGCCATCAGCCGGCAACGCTCGATCATCCCGTGTTTCTTCACGAAGATTTGGTGAATGTTCCCAATGGCTTGCGCAATGCCATGATATACGGTACAATATTCCGGATGAATCAAGCGCGAAGTGGAAGTGCTACCGGAGCTTATGAAAAGTTAGTTAGTGTGACAGCGAAACATGATGTTAACGCGGATAACAGAGACGCTGATCGTCGAGAAAAGAACACCCAACAGGATTCAGCAGTTTGGGAAACTTACTGTGGGACTGGAGTAACGGCGGGGGATGTTCGGCTTAAATCTGCATCTCTTTATGGACACGTGAGTAATAATAATTGTTTCTGTATTCATTATCAATACGGTTCAGAATATGATATGGGCTATCCGATGCAGACTTTTGCAATTATCTACTAAGGGTTATTAAAACTGAAGCACTATTCGCCAGTCACCTATACAACAATTTTGAAAACCTAATTAGCATTTTGAAGGTCACATGTTGATAAAACAATTTGAAGCAACAATATCTCACGACACCTAACAATGCCTCAAAGTCCTTTGATGCCGTCCCTTGCCGCCGATAGAGCACTGAGATTTCGCTCTCTGGGTATGCGTGGGTTTTGTTTAGAAAGGATGACGCTAATTATGGTGATAACGTCTTTTAATAAATGGTTATATTTTCCCTATTTGCTCTTAGACGTTGCAGACCAAAGTAGATTTTAGAACAATGCACCAGTCAAGTAAAACTGTATGCGTATTTAAAAACCTAAAAGTATGTTTCACTACAACATAAATCTGCGTCCGCTGGTTTTAAATGTATCCCACGCCAATGTAAAGCAAACATTCCCCCAAAAATTCACCTAGTAGGCAATCTAAAGCACCCTGGAAATCTTAAAATGTTCAGCTTAACAGCTTCATGATAAGGTACGAATTATCAAATTATATAGGACACTTATGCTCCTCTGCAAGCAGATATAATGGACTGCCGAAATTCTGCAATAGGGGACTCTGATGTGCGCGTGCGCGTATGTCCCACAAACAAAGAAAGTCCGTTACTTCCGGCTGCACTATAGCACGCTTCCTCTTCGCCCACATTTTAATGGAAAGTGCCGCAATTTGCAGTAATTGAGAAGAGCTAGAAAGCCAGGCAGGTAATGGCCAGAGATGGATAAGGTGCAGATAGAACCAACTTCCTGAAAACAATAGTCTCAGTCTCTTCACTCCGTTGCGCTTGAGGATCTCAGGCGGTAAATAAACATTATGTCACACACGTGACGAGCATTGTTACGAAAGTTTGGAATACTAGAGCGCGACGGGATGAAACTAGTTCTCCATACTGGCAACGTTGCCATATCTAACGCTTTTTTCTATTGAAGCAGCGATCTTCACTTGCTTCACGTTGAAAGGATATTACTTCTCGTGGATATGAACCCCGAAGCAAGATCACACACACTGTTGAATCGACTATTTGAACCGACAATGCTCTTGGCCACTTAACAATGTCTAGAAGCTTCTTTGAAACCGCCCTTTTGTCGTTGATAGAAGCAATCAAAGTATTCTCTCTGGGGTTTGCGTGGGTGGTTTCGAAAGAATGGCAGATTTTTTTAATATAACGGCTTTTAATGAAGAATCAATTTTTTTTCACTGTACATATTGTTGACCAATGCATATATTCTCATAATATAATTTACCAACCAATCAACATTATTCGCAGACACAAATAAACTTAAGATGCTCACTTTATGTCCGTTGGTTTTTAAGTAATTTGATGTGAAAAATAAAAATATGCGTCTGCACCCTTCGATAGACTATTCATTAACCATCCGTTGGTTTCGCTGTTCCCATCCGTGAGGCCCCCCTTTATGTTCGTTTTCTATTTTATAAATAGTAATAACAATAATAGTAATATATTATTATTAAATTTATTATCATTATTATTTAAATATGCATTAAGAAACTGGAAAAAACATCAAGGCATGGGTATACTAATTCAAGGCAAATTTCTTTATTCATTAAATTTCGCAGATGATCAGGTTAAACCGTTAGATAGACCAAATCATACTCTACAAAAAGTGTAGTTCTTGCTAAAATACACAATTTATGTCTCAATAAATTTTCTGGTAGAGTGAACTATTTCGAAGATATTCCCTGTTATGTTTGCGAGTTTCGGAAAACTTAAAACTTTCGTGAAATGGATAATCGTTGTTCATTTTTTATATGTTAAGCGTGCAAAGAGAACGAAATCTCAAAGCTTTAAAACATTTGACTATTGCACAAAGCCTACTGTATTCTAGTATTCCCCTTGCACCTACAAGGAAATAAGCAATAAGATAATTACATATGTTTATTTTAACTAACACGAAGAAGATATAGGAATAAGAGTTTGTAAGGACGGTTAGTACAAGAGCAGAGAAAGTCATGTCAGTGCAACACATCAGATTTTTTTCTACAACCTCCTAGGCTTGCTGCAGATCGCACAACTGCTGTTCCTTTGAGTCGGTTAATCTGGATGAACAATTGATTCAAACACAATGAACGACAGGAGGTTGTGCTAAAAGTTCTGTCCGGTACAGTACGAACTGGGAATCTTCAGGGCATTGGTCCATTCAGATAAGGAGAGTTGTCTTTTATTGCTGATCCAAGACTTAGTCGTTGGGGCCTCTGAAAACAGAATGACACTTTTGTCTCTTAAAGCGTGTATTGTCCATAATTTGAATGCTCGGTTCTGATCTCCTTTCCAATATGTCTACCACTGCAATTGACTGCTTTGGAAAATGGTGTATCTAGCTTAATTTGTGGAAGTTGCTTATAAATAAAGCTAGTTCATAAATAAAATCATATGAATGTAACATCAGATTCTTCTATTACGTCATGTTAATTGAAATGGACATTTATAGAAATACTTTCATTTCGTTGTATGTACAAGGGTTTTAAAAAAACCGAAACTAAAGTCAGCTATTTAAAAGTGGCTCATTATAATACCGACTATAAAATTCTTTCTATTAAGACGTGATAAACAAGCAAATAACGATGGCACAAAAATACGAAGTATGGTGGTCCAAAAATAATGTGGAAAAATGCTTGCTTTAAAGACATCTAACTTTTACCATACTAAGCTATTTTTCTTGATCACTTATAGTTTTCTGATTAAGCAAAAGTGCACAAAATGTATTCTAATTAAATAGACTTCACAAGAAATTCAAGATATGCATTTTACTTGTAAATAGTTTATGGTATTTTAAACAACATTGTTAGTCATTTTTGAGACAGACAAAAGTATTAATCTTAAATTCCTACTTAAGGAGTACTTTAGAGTGCGGGATTTTCCTGAATACCTTCGAATGGCATCTTTAGAATATACTATGACAAAACGACAAAATCCAGTCCAGTTAGTTTTCTATCGTTTTATTTTTCTTCTAAACTTTTGAAAAAAAAAAAAGAACAACGCAGTTTTCTTCTACTGACGTTAGCACAGTCTGTAGTATTTCGTGATATTACAACTGTTTACTTCTCGTAACCTTCACTCAGTTCTTTCACTGTCTTTCTTCACTTTTTCTGTCTCTTGTACACTAACTCCGACGACGTTACGATCACTCGACGCTCGTTAAAACTTCTTCACTTCAACGCGACATACATTTCACGACAGTACCACACACAACTGTTTAACACTCACTGACACACTAACCGACTCATGTCTGTAATTCTCTCTCTCTCTCTCTCGCTTCCTCTTATATCCCTATATAACGAGGATGACGTAACACGGACCTATTGTGAACTTCTTCAAACAAGCCGGCCACCGGACACTTCTCGAAACATCCGAAGAAAGCCCTTTTTCGTTCTGCCGTCCTGATTGTTGTCGTCAGGTGTTTGTCCGCGTGAGTGATAGAGGAAAGCTTGACCTTGATGCGCCTTTGTTTGCTTGCCGGCCTGGTATGTGGTCTGAGGTAACTTAGCCCTGGCAGTCCTTTGTGACGCGTTCGGCGTCACAGTATTACAATTAAACACCAAATTTGGCACTTATCTGACTTTTCGTTTTAGTTATTTTGTTTAAAAACACAGCTTTTCCTAATTTCTGGGGAGGGTTCAGTGGGACAAATGTGTTTTCAACGAAATCTCGACATCATATTTTTGGTTGGAATATAAACACACTCCAATTATTATCGCAAGTACATAATGTATTAAATAATAAACTAAATGAATTTTGACAGGAAATTATTTTCGCTTTCAAATATTAGTGAAAACATGTCTTGGTCCACCGAATTTCACTGAGATTCTAACAAGTCCGCTAACGTGCACTTTTATTGAGTTTGGTAATAAAGCTTTCTAATACAATTAATTTCCTGTGTCTGTACAGTCAAGAACTTGTTTCCTCTGTCCTTTCTAACTTGCCATACAAGGCCACGAGTAAAATCGAGTCCAGCATCCAGTCAATTTTATGTTTTCGTGTCGGACATGAATATTTCAGTGTTTGTACAGAAGTAATTCGCCTCCTTTTTAATAACGTTTATTTGTACCGACCAGCTAATGTATTATGCAATGAGAGCATAATGGCATCAATTAAGGTACCAGTATATTTTATGAAACGAGCGCCAGCGAGTGCCGCTCATACGGACATTTTAATTCACATTATACTCAAGTTTCATACGAGTATTTGTGCTCAACCACGAGTCAAGTTTAAAACATTATAAAACGTTTTTAATATTCTACACTGCATGTTATTTTCACTGGTGTCCGATATTTTAATCATGTATTTGTTATGCGGCTGTACATACGAGAATACATAGTTGCGCTTTCAACTTTTATTATGTTGGCCTTGACATAATGGTACATACAATAGGTATAGTATGATCTTTAAAAAAGTAGACTTTAAAAAACTAGAAGATATATTGCATCATTAGAATTTTATTTACAATATTAACACTAATTATTAAATAAGCAGGGTAGATTTATTTTCATTAGCAGGAATCGATAGTTTCGCTTTCAGCTGCGTGGAGATGTGCGCAGAAGGCGAAGTATTGATTGCTACATGCGGATCTTTTGATTGGTGGTTAGCAGTGTCATTATAAACGGGTGCACCTTTGATTGGTGGTTAGCAGCATCTTTATGTACTGGTGTACCTTTAATTGATAGATAGCAGTATCGCTATAAGCAGCGTACCTATAATTGATGGATAGCATTGTTATGAACTGGTGCACCTTTGATTGGTGGCAACAGTATTGTTACGAAGAGGTGGATATAATGAGGTCCATTACAGTGGCGTATAAGCAATACATTATGGCATGGTAGAGCATAGAAAGCTATACAGGTGATTCAGAACAGTAATGTAACAGAAAATAACAAATAAATAACATTGATATGAGCCATGTGACTTCATAAACATGTGAAATGTTTTGTAAAAAATATGGAGGTTAAAGGTAATTAAAAGGATAACATCTAATATAAATATATAAATTAAAACAGCTGAAATGAAAATAAGATGAACAAGTTTCTAAACCACGAGTCGGAATGTAACAGTATTAACAAAATTAAAAGAAACAAAAGAATACTATCATTACAAATTAAGTTGAACCAATGTTATCCTGCAGTTTGGCAGTCTGATATTAGGGTGTCTTCAGGTTATTTTCTTTTCAATCTTGGTTGTTGACGGTTTCTTCCTCTTGAATTGTACACTCCAGCTGGAAAGAAATCTGATATATTGTTTGATGGGTAAGATGTCAAACTCTTGACGTAGTTAATGCTGCTAATGAGCCAGGCAGAATTTATGGTGACTCAATGAAATTTTTTGAATAACCTAAGATTTATGAATATGTAATTTACTAGCTTAGCCCCATACGGGAGAAGCATACGCAAAGCAGATATTTGTGTAGAAGAATAGAATAATCAAGACAAATTCTGGAGTATATATTTATGAAAGGACTAGATGACCCGGTGAACTTCGTACCACCTAAAATTGATTTGACTGTAACTCTTCAGAAGTAATTATCAATCCTAATCAACTTTACAACTGCAATTCATTGAGATCAATAAAATTAGGCGTATTGTGTACGGGTTGAGTGTTGTTTCACAATCGTTAAATTTGTTGAACTTACTTTGGTAACTTTACAAAATTGAAATCCTCAAACTAATCCCTCAAATTTCGCTAAACACATTTTGTGGTTATGTCTAAGTCTGCTCTAATTTCTCGAGTCTCGCTAAAACAAAATGTAACGAACCCTTTTGTTTATTTCTAAGCCTGCAAAGTCAATTTACCTTAATAGAATGGCTGCTCAAAATTAATGTTCGTGAAATGTAATTAAATTCGATTTAACCAAATCTATTCTCAAAATCCATTTTTTTACGAAAAACGATAGATCCGCCACAAACTCCATATACTGAAAGTAATCCGAAGTAGTAATTTCCATACAAAACTGCCATTTTCAATTTCTTCGATTTTTTGGCTGTTTATTTGGGTTTTTCCTAATGTTCTTTTTTCCTAAACCATCCCAGTATTGCAGAGAACGGAACAAAAAGGAAATTATTCCAATCGGTCGAGTCATTTTCGAGTTTTTTGCGAGACTAACGAACTACAATTGATTTTATATTTTATATTATACAACATACATATATAGAAGAAAATGAGGAATGTTAGATGTTCCTTAAGAAACCTATTTTAAAAATAAAAAAGCTTTTAGTGGTTTACTTTAACTTTGTGTTTGGTACATTGTTCCTTTAAAAATGGGTATATGCAGTGATTAAGTAGCCCACCAAGACATACAATGGTGTTATTGCATATGTATATCCAAATTTTCTTATCCCTTTATCCTTAAATGACCCAAAGTAGCCGTGTATATGTGCAACATTGCCACAGATGATAACACCTGCAAGATTAATATGAGAGTTTGCACTGTCACAAAGTTGCCCTATAAAAGGGTGTTACTTTGTGAAATCAAATTTATCAAAAATGTATTATCTGTGTCTATATGTGATCATGGACCTCATTGTATTCATGCACTCCATACATAGCTGAACCCGTAATTATTGCTACAGTTCTTAAAATTTATATTCAGAAATATTTATCAACAAAAATATTAGAATGAGTCACAAAGTTGTTCTGGGTTACAGTAGGTGATTTGCCTGTCAGCCCTGATTTTTTATACGTTAACATAACAAGAATCCAAGTAATTCGCCCTGAGAGTGAACTCGTTTAAATTCAGGTGCCTGAAGTAACTCATTCCAGGGTACATATTGTGACATGGCTTCTCCATGTCATTAAGACTCTTTGATTTTCAAGAGGTTGCCATGGAGACAGTTTTGAGTTGTTGAAGATTAAGAGACAGAAACTAGTATTGTGTGAGAGTTTGGAAAGATTAAGAGACAGAAACGAGTAGTATGGCTGTACTTGAAGCTTGAGAAAATAAAAAGATTTGGTAAATTTGTTACATTTGGTGTCAGGAAGTGGGATGGAAGGAGATTCGGAAACCAGGATGATGGCAATGATGAAAGAATTATTTGCCAAAATGGAAACGAGAAACGACAACCTCGCTGCCGAGCTGAAGGAGATGAGGACGGAGCTATCGGCGAAGATTGACGAGCAACTGGCCGGCGTGACGGAAGGCGTGGAAGAACTCGGCGAAAAGGTGGAAGACCTCTGCCAGCACGTGGACGTCGTGGAGGACGACGGGGAGCGTCTTGGCGCCCTGGTAGTGGGAGTTGGCGAGAGCGTCGAAGTACTGGATGCCAGGGGCGGACGGAGTGGCGCGGAGCCGGGGAGGGAGCACCTAGTGGCCGAGGCGACAGTTGCGCCCGTTTCGGATAGCGAAGGTGTGCGTCTCGGGGAAGACGGAGGGACAGTTCGGGGGCGTCGTCGAGGATCCCCTGGAGGAGTGTGTCGGGTGCGTGGCCAGCCGGGATGTGACGTGGAGGACGATCAGCGGGGAGGCGCACGGGCAGGCGAGCGACACGCGAGAGCCGACTTGGCGTGTGACATGGGGGGACCGTCGGGGCCGTCCAGTCACCTGACGCATAGTGCCGTGAACGGAGGAATGGTGGACGTCGTCGTGGACGGCGGGATGCAGGAGAGGCCGTGCCGAGCACGAGTGAACACGAGTGCAGCGGTGGACGCGACTCGCGCGGATGTGGTGGGGTTTGTTGCCGGACCCATCGGAAGCAAGGTGGCTGCGAAGGTGCGCCAGAGAGGTCGGCGGACATGGTACCCAGTGAGCCGTTTCAAAGTGCGCAGGATGGCCCGTCAACACACCAGGAAGAAGGGCAACTGGACGAGGGACCGTCAAGACCGGCGGTACTGTTGCAGAATTTCGAAGCAGGATGGCATACATCGTCCTACCTGGACCAAGGGACACTATCCAACAGCGATACCTAGGATCGTGCCCCCTGGAGAGCGAGGTCCTACTGGCCCTCAAGGTTTACAAGGATTCCCTGGCCCTCAGGGTCTGGTAGGCTTGCCTGGAATGAAGGGTGAACAGGGCAATCCAGGACCTCCAGGACAAGCTGGTGCACCAGGACCTGAAGGACCTAAGGGTGACTCAGGCTCTCAAGGACAACATGGAGCTCCAGGACAACCTGGTCCACAGGGCCCTCCAGGAGACAGAGGACTTCCAGGATTACCCGGCCCAACAGGACCTGCTGGCCTCAGAGGTCAGAGAGGTGCACAAGGTGAGACAGGTCCACCAGGGAAGCCAGGCAGTGAAGGACCTCCAGGACCACAAGGAATTGCAGGACCTCTAGGACCACCGGGACCAATTGGAGAACAGGGACCAGAGGGAGCACCAGGTAAAGCAGGAACACCTGGTATTGCAGGAAGACCGGGAGATAAGGGACCTGTAGGACCTTCAGGACCTCCGGGAACTCCAGGGGCACCAGGTCTTCCAGGGCCACCTGGTCCAAATGGACCTCCAGGACCAGCAGGAGAACGGGGTCTTCGAGGAGAAACTGGACCACAGGGTGTAGAAGGGCCACAGGGAGCTAGAGGAAAGCCAGGACCTCAAGGTATACCAGGACCACCAGGCCCTCGTGGACCACCAGGAGAAGAGGTTCGATGGGTTAATCCACCGGGGCGCAAGGGAGATGCCGCAGTGATAGTGCTGGTCGGGACGACCAGCTCTGAGGAGGGAGCAGTGTGACATGGCTTCTCCATGTCATTAAGACTCTTTGATTTTCAAGAGGTTGCCATGGAGACAGTTTTGAGTTGTTGAAGATTAAGAGACAGAAACTAGTATTGTGTGAGAGTTTGGAAAGATTAAGAGACAGAAACGAGTAGTATGGCTGTACTTGAAGCTTGAGAAAATAAAAAGATTTGGTAAATTTGTTACAATATGTTCCCTGCTACTAATGCCATGCACAGTTCTTTGTAAAACTTCCTATTAGATGAGCTATCCTGCCCCTGCAACTGTGTACGTAGTACCTGTTTCTTCGAAGAACCACGTTGTTTATTCTTAATATATAGATTGATTCGTAAATGCTGTTCAATTTGAGATTTCATCGTACACCCTATACGTTTATCACAAGTTTGGTAGAGGACTGTTTTACCATCAGTGATTAAAGCACTGTCAACAGAAGTCCACATTTTCAGCTTTGATAATAATGAAGACGCAACCGGTGCCATGATGTAAACAAAGTCCAGAGCGTTTACTGTACCGCTGAGGACGCCACTTCCTTGGGTAAATCCACACAAATCGACAGCAGTGAATGTTACTGAAGTGCTGTACTCGTTCAAGTAATAATGCAAATTGACGTTTTCATAGTTAAGGAAGCAGAAAAATGAGACAATATGAACCAAATATTTCAGGACTAAAACAATGTTGACTTAAAGGGATACCGATTTTCCCACTAATGCAAATTATCATCCATTACGACCAGAACAACAGTAATTGCTTTTAATACACAAATAAAGGTCTTGCTCTTCATTTTCCTTAAACTATTGCGTAGCTTTATGTATTACTAGGCTGAAATAAAACTAATGCTAAGCTGCCGACGGTTATACCTGATGCATGAATCGGTCGCATACCCTTTTCTCCCCCCCCCCCACCCCCACTTTTAGTTACCACCGTTTACCTTCCCTCCATCCAAATGTGCCGGCCATTCAACTATCAATGTGGCAAGATGCGACGTGGCATTGCCACATTTCTCTTACAAATTAATTCGAATTAAGGCAAATAAAACATTACAGCATTGTTCACACACTATTTGCGCGACAGTTTATGAAATAATAAACCATTTATATGCATTCGTCAAGAAGCTTAATGGCTCCAAATATTTCACAGAAACATAGCTAGACGGTTCTTTATTGACAATAATTGTACTGTACATATTTGTTACATTTATCATGTAGAATCTCTGGTTAACGCATGACCGAAGCAGAACCTCCCACGTGGTAGAAAGCAGCCTTGGTGCACAACCTATGAGCTGCTTGAGGAGCGGTTGCATTCTTTGAAGACAACTTAACGTAATGAGCGAAGAAATGCAGTTACAACCACCTCAGGCGAAGATACAAGTCGCCTGATTCACACTTTCGCTTTCAATAAACAAAAACATCTAATGTGTTAATTCACATGGCTTTCTCTACCCATTATCGTTTATTTTTAAAAAGCTTCTACGAACTATTCACATTAATGAACACATTTCTACTTTCTCTACGACGTAGTATGTAGGGGAAGTATAGTATTCCACCCAAAAATTTGAATTTCAACAGAAATATATGTTTTGAGACCTCCTGAATAAAAAAAAAGCATTTTTTAGAAAAAAGGTCCGTGTGTCTGTCAGTATGTGGACAGCATAACTCAAAAACGGAAAGACGCTTAAAAACCAAAGTTGGTATTTAACTTCAATGTCTTTCAAGGAGGTGACACGAACATTTTGAAGAAAATTCCTCCACCCTAAACTGCCCTTTACATGGAAATTTTTTTAGAAAATATGATTATGATCAGAATAATAATAATAATAATAATAATAATAATAATAATAATAATAATAATAATAATAATAATAATAATAATAATAATAATAATAATAATAATAATAATAATAATAATAATAATAGATAATAATAGATAATAATAGATAATAATAGATAATAATAGATAACAATAGATAACAATAGATAACAATAGATAACAATAGATAACAATAGATAACAATAGATAACAATAGATAACAATAGATAATAATAGATAATAATAAATAATAATAAATAATAATAAATAATAATAAATAATAATAAATAATAATAAATAATAAATAATAATAAATAATAATAAATAATAAATAATAATAAATAATAATAAATAATAATAAATAATAATAAATAATAATAAATAATAAATAATAATAATAAATAATAATAATAAATAATAATAAATAATAATAAATAATAATAATCATCTTTATTATCTGTTTGTATAAGTTTCAAGCCTACCAAAGTGATAGTGTTTGAGATATTTTTATGACAAATGAAATGTATACCTTGAATTTTCTCGCTAAGCCTATGTCGTCCTATTTACTCTGGATGACTTTTGTATAACTGGTAAACCGTAAGAGATAGACCAAATCTTATTATACAAAAATATAGATCTTCCTAAAATATACAATTTATGTCTAAATACATTAATTATAGAGTGAACCATTTCGTACATATGCCTTGTTGTTTGTGCGAGTTTTGCAGAACTTACACTTCTGTCAAATAGAATATCGTTATTCATTTGTATATGTTAACCGTGCAAAGAAAACGGAAAACAGTTTTAGATTTTACTATCACTCAAAGCCTACTGTATTCCAATATTCCCCTTGTACCTACAAGAAAATAAATAAGATAATTTCTGCAACTGTTTATCTGAACTAACACGAAGAAGATATAGGAATAAGAATGGTTAGTACAAGAGTAGAGAAAGTCATGCGAGTGCAACACAACAGACTTTTGTGTAGTGTTTAACGCTCGCTTTTACTACATACGGCACCGCAGGCGGTGACACTGATGATACTTGGAATGAAGATGGAGCACCGGTGGAATGAGAAGGCGGGGAAAACCGGAGATCCCGGAGGAAACCCACCCCAGCGCCGCTTTGTCCACCACAACTCTAACATGCGGTTGCCTGGGATCAAACCCGGGCCAATTTGATGGAAAGCGAATGGTCTAACCACTCGGCTACGGCGCGGCCTATCACAAATTGTAATCGATTAACAATCAAAATAGCACTCCAGTTCAATTTGGCAGCTGTGTTTTTCACCTTTGTTCTTTTAATAATTAATGTACGTTTCCAGAAGAAAGGTTATTAATGTTAAAAGTAAAGTGAGATTTTTTTTCATTTATAATAACGAGACACGATTGAAATAGTTCTAATCCTTGGGTTCCGTTTTCCTCAGTTGGCAGTGCTGAGTAAGTGAACTACGCTAATCGAAATGAATATATTTTAGGTTATGTTTATAGAATGTAACATTATCTGGTCGAATATTTTTGATATAACATTAAAATTAATATTTTATTTATGTGCACATAGATATCATGACGGTCTGATCTTCGGTTAGGTCAGATGTCTTTTGATATAACTTGCGATAATTATATACACAACTTACATTTTGCCCATAATGAATTCCCAGTGGTCTTAGCCTGCAATTGAGTATTTTCTCAAGAAGATGTGGCAGTTCAGCTAGCGACCTTTCTTCCGCAAGAGGCAACTTCAGTTGCGGAAATGAGTACTTTCCTATACTTAATTTGCCAAAATATTCCACAAGAAATGATACTAAGTATACATTAGGACAGAAATTAGACCGGAACGCACTTACTCCGACATTTCCTGAAGACAGAAGACGTACGTACAACGTCTCTTATCTGCTAGCTTATCTTCAGAATCAGCCTTAGCTTTTCAATTGCAGGGATATCTATTGTCCGGCTTTCTCTTCATTCTAACTGCAATATTTCTTGGGAATCCCTTAATGCTGCTTTCTTTCTGCAAGAAACATAATCTTATTGCATCATTTATTTACTTTCTTTGTAGCAGACGCTTACTCTGCTTGACAATTTTGACCCATCCTCCGTTTTCTCTTTTTATTAACATATCTAAGCATATATCTTGTAAACAGTACCTCTGAAAGCTTAGCCAAATCTGTATACTATCTCCATGATCTTTATCATTTCTCACGAAGATGTAATTAATACTTTCTTCTCTGAATTATCGGTCACGTCATCACTACTTTCGCTGCATTAAGACAATATACAGCATTCAGTAATTTCAGAGGTTTATGGAATGTATTATATCTTTATGTAAAATTAGCTGGCTGCCAGGCGTACTTACTTACATCACTACAAGTGCGTCCTAAAATCACACAATGGATATAAGAAATTTATGTAAAAATGTGTTGTATTCACGTGACTTTCTCTACACTTGTACAAACTATTCTTAGAAATATTTATTCCTCTATCTACAATATGTTAAACGAGATAAATATTTGCAGAAATTATTTTATTGTTGATTTTCTTGTAGGTGCAAGGGGAATACAATGTTTACTTTCTCTATTACGTATAGTAAATAGAGGAAGTATTGTATTTCACCCAAAAATTCGATGTCGAGATTTCACCGGAAATATGTTTTGAGGCATCCTGAATCCAAAAAAAAGAGCATTTTTAGAAAAAGGTCCTCGCGCGCTTATGTGGATGTACCTATATGAACTGCATAACTGCAAAACGAAAAGTCGGTTAAAATTCAAAGTTAGTGTTTAAGTTTAATGTCTTTCAAGGATGCGACATTAGGAATTAGAAAACAAAATAGTTCAAATGAAACATACTAACTTTAATGGTTGTTGTTCCTTTATATTTTATGTTTATTTATGGCTTAAAAAGCTATTAAATGTATTTACTTTTGAGTAAATAAACACAACATTTAGAGAACACAGGCAACCCCCCCCCCCAATACACTGCCCCCACTCCCACCGGTTTAGAGACGCTGTTCTGTTCCATGACATTCTCAACTAAAAGCCTCGACCTTCTTCGCAAGTGTACCCTTTTATAACCCCAGTGCCTTCGTATTCAAACAATTTATAAAAAAAGGTTTAGAAGTTTTCATAGCCCCATGTAAATCAGAAAGAACTGGGCTTTGCAATTGTAACAGAATTATCAAAGTCGGTATAGTGAGCTTTATTATCCACCTTATATAACAAATTTTCCCTCTTTATAATACAAATATATTAACCCTACTTTTGGGAAATGTGAAAGTTTTCTTTCTGAATATGTACGAGCAATGGTGTAAGGTCCCTAATTTTCCCTGTATCTGCTCTTGAAATATGCATGAATTTATGTTCTAAAATGTAGCAAAATATGACATTACTGCGAAAAAAAAAAAAAAAAAATGAAAACAATTTTTAACAGTTACAGATGAAATAATTCATACCTCTCTTAACCTTGAATTTTAGCAGAATTGTATTGGATAATGACATGCAATTTGATATGGTCAAGTTTGAAGAACCTTCAGTTTTCAGCGTATAGAGGTTTATACTTGGAGAAACTTCTTTCTATATCACATGATGTAATTGGGGCAAATTTTAAGTAAGTGAAATCGTTTGCAGAAAATTATCGATTATTTTCACTGACTTCTGCTTCTTTGACACAAAGCATGTCATCAATTTTATACAACAGCGGTGCTCAAGTGCAGGCAGGTAACCAAAAAATAGGTCAAATATGCGTTTATATTACCAATAAAAGCAGATTCGTTGTGTTCACATACTTAAAATACAGGAACCAAACTGTTCTAAAAAGTTCATGTTTTGTATAGGAGTATGTAACTCCAGACCTGATGCAACAGACTGCGATGTCCGTGAAAAAGATCGCGTGACCAAATTTAGTGAACCGAAACGAACTAACAAGCCTAACTGTACTTGTTATGCTGTTCAGGATCAATGCCAGCATCTTATGAGCTTTCACTCTCCACTCTTTGTTTTTGGTTATATAAATCTTTATCATATTGTGGAGATAGTAACAGTTCAAAATAATCTAAGATCTGAATGTACTTTTGCATGGGGGATGAGTTCGCGTGTCAGAAAGTACCTACCTCTTTTCTTGCCTATCTCCACTCCTTAATTATAAGTTAAGGTTAGGTATGTATGCTGAGGAACTCATAACCTCAATCATTCCTTTCCAACATGTGACGAATAAAGGAATTAGCATGCCAAGATGGCATTCTGAAACCCCTTAACGACTATCCGCATCTACATAATGAACTTGCACCTTGAAAATAATACTGATTATGACATCAAGAGCAGAAATAATATAATTCCTTGGCTTATACAAATAAAATTTGTTTGTACTTGACTACTTTAAAATGTTTTGCGAGTTGAATGTCATGTAGTTTCTTCGATTTGCTCTAATAATTGATCAAGTATCATCATTTAAACATTATGTGTTTACCTACTCAAAAATAAATTTGACTAGAGAATATTTAGGGCTATGATATTTTATGATTTTAAATCGTCTATACCACCTAAAAAAGGTGAAGACTGACTTAGAAATGCTTTTGGCAATGAAGCTCCATCTATGGCAACAATTTATAATTGATGCAGTAAATTCAAAATATATCGGTTTTTGCTTTCTCTACTACGTATAGTAAAGTAGAGGAAGTATTGTATTCCACCCAAAAATTCGATGTCGAGATTTCACCGGAAACATATTTTGAGGTTCCCTGAATAAAAAGAAGCATCTTTAGAAAAACGTCCGCGCACGCGCGTTTTTGTGTCAGTCTGTGGACAGCATAACTCAAAAACGAAAGTCGATTAAAAACCAAAGATGGTACATAAGTTTAATGTCTTTCAAGGATGCGACATTTATACTCCTGTCAAATGGAACATCGTTATTCATTTTTTATATGTTAACCGAATCTCTGAATCAAATGTGTTTATTAAGTCCCTTATAAACCAGACCTTTGTTACAACCTGTACTTTTGAAGTGCTACCTGGCCCCATGGGTAAGATCATCAGACCCCCCCCCCCCGAAATGGTTTTCAACTTCAGTCTGCTGCCTTCGTAACCTAAAACCCAGGCCTGATTATAATTAATTGTTTTTGCTTAACACGGAATTTGGCTAAGCTGATTTTGTTCACTGGCAGAATTTTAGCTGGTAGGTCTTATATTATGCATTGATTTTAACATATGGAAATAATTTATTGTTATTTATCTCCCTACTTCATAAAACTAATCTTACCAGTCGATAATTCCGGTGTGAATGCTCTATACCAATTTCCATGACCACTGGACCATTCTTGCGTAAACAAAATGCTATTTCTGACTTCATAGTAGCACATAATGTGTTATGATGAATCTAGAGTTATTAAGACTAATTTAAGTTACAGTTTTATTACATGTATAGATAAGATTAAAGTCTGGTTATAATCATAACATCGCGATCATATTTCATTTCGAAATACAGAAGCTGATAAATGAGGTAAAATTTCGAAACATAACCTCCCAGGTCATCCATTACTTTGTTTTGATTGAATACCCGCAGGCTATTCAAAGCGAAAGACACGTAAAGAAGGCCACGTGTATTTGTTTATCGGCGGCCTTATGTAATTGCACGGTCCAACACGCTCGCTCACAGTTTTCAGGCTCGCTGAGCCAACCAGCCACGCCTAATGGCCGTGCACCGTCCTACGCCAACTCTGGTGCAATACCGCACGATGCATTGCGGCACGACCTACATATTATCTTAAAAAAGTTCCTTCTCAAAGTAAATGCAACTCGTAGCGTAACCGATGCATAATGTGCAACAGCTGCCTCTACACAACAAGAGAGCTCTGCACTTTCTAACAATGTACAAACAACGCCAAAGATAATCTTCGGCGGATTAAAAAAGAAAAGAAAGAAACCATCGGTCTGGGCCGGATTTGAAGCCGCGACTTGGGGATCAGCAGGCCAGCGTTTAACCATCTGAGCCAGCCAGACCGACGCAGGGCGTCGTGGCCAGTAACACAGCAATAAGGGGGGAAAGAGGGGAGGTTGATGCTTTTGCTCTTTTCTGAAAACAATCCAGTGATACAAATTTAGAACCAGACGCACATATACCCACACAACAATGGATGGATGAGGCCATGCCGTGCCGGTTAGCGGGCAAGACATTCAAGGTCAGGCTGCCTCGCGTGGCTGCTATATGTACGTGAAAGTAACAATGGAGGTGGCAGAAACAAAAGTGGCTTTTCTAGCGCCTTCGAGAAAGACCTGAGTTATTTCCGGTGAATCGAGAAAGGTCTGTGTGACGTCATCCCAGTATACAAGGAGGCCTGAGAAGAACAGTTGAGTGAGTTTTAGAGCTGAGTTACGGTCATGAGTAGGTTAGGAGTCTCAGTGCGAGACAGCTGTGCGTGTGTGTCGTCGTGAGAATATTCAGCAAGCGCCGCGAGTGTTTGCAACGTCGTAATTAGGGTATAAGATACAGAGGAAGTGAAGAAAGACACTAAAAGAACTGAGCAAGCTTATGAGAAGTAAAAATTGTAACTGTGTTAAGAACGATAAAAAGTGTATATTTGTGGTAAAATTTTAGAAGATAAAGTGATGGACGGATTTTTGTCGCTTTGTCAGAATATGTTAAGAGTGATTTTATTTTGCTCGTAGGATTGCTACACTTGACTTTCGGCCTGGTTCCCAAACATTCTTACTCAGAAATTAAAACCCAACCTCTAACATTTCTTCTTTCTCTGTTTACCCTCCTTGTGTGGAGGACTTGTAAATGGATGTAAGGAGCAGACAAACTGGATCTGAGAAAGTAGTCAGGATGTGTGATCAGTCCGAAGTGAACAAGGAGATGATATAAAATGAGGGCAAAATTAAAGGTGATGATGGAGCAGTCGGTGGAGTAAATGGTGAAGAATCCGGAGAAAACCCCTCCAAAACGCCGCTTTGTTCACCAAAACTCCCATATACGGTTCCCTGGAATCGAACTCAGATCTCCTTAGTGAGAGGTGAGCTGTCTAACCACTCGGCCACTGCGCCACCAACTTCTGTATATTATAAATAACCATTTTAGAGGACAGCGGGTCACGGAATTAAAAGACGCATATTAAATGACTGAAATATGGCATCTTTTTCATGCATAAACCACATCAGTCTGCAACTAATAATCGACGAATGTATTTTGTCACGCTTTCTAATAGCCAGCATCTGTTTATTCAAAACATGAATCAGTGTATATGAAGATAAAAATAGCCCGACAGATCCCATTGGCTAGCTCAATGGAATTCACAGACTGGGCTAGTTTTCGTGAATTTTCTTTCTGGAATTAATTGGTATCATAATTTAAAAACACACTAACTTCCTTGCATCTCTTTCTGTCTCTTCCATCTTATCCAATGATCACCAATCACTTGAATGAATTCTTGTGGCCCGTTCTGGCGTGGTCGTCCTCTGTTTCTGTTTTCCTACCTCGGATCCCACATTGTTGAGGCGCAACTCCACCTATTTTGAGACATTCTGATAATGTGCCCTCCCCATCTCCATTTAAGTGTTCTTGCGCTTTCAGCCGCATCTTCCATTCCACTTTTTCTTATCTCCTCGTTTCGCAGTTTATCTCTAAGATCTTCTTCCTCTTATATCTGAATCATCTCGATCTGTGTATGTCCAAGTCTCACTGCCATACAGAAGTACTGGAATGACACAGTTTTGTAGTGTTTCGAATTTCAATGCGGTGCTGATAGTCAAATCTAAAACTCTCGGCCAGTGCGTTTACCGTACCGCTGAAGAGTCACTATCTCGGGAAGATCCACACAAATCGAAATGTTTTGGGTGACAGGTGTGAATGTTTATTAAAATTATGTATTTGCTCAAGTAATAATGATAATTCAGGTTTCCATCATTAAAGAAGCACAAAAGTGAAACACTTTTTCTTTCCAGTGATTTTAGTAGTTTTTCTGAGGCTTCTGTGTTCTGTAGAGGTTATAAGGTTCTGAGGTCCTTAATGAGGAATGTTTCTCTTGCGAGGAGGTAGAGGAGTCTGGATCTGGTGGTTTTTGATACTCCGATAGCCCTTTTGATATAAAGAGCTTTTACTCCAAGTACAGATAGATTCTTTTCGCTAAGATGTGACTTGTATCCCATACATTAGGATTGGAATGACTTTTGTCCTGAATAGCGCCATTGCTGGGGGATCTAATGTAGATGTTTCCTCTGTCACATGCTTTGTAAAACATTTGGCACTTGTTTGCAATGTGATTCCCAGGTATTTGATGGTTATTTTCCTTCCTTTGATACAGATATCTGCCGAAGCAGGAGTAACCCTCTAGTATATGATGTTGAGTAATGCCTTGAACGTTGGATTAACCTTCTTACAACTGTGTGCTACCTTTGAAATAAAACACGGTTTCAGTCGTACATAGAAACACAGTGCGCATTTAAATGCAGGTTTCAACTGTAACGGATGTATAATCATACTGTGCTGTGGAAGCGAGTAATTTGCGGATTGTATGTAACATTTCATCCTTTCTAAAGGCGTTGATGTACCACTTTTCCAGCACATTCCTTTACATTGATTTTAAATGGCACAAATGAAAACAAAGCTTGAGCAACTGTATGTAGAACTGTGAGACAGGTCTACGCCCTCTTTTTGTCCTTTGAGTCTAACATTCCTTTGGAAAACATTTAATCTACCCTTTTCTCTTGTCTACTAAAAGTGGCATACATTTGGACCATTACACTGCATTATCTAGAGTTTTCACTATGCTATAATTAGATTACTGATACCTTATTCGGAAATTTGAAAATAATGAAAATTTTACCATGAAAACTAACTTATCAAAATGTCACCGGAAATATATTTTGAGATCTCCTAAGCCCCTCTTCCAAAAACAATTTTTTTATTTTCAGCACAATATACATAATTCCACCCAGAATTTCAATATCAAAATTTTACAGGGTATTTTGAGACTTCCTGAATCAAAAAGAAAACCATTATTACTTTCTCTACCACGTATAGTAAGTGGGGGAAATGTTACATTCCACCCAAAAATTCGATGTCAAGATTTCACCGCAAATATGTCTTTAGACCCGTGAATTCGAAAACCGCTTTTTTAGAAGAAGGTCTGTGTGTCTCTGAACGGTATAATTCAAAAATGAAAAGTCGGTTAAAAACCAAAATTGGCATTTAAGTTTAATATCTTTAAGAGTGAAACAAAGATTTTCAAGGAAATTCCTCCACTCTAATCTGCCCTTTACATGGAGAATTTTTTGAAAATATTTATTTTCTAAAAAGTGGTTCTAATGATTTTGATTAAAATGCCATACGTTTAAGATATTTTTATGGTAAATGAAATGTATATTTTGAATTTTCTGGCTATAACCTATGTAGTCCTGTTTGGTTTTGATAACATTTGTTTAACTCGTAAACCGTAAGAGATAGACCAAATCTTACTACACAAAAAATGTAAATCGTTAAACCACACTTTATATTAAATGATCTTTCTTGTGAGGTGAACCATTTCGGAGATATTCCTTGTAATTTGTGAGCTTTTGCAATACTTGGAGGTCGTTATTCAGTTTTTTATATGTTGATCATGCAAAGAGAACGGAATTTCAAAGTCATCATATAGCGACCACTCTTAAAACATTTGACTATCGCTTAAGGCCCACGGTGTTCTTGTACGTACAAGAAAATGAGCAATAAGATAATTTCTACAAATGTTTATCTATATTAATATTAAGTAAATAGAGGAATAAGAGACGCAGAATAGGAACTGAAAACTGAAAAATTACTATCTAGAGGAGTAAGAGTTTTTAAGAATAGTGTCTGCAAGAGTAGAGAAAGTCATGTGAGTGCAACGCATCAGATGTTTAGAAAAAGGTTCGCAAGTGTGTGAAAACGAAAAGTCGGTTAAAAACCAGACATTTTTGCAAGAATGCTTTATTGAGTTGAGGGATGTAAAACATTTATTTCCGGTGAAATGTCGGAATCGAGCAAAATATTCCTCTACTTACTATAAGTACGTAGTAGAGAAATTAAAAATGTCCACATGTAATGTTCTGGGGCTGGAATACGTCATAAGGACAAATGAAAGCACGTGGTGGTTATCCCCGAGTCAAGAGACCAACTTGATAGGAAGCTCGAAGTTAGCGTGTATCTAAGACAGTGAATCACTTTAAAGAGCAGATGTTACCAAAAAGGCGATGGCATCCATGTTACAACATTCCTTTCGCTAACTTTTATGGTCTCTTGCATGCAGTTACCCCCCAGCAGAACTTAGTAAGGCTGCAAGCGTGGGTTGCCTGCCGTACCGTGGGATTCGTGTTGTTGAACCAGCTCATGGACTGAGTAGCATTTTTGTTACATTCTCTCTAGAGCAGAGGCTCTCTACTTGCTCTCTGCCTTTATAGAACGTTCTGCAGCTCCCAGAGTCCTAAGATCCCATATACCATGACTACATGCCTCAGCGTCCACTGGCACGGTCTACAAGATTCTTACATCGATACTCCAATTTTTACTTTCTCTACTACGTAAAGTAGAGGAAGTATTGTATTCCACCCAAAAATTCGATGTCAAGATTTCATCGAAAATATATGTTTTGATATGATTCTTCGAATCATTCCATCTATTTCGTTATTAATTAGTTCATCGAAACGAGAGTCAGCCATTTTTGACATTTGAATAGTGGCTCTGTGGCGTCAAATTACGTCAGCTGTTGCGCATCTGTAGCACAGTGCAGTTCGATTTTCTAACCTGATTGTAACATAAGAAAAGCAGAGGAGGTGATAACGAAATCTGATAATTTTTTCGCGAATGAAGGCTGTCTTTGGTTGAAATTTGAAATTGTTGTGCACATGATTGGTTAATTTCAACCAAGTCACGCATTAATGGAATAGTCAGAAGATGTCTAATGTAACCGATAAATTCTCGAACGGAGCGAGTGAACTTATCTGGGAAGGTCAGACCAGAGATATTTATCTGGTCCATTTGATAAACAAAATATAAATTTAAATATATATCGGAGACATTTGACCAGAGAATGTTAAATTTTAAAAAAAAAAAAAAAAAAAAAAAAAAAAAAAAACATTCATTTCCATTAGTGTAGCTCAACTTACGCAGCACTGCCAATCGTGGAAATACAAAACCCCAAAATTAAATTATTTCAACCTTCTCTTTTTCTTATAAAAGAAAACCAGTTAATCTGAAATAAACCTCACTTTACTTTTAACATTAACAAATTACCTCTCTTCTGGAAAAATACGTTTATTGTTAAAAAATAATTATTAAAATAGTGTTGTTAAATTGAAACGAAGCACTACTTTGATTGCTAATCGATTGTAATATGTAATAAACTGTTTTTAGGGATTTATAGGATAGTTAGCGACAATGACTTAAAAAAGAAGGACCTAATGACATGTAAAAAACAAAAGAATGGCTAGGTGATATTTCGCACATGATAATTTAAACTAAACCCCGGCGTGACAGCCCACAAGGGGCCAAGGCCTACCGCCCAGCCGCTGCGTCCCCCACCTCTGCCCACTACAGGCGTCATTGGTGAGGTGCAGTACTGGAGGGTGGGACGTGGTCAGCGCCCCGAGCCCTCCCGGCCAGTTATGCGGTCTTCTAGACCTGGGACCGCTACATCTCCATCAAATAGCTCCTCAATTGGTCCCCCTGGGACCTAACGAGGCTGAGTACACCCCGTGCCACACCTCCCAGAGGGGATAAAATCCCCATGCTGGTACCGGGGATCGAACCCGGGTCCTCCGTCCCAGAGGCAAGACATGATAATTTAACGCCTCTATGTATTATGTAGTCGCAAATATTTATCCACGACAACACTTATGAATGAATGTCACAGTATCACTAACATTAACAAAACTAGGAATTCCAAAGTCCAGAGTTCGATTCCAGGCTGGAAAGTGAGATTTTTGTCTCATCTAGGATTATTCCCCATCCTCCCTAGAGTCTATAAAGTATGAATGAGAGTAAATCTGTGTGTATGTGAATTTAATGTTTATAAAGAAAACCCAGTGAAGAAGTAAACAAGTGAATATTATTGTCGGTGAGCAATTGTTCTAAAGTAAAAGCCCCTGATATGACCTTAAGTGTTAAAGGCGGCATATAAATTATATAAATGGGGCCAATATATAACATACACATGCATATAGGAAATGTGAACCGACGAAAGAAAATATCAATCTCATATTAAAATGTAGTTCCTTGAGTAACGGATTTTTAACTACAAGACATTGCTTCAATTGCTGGTAAAGATAATGTAAAAAATAAAACAGACGATGTGTTCAATTCATATTTGTTTCTCTACTCACTCTTCTACGAAATATATGTAAAAAGGCTTATTCTTCTACACAGACTGTTAGGGGACCTTAGGACTAGACAACTGTATCTCTGTTTTTACGCCAGACAGCACTAGGGCACCGTTCACATTGCAGAGCATTCGCTAGTAGCTTCATTCTTTCACTTTTACTATTATTATAGACTTGAGGTGGAACTTTGGGCCGTTCTGTCGAATATTCAATCGGGCATTTGCCCTGACGACTAAGGGAAACCCAATATGATAAAAGATAGCATAATTAAAAAAAATATCATAGCTTCCTTAAAAAACAAAATTACTGTGTAAAACTGGAATAAATTTAGAAGCCACGCATCCACATCCTGTAAACATTTCAATCCAAGATTTTAAATATTTCGTAAGATATTGGGCCATGAATTTACGAGATTTAAATTGGTACTATAGTCATTTTATCCCCCCCTTTTTGTGCTAATGAATGGTATAATAAACTAGAAATATTTACACTACCAACACTAGAAAATATTGTTAGGGTAACCATAAAAAAATTCAAAATTGAAAATGTCATATTGTTTTAGTTCTGTAGCTTCTATAACATATAGAATTTGTTCATCTGAACATGTATAATGGTTTTAATATCAATTATATCAAGTAAACTGGCTGTTTAAAAAGTTATGCATTTTGAAAACCAAAATTCCTCTTTTTACCAACTGAATTTTTGTTTAAGTAGTTAGAGAGTTTTTGTGATTTAGGTTAAGCATCATTCCTTGTCTAATGTTGGAAATTTTAATTTCGAGAAATATTGAAAAGAAATTCCTACAACGTTATGTGCCCAGGCTGTATTTTTCAAATTGTTAAATAAAATACACTTCTGGTAAGAATTAGCATGCTAACTATTCATTTTTGAAAACTAGTCAGGACTATTATAACACAAAAATAAAATATTTGAACATTTTGAAAAAAATCGCAATTGCCAATGTGTTGTGTAAGCCTTTTTGGTGTCCACCATCTGATATCTAGAGTTATTCACGAAATAAAGAATTCATTATACTGTGCTGTTGAGAAAGAGTGATTTTATTGCCTTGTAGGCAATTTAAAACATGAATGCCTCGTACATTTCGCATGCTCTATGTCCACACTTGGCACCGATGGAAGCTGAATGCAACTTAAAATTCTGCAGGCAAGATTCCAAAGTCTTGCCGCTATCCCAGACGTCAACCTCCGATAACTTTCTGCTTTTGCAATGCGAGAATCGTGATTCTCCTTAATATTCCGTTCATTCAATCGTCACGAGAATTTATACATATACCTACTGCTTTTTCTCAACTGCAAGTCTAACGGGATGCATGCTTATGTAGCGTCAGGTATGCTAGAGGTAGAACATACCGTATTACCTCGCTAAGGGTTCACCTAGTTAATGTATTTGAGTACCTTGAAATATAATTAACAGTCAATAGCATTGACTTGCGCTATACTGAACACCTAGAAAATCTATATATAGATTGTCCCAAAATTATACCAACAGACTTTAGTAGCTGATGGAAAACATTATTTTAAACACTTTTTGTTAAGGAAAGTTTTACGTTGCGGTGCTTTGTTTAAGCGCTAGAAGAGTTAATGTCAGATTACTGACTCCCACCCAGTTTATTTACGGCAAAATCAACAATGCAAATTAGTATTGCATTTATCTTAGCAAGGCAAACAATCTTAATCCAAGAAACAAACACAGAACACAAACAAAACACAAACATCTTATTGTTTACAGTTAATCCCAGCTTTACTATTTAAAATTAGACCGACAAAGTTTTAAACCGGAGAAATGGCTGGTGTGTTGCGACAGTCTGGCAGAATAGGGCACGTCGATGCACTCTAGTGTTAATAACAATGGGCGTGCGTTCCAATATTTACCTTGAATAGAAGATTTTTATGCTATGCATTGTACTATGCAACTTAGTGTATTTACATGGTTTTGTCTACTCGCTTTTCTTTTACGTAACACATTCTCTACTCGCCCTTCAACATACAATTCATACAACTGAGTGAAATAGAAATAAAACGTAGTACATTCACACGGATTTCTCTACTCGTCTTTCTTTTATGATACACAACCACATTTATTTCTCTACTCCCACTTCTACAAACAATACACGATTTTCTATATGTTTGAAATAGAAATGCAGCGCATTACATTCAAACCGTTTTGTGTACTTACCTTTCGTTTACGGAACACAGCATTTCTTTCTCTACTGCCACTTCTACATAAAATGCATATACTTTTCTATGTTTCAAACAGAAATACAACCTATTACATTAACACGGTATTCTCTACTCACTTTTCTTTTACATAACACATTCACATAATTTCTCTTATCACTCTTCTACGCACAATTAACACTCTTTACTATATTGTCGAAACAGAAATGAAAAGTGTTACATTCACACTGTTTTCTGTACTAGCTTTTTTTTTTTTTTTCTTGTATTTGTGGTTATCCAACAGTGCTTTTGTATGGTGTTCTTCCCAGTGTTTTCTTATTTAGAAAGTTTACTTTATATTCCTTATAGTATCCTAAGGGTTTTAATTAAACATACTGGTATGTTAAGCATTATTTTTTAAATGTCTCCAAAGGAACACAAGGCTATTGGGCAAGTGCAACCTAAGTCCGTAAGTTTTAGGGATAAATCGTCAAATCACGAGTAACGTAGGGCGTTTCAGCTAGTTTTAACATATTTTTGGCGAGATATAACTGATTTTCAGCATTTATTTATTCCTACATTTTTTCTAAACAGGGACTGTTATCTAGTCGAAGCGTAACAAATGACAAAATGGTATCTAATTTGAAAAACAAGTTCAACACTAAAATAAAAAATATTCAAGACGGCTCAAACAGTTCATTTCCGCTAGGAATCGTGATATTCCGTTTTGGATTGAATGCAATGTTTTCTCTCCCTTAGGCAGGTATGGAGAAAGTAATGCACAAAGGCTTCATGCTCCATTTTTAAGAAAAGAAAATCAGAAAAATCTAGCAACTGGTACCAAAAACTAATTTATCTTATTGTTGATTTATTGCTGGGTCACACAAAATGAATTTTTGTAGGCAATTTCACAGATAACATTTTTAACGAACTCCATAAAAATTACATCTGATCTTGTCATGTTTCCATCACTAGCGGGTTTTAATACAGTATATCTATAACTAATTTCGATTATGTTAATCTTGCACACTTCTACCTCCGACAATGCACAAAAATATCATCTGATGACAAGTCTCTGGAACATTCCATGTATTAGCGGTGACAAAAATTACGTAAATGTCTTTGGAATTCCACTGAGAGCCATCTTCCTGCTTATGCAATCCTTGTGCAATCTCTTCGCAATAACAGTAATTATGTCTGCGAAGATATTTATTATTAATTTATAAGCGGCTGTGAATAATGGAGTTAAGTAATTATGACATACTATTCATGTATCCTTCATATTTGTTTTCCCTACGTTTTACTTTTAATTTACTCTGGGGAAATGTTACTTCTATTCATGTCACCAGTTTAGCTACAAATGAAATGCTTTTGTATTCAAACACAATTCTTTCCAGTTATTTTCTTACCAATAATGTTACTTAATATATTTTATTAATTCAGTTATCTTCTAAATGTATGAAATTCATACAATGGCGTAGTTTTCAACTCTTATGTACGACTGAACGTTTCAAATATGAACTAATAATTCTAGTTTTTTTAGAATATATATCACAGGAGTGATGTAATCCAAACACATTACAGCCCAAATTTCCTCCATTTTGCTTTATATTTGGAAATTAGGATCAAATATATTTATTTTTTGTTACATCGCTTAAAAAGTCCCTCGCAACAAAAGAAGAAACATTTTTCTGAAATATTTTAATCCTAGGTTCAAAATGCATCTACTTTCAAAATTTCCTCGGGTTTCTAGGTCTTCATTAGGTTTACCAGTTATGTAAAAGTCAAAGAGTAAACAGGACTACATAGGCTATAGCCAGAATATTCAAAATATACATTTCATTTGCCATAAAGTATCTGAAACATATGGCATTTTAATCAAAATCGTTAGTCATTTTCGAGAAAATCATTTTCAATAAATTTTCCATGTAAAGCATACTTTAATGTAGAGGAATTTTCTTCAAAATCTTCGTGTCGCATCCTTAACAGACATTGAACTTAAATACCAACTTTGGTTTTTAACCAACTTTTCGTTTTTGAATTATACTGTCTACAGATAGACAGACAGACAGATACTTTTTCTAAAAATGCCTTTTTTGATCCAGAGGGCCTCGAAAATATTTCAGGTGAAAGCTCGACATCGAATTTTTGGGTCGAATACAATACTTCCTCTAATACGTAGTAGAGAAAGTAAAAATATTCTTAGATACATAGACAAAAAAAAAAAAAAAAAAAAAAAAAAACCTAGGCAAGTTTCGCTACTATGTCTTTCTAAATAGGTGTAACAAATTTTATCAATGCAATAGAAAAACTACTCCTCAAGGAATATTTTACAGGGAGAAAAAAGGTACAAATATCACATGCGAGAATGCATAGCTCATATCAAAATCCACGTGACATTTAATCATACAGTGTGATATTTAAAATGGCGTGCAAAGGTAAACTATGCATCTTTTATATTCACAAATGTCTCAGTTGTTTTATAGAATCAAAATAAGAGTTTTGTTTTCGATTTTCATGAAATTTCAGGCATACGTTTCCTAAAGTTTGTCGTTTGTAGCTTACTGATTTTCTATATGATAATCACAATCATAGGCTATATCAATGTTCGATGTCCAACATTAATAGTCTTCAAACATTTTATAATTGAGATGTCTAGTTAATAATCCAAAACACTCAACCCATTGTGGTAATTAATTCACCACTGAAAAGCGATTTTTCACTCAGTGGAGAGTCAATGCCACGTGCAAGAGGAACTGATTGTTAAAGATATATCTTTCAAGATGGAACTTGAGACGTTAGGAATCTCTGCAAAGGTAAAGCCAAGAACTTTCTATAACTGATCTTCTCTCATTGTAGCGTAGATTATACCTTCTTTTTACAGAATCACATGTTGGTTTCTGTGTTAATCCTACACCACACTCCCAGCCGCCCTTATTAAGTACCCTCGTGAGCCCTCCCTTCCAGGTATGGTAGGTTATCTTTTGGTGAAGACGCACAGCGTTCATTTTAACGTAACACCTGGCGGTGACGCCCCTTACCCTCCGTCAGAATCTGGCAGAGGCGCCGTTCTACGTCACATCCGGTAGAAAGGCTAAGTGACGTTCAACTTCATCACATAAAAATTTGCAAATTTATCTTCATAACTGCTTGACAATCTTCAAGGCATGTCCTACTGAATTACATTGCGCAATTAATGAGAACCTAATCATTATTTGAACTTACCAAGAGAAAGAACCATTCAGATTTGTCGTTCTGCATAAGACAATGGAGAAATAACAAACGTGGAGTTCTTTAACGTGAAGTCATTGTTTGAACGTTTTTGTCAAACTGTAAAATTAGAAAATAGCTTTAAGCAATTATTCGCAAGCATAAATATTACACAGAATCTCTCCGTTATGTAAGGTTAATTATCCGCTTATTCGCTATTTTCTCTGTAATCAGAATTTTCCATTCATCTTAATCTTCTTCGGTATTTTCCTTCTAGAATAATACATACCTCGTTAACAAAATATAACAGAAATGGGAACAAAAGATTTTTAAGATTAAAACAAAGATAGGTCCACTAAATTAATAATTACTTGTAACACAATCATATATTTCAGCATTTCGTTTGACTGAATGACAAACTTGTTCACGTTTTAAACATACACTGTATTAGCAGAAACAATACCATATTTTCTGGCTGTGAGCAGAGGGTTTTGTTGCAAGGCAGGTTTGGCGATGCTCTTGCGGTCAAATAGTTAAATTGTAATTTTTTTAAATCAAATATTCGTAAACTGAGCATTCGCTATATTTTTATGCTCCATTTACATGCCGCCTTTAACATCGAAGGCCATATCAGCGGCTGTTAACCTCTTGGAACAATTGCTCAACAACAATGGTCTTCACTCGCTTAGCGGTGGTTTTGAACTTCGGGTTTCTATTACCTTGGATTAACTTATTACATTAAATTCACCAACATTCACACCCTCATTCATACTTCTAGACTTTAGGGAGTTAGAGAATAATCTCAGTTAAAGAAATATTCCCAACCTCAATCCGGGAATCGAACCAGGGACTCCTTGCACAGAAGGCTCTGCTGACTGACCTACATTATCCCCAATGTTGTATTCATACTAAATTAAGAGGTTCTCCCAAAAAGAATGGTTTCAGCAAATATGAGACCGGCGCAGGCTAATGGCCTGAAGAAGAAGAAGAAGAAGAAGAAGAAGAAGAAGAAGAAGAAGAAGAAGAAGAAGAAGAAGAAGAAGAAGAAGAAGAAGAAGAAGAAGAAGAAGAAGACTAAAGTAACTATAATTTGCGAAGGCCTAAAGCCCTGGACGCGCAATATCAACAGTAATGCTCACTGGAAATCGTTCTGCGAATATTTTATTACATTGTCGAGGTCGTGTGATACGATTGTCTCCAGCACGTTGCTTTAAAACATTATTTGCTGTTATAATTATTAATTTCTCTACCACTTACAGTAAATAGAGGTAGGATTCCACCGAAAAATTCGATACCGAGATTTCGCAGGAAATGTTCATGTGGTGTGTTGAATCTCAAATACATACTTGCAGCGTTGGAGACATTGTTTAATATATAAGCATTGTATCATTTTTTTAAAATGATTTATTGATCGATCAGCGCATGTGCGCTCTACAGACCATTGTTGAAATACACATAACAATAAATAAAATATAATAAGTAACATTGAAATGAGGTAAACCCCATTGGGCCCCTCACTGACAGTATTAGTTGAAATTAAATCAGATCTTGCTGTGATAACTGGTCCAGTGGTAGACGACTCTTGATGCGTGTTGGAAAGCTGGATTTTCTGCCAAGAGAGTAGTGAATAGATCCAGGAACGTTCTTTAGATTGCTGTAAAACTGTTCTGCTTGTGAAGAAATGGACTGTTGAATGGTACTGATTCCAGTTTCTCTGTGTAGTTGATTGTTTCTGACAAACCATGGCGCATTAGTTGAGATACGTAAGATTTTGTTTTGAAACGTTTGGATGCGTTTAATTTCTGTAGCACTGGCTCCTCCCCAAATTTGACAGGCATATAGTAAAAGCGGCCTTAAAAGAGTTGTGTAGAGTAGTATGCAGTTTTTTAACTTAAGCGAAGATTTTTTGTTGAGAAGTGGATAAAGTTTTGTCAGTCTTATTTGGGCAAGTTTGAGTTTGTTACTTATATGTGGCTTCCACGTGAGTTTTCTATCAAACAGTACACCAAGGTATTTCACCGTTTCTCTGTCACTTTTCCAGGGTATAGAATTTGTTGCTATCGTTACTGATGGTGGATATTCCGGTCTGCATAATGTAAACACCATTGCTTCACATTTATCATGGTTGAGAGAAATATTGTATCATTTCTGTTTTGGTAGTCAAATAGGTTCATTATAAAATATTTCTTTAAAAGATGTCTATTGTGGTAGTTAACTCCTGAGGTACCACACCACAGAAACGGGATATAATGCTCTGCTATCGATATTCCAGCGGGTTTTTAACTCTGGATTTATGTTGGTAGCACGATAAAACAAAGTAACTTAGTAAAAGGTTAGCGCTTATACAGTTTTATATCTAATATTATTATTCTCAACAACAACAACAATAATAATAATACCAACAATCATTTATTGCATTAGGAAACCTCTCTTAGGATGTACTGAATTATTTATTCCTGTCTTCTATCTTCTAAGAAATTCTAACGCGTACTTCCGTTAAAGGTGCAAAGCAAACTCAAGCGTCTTCTTTGAAAAAACTGAATCTGTTATTCTTTAAAATAACTAAGTGTTGTGCAGAGACAAATGATGTGTGTTTATTCTTTGTTCATCGAAAAAGGTTGCTCTTCATGTCTTTAAGAACAGCTGGCTATTAATTTATATGAAAGTAATTTTAACTTCCGATATAGGTATCCAAACGACTATTTAGGTTATGTAAACCATTGGCGTCTTATAGTACATTCATGATATATCACATATCGGAAAACTGTCTTCACGTTACATAATTGTAACATTTTTAGAACGTTGTATTACAAACAGTAACACACATTAAACGAATATTACATAAATGATTACTTAATAAGATAACGATCGTTATGTGAAAATTTATAGTAAATCATATCATAAACACATGACATGTAGGGCTCGGATATTTAAGGGGATAATGTCTGAACATACAGAAATTACATCTTAATGAATTAGTTATCACTGCTCTTGATGTTCTCAGTGGTTTTTGCTGAAGTTTTCATGAATTATTCTGTACATTATGCAAAATTTTTCAAGTGGTTATTTAAATTCATAGCCTATGTGGTTGAGTCTATAAAAATTATTTCATCCTGCGGAAATACTGGTGGTCGGCGCCGTGGCCAAAGCGGTTAGACCTTCAGCCTATCACCTAGGCGGCCTGGGTTCCATCCTAGCATGCGGTATTCGTGGTGGACGAAGTGGTGTCTGGGAGGGTTTTCTCCGGATTATCCTGTTTCCCCCGCCACTCATTCCACAAATTGTTGCATCATCACATTTCCAATCACCGCTTTCGCCTGCATTTCATATCCTCTTCCTCACTCTCATACCTGGTGCTGGGCTGACCATAACCTTTCAGGTGTTTACTGTGTCTGGTCCATAGATTCCTGTGGTCCCTGACAGGCGTCTGACTCTAGGCACTGGCTAGGTTGGGGGGGGGGGGCGCTCATCGGGTAAAGAAGAAGGAAAAAATAGTAAAGTTTACTCTTAAAACTTGTGAATTCGTGTATCTTTTTCTCTGAAGCTATAAAATCACACATTTTCTTGCTTGTTCTTAATCAGCTATCGTCTGAGTGTCAATGATTTAGTTAAGTCCAAGAACTCCTATACACAATCTAAACAACACCAATCAACATAGAGACCAGAGAGTATTTTGAAATTTCACAAATGATGGGAAATCCCAACTTCACTTTATGGCTCAGAAATGCTTTAACCACAAACCAACTTAGATGAATAGAAGTTGCTGAAATGCAATTAGTAAGACATTAAGCAGGTTATACTCTGTATAGGCTGATTAGACATTGCACGTAGCTGTTTTAAACATTACTACATATTGAACACACCTTCGACAGTGATGTGGGTACAATCTCATTGGTCATGCGGGTTGTTACTAAAATGTAGTGGAATGGTATCCCTTCTTCAAATAACTCTTGAGCACCATATTTACTTTCTCTACCACATATAGTAAGTAGGGGAGGTATTGTAATCGACCCAAAAATTCGATGTCGAATTTCACCAGAAATATAGGTTAAGAAGAAGGTTGGTGTGTGTATGTGAACATCAAAAACAAAAAGTCGTTAAAAACCAAAATTGATATTTACATTTACATTTAATATCTTTCAGGGATGCGAGATAAAGATTAAGAAAATTCCTCTAACCTAAATAACCCTTTACGTGGAAAATTATTTTCTCAAAGACTTAACTATCTTGATTAAAATGCCATATGATAAAGGCATTTTATGACAATTGAAATGTATATTTTTAATTTTATGGCTATAGCCTACGTAGTCCTGGTACTCTTAGTAACTTTCGCACAACTGGTAAGCCCTAAGACATAGACCAACTCTTACTATACAAAATGTAGATCTCCTTAAAACACACAATTTATGCCCAAATGCGTTATTTTTTGTAGAGTGAACCATTTCGGAGGTATTTCTTGTTATTTGTGTGTTTTGCAATACTTAAACTTTTCTCAAATAGAAGGTCGTTATTCATTTTTTTATCTGTTGGCCGTGTAAAGAGAATGGGATTTCAAAGTTTGAGTCCTTTTAACATATCTATGTTTACCTACTTTGTTTAATGGCAGCGAAGTCTGGTACCGATTCAAATACATTTGAACAATCCAATTAGTAGAGATGAAGTTCTTAAGGACTGTAAAAAGATATAGAGAATGGATACGATCAGAAAAAAAACCAAGACATTAAACAGCTGCTAAATATCGATTCAGTACACAGGAAAATATTGAATAATAGACAAGGCTGGATAGAACTCTTACTAAGAATGGAAAGCACCAAGCAGCATTGGGGATGACAGCAAGTTGCACTGAAAAATAAAGTTTTAAATTTCACCGAAGGCTTCTAATCCAAAATGTATAACCATATACTTACTATGTAGTGAAAAAAAATTTAAATTGATACACAAAAGTTAAAAGAGAATAAATAGTGAGCTTTAATAGAATTATATAGGTAAACAGGTAATTATGTATTTTAACTACTATAAAAAGAAAATTGTAAAAAATTAAAAAATGATGAATTAAACGAAGTAGAAAAATGGAATAGTGTGGAGATTAAAGTGATAAAGTTTTATAAATAAATATGAATTTATATATAAATAAATGCATAAAGAGATATACATAAACTTATTAAAATTATTAATAGTTTAGCAATAGTTTTGTGCTGGCTCGCAGTACTTTTTTCGCTGGGCTCCAGTAAATGTAATTTTATAGGAGTAAATAGATACCAAGCTTTGTTACTTTCCAATAAATGAAGATAAAAAAAATGTTTAGAAGTTTAATGATGTTTTATTTGATGCCGTTACTCTATTCATATAGTCTGTATTTTCCGTCCTTTTTATTCTATTTTTATTTCCATTTTTATTCATTATTTTGAAGACTGTGTAGTTGTAGTTAATAATAATAATAATAATAATAATAATAATAATAATAATAATAATAATAATAATAATAATAGTAATAATAATAATAATAATAATAATAATAATAATAATAATAATAATAATAATAATAATAATAATAATAATAATAATAATAATAATAATAATAATAATAATAATAATAATAATAATAATAATAATAATAATAATATCATAATAATATCATAATAATATCATAATAATAATATCATAATAATAATATCATAATAATATCATAATAATATCATAATAATAATATAATAATAATATAATAATATCATAATAAAATAATAAAATAATAATAAAATAATAAAATAATAAAATAATAATAAAATAAAATAATAATAAAATAAAATAATAATAAAATAAAATAATAATAAAATAAAATAATAATAAAATAAAATAATAATAAAATAATAATAAAATAATAATAATAATAATAATAATAATAATAATAATAATAATAATAATAATAATAATAATAATTGTATGTAATAATATTAAAAAGGAAAATAATTAGGATGTTTGAATAAATATGTTTGAATGCATGTCCTGGCAAAGTAATCTAGGTGCCGGGATAGTATATTCAGACTTTATTTATTTAATCCAAAATGTACATGCACTTATAACTAAAATTACAATATTTAAATAACAACCTACTTTCGTGTTTTTACTGTAAAGTAATAGAGGGTCTTTAAAACCGGAGTACATCAGTTGTGCTCGGCGGTTAGATTACCCCAGATAGGGTATTCATCAGTTGCACTTGCGGTCAGTTTTTGTGTTTCAGCATTTCCTTTCCATTTTGTAGATTTAGGACTCTCCGTCATTTCAACGGCTATGGTTAAAATGCTGTTTAAGTATTGTACCAATAAATCGGCACTCATCAGCTTAAAAACTTATATTGCCCCAATAAATTGGCACTCGTCAGAGAGTAAACGCTTATGTTTTAACAGTGCATTTCTGGGCGCAACTCATGTAATTACCTGAGTCTGTTATAAGGGGTTTAGAGCGCAACTGATGAATTCCGAGCGCAACTGCTGTACAACCTTTGAAACATAAGGTAACGCGAGGGAACCGAGTCACCGGGGAAATAGTACAGGCAGAGGCGCACTAAAAACAAACAATATATTTGGCATTTCAGGTGATAGTTAATTTGAAGCTTCGGGTTCGGTGTAAGGCAAGAGACATTTTATATAAATTTTAACAGAAAATAAACTGCTCAACAAACTAGCTAAACGTGTACTCATCTGATAGTGTGCTTCAGAAAAACCTATGTTATTGCATGAAACACTTCACCATAACCTGAAAATTGGAGTGTGGTGTGTGATCAGTGCTTGAAAAATAATAGGATGCACTTTGTTTAATGAAACAATAAGAGACATGGTGAGGTAAGGATTTTAGTGCGCCTCCGCCTGGGCCACCAAATCTTGGTTCTCTCGTGCAGTGGAGAGAGCCCCCGAATGTGTTACCATATGTTTTAATGAATCTACATTTTGCAAACTGAATTAAAAAATAAGTGTAATTTTATTATTATATTATGTATTAAGGATTGTGATACAAGGCACTAGTTTTCCTTCAGCCCAATTGGATTTCGCTCCGCCATAGATTTCTGTCCTACCATCTTCTTTTAGGGCCTTGTTGATCATGTTTCTTCTTACTTCATCTAGCCACTTATCTGGGTCCCCCCTTTCTTCTCCTGCCGTCAACATTCCAATCCAACATCATTTTTGGGATTATGTTAATTTTCGTCCTCTTCAGATTCCCAAACCTCTTTCATTATTTCTAAAATATTACATTTGTTGTTCTTTTTCTTAATCCGGTGTTTGACTGCTGATGCTGTGTTCTGGAAGCCAAGCACCATTCCCCTCTGTCTCTCCACTGTTCAGGATCCGAATTTCTTGAACTCATGGCGTTTTGTACCCCTTCTATCCGTGTCTTTGTTGGTCGGCCTCTTTTCCTTCTTTCTGGTGACGTCTATTCCATAATTTGAGGTTCAAGTCCTTTTTAATGTCCATACCAGTGTAGCCGTTTTATTTTTGTTACATCTATGATGTCTAGTTCTTCCTCTACTTTTATAATTCTTTATTTTTTCTTCATTTTCCTGCTGACCTTCTTAAAACATCCATTTCTGTAGCCAACATTTTGTTTTTATTCAAGTTGCCATACTTCTGCACCATAGGTAAGCATACTTTGAATTACTGATTTATTTATTTGTAATTTTTGTTGCATGTTTATTCCACTAAATTGAATTTAGATCAATAATTGTCTTCTTCGATTCGGAAATTCTGAGCTCAATTTCTGTATTGCTTTTCCCATGTTGATGTATTTTTTCCCCAGCTACATACATTCTGTGCTTGGCTCTATTATTTCTCCTTTGTCTAGTTTTAATTGTTCTTTCTCCTCACCGATAATTAAATATTTGGTTTTATTTGTGTTTGTCAATCCCAAATTTGCATATTACTCTTAATTTTATAGCCATATATTCTCTGTCATCTTGTGTAAGTAAACTTAATAGTCTGCATAGTTTAAAATCGTAGTCATTCTTCGCGCAATTTGCATTCTATTAATCCCATTAATCTTCCAAGGCTCTGTGTTTGGTTTTTTAGCATTTTTGTCACTTTTTCGGTTGCATCTGGAGGGTCTGATAAGTTTTATTCGTGGCTTTCTTCCTCCGACCTTTGATACTCCCAGTGCAAGGTAGCAGTGCTAGTTTTGGTCCGCCCCGGGTATTTTATTTCCCCGGTACCCATCATATCTGGTGAGCATTCCCCTATCCGCCACCTGGGGAGGCGCCCGATGGGAGACTAGCAACTCCACACGGGAAATATTACATTTAACATACCTACATTATTTCCCTAATTTTCTGGTTCCTAATTTTCACCTTTCTTGATTTTCTGGCTGCCCTCCGTACTAACGATTTGAATGTCGATGCCTTGGTTTTATTTACAATATGTTAACTCCATAACACTAAGTTTAGCATGCCAATTATTTTTCTTCCTTCGCTGTTTTTTTTTTTTTTTTTTTTTTTTTTTTCAATTTCAAAATAGCTTTTCCCCATCTGATTCTATAACTGATCCCAAATAATTAAATTTATCTACTTTCTTAATTTCCTCACTTTCAATTTGTAACGTTTCTTATTTCTCCAGCTCAGTTGTGAGATTTTCAGTTTCTTAGTGTTTATATTTAATCCCCATTGTTTTGTATAATTTCCTTATCATATAAAGTGCATCTTCCGTGTCCTGAGTAATAACCACTTGGTCTTCCATAAACAGTAGATGGTGCAAGAGATATTGTTGATTAATTGGAATTCCCAGTGGTTTACATTTTCTGTTCCGATTCCCTAGACAAACTTGCACAAAAACTTTTGACAATAGACACAGCAACCTTGTAACAATCTTTTGGTTGTATAAATTTCTCTAGATATCTTATCTCTAACTTTAACTTGGTATCTATTTCCTGCACATATTGAGTTTACTAGTTTTATCATTTTTTCATCTATTAAGGTTTCTTTTAGTGCTTGTCACAATGGCTTCCCGAAAACACTGTCGTATAAGCATAATGTCATAGACTATTTTAAATATTTCTATGGGATTTTATGACATATTTATGAAAGACAAGTGGAACTAACTAGAAATAAAGAGTGAAAATGCGATGCAGTCCGTGTAAAAACATTAAAAACGCTTCTTCAGCGCAATCTACATCCTAAGTGTTGCAGTGCATTTTACAGAGCAAGTATAAAAGTGCAATTTTCATGCTATATCTTTAATGACGTAGTGCAATTTACACTATGGATTAGATGCCTTCAGTGCAATGTACCTCTACAACCACCCACTTACCTGAAGTCTAGGTAATTATGTGTGTGCCCAATTGCTAATGTGCCCAACTGCTATGCACCCACCCAGAACACACTGGAGATAATTAATGTGAAGACACAATGGACAAGTGACCAACCCAAGAACTGAAGAGGAAGAAAAAGAAGAAGAGGAAGAAGTTACTCATTCCTTGTTGGAGCCACTGAAGCCTTAAGAGGAATACCACGCAAGCTTCAGTTCAACCATACAAGGGTAATCTTGTATTTCCAGTTTTTGTTCCTTCTAGTCTACTTCTGACCACAACGAAGCTTCTGGAACAGCAGATGCGGTTTGACTTATGTTGTCGGTATCTGTGCACTTTCCACATATACAGTGCCGAACGCTTGGAGCGCTCAAGAGGGCAAATATGTCCAACTTTGAACTTTACACTGGGTTACTTAAACTATAATAATAAGCTTTTTTTCATATTTAAATAAATAGAATATCAATTTTATTATTAACAAGATGAAATACTCGGCGTTGTCCGTGGTTTGGTAGCTAGTCCTTAAAATGTTCGGGCTTAGAGTGCACTTGCCCAACAGGCTTGTTTCTTTGGAGATATTTAAAAAAATATTAGTTAACATACTTAAACAAATATTTAATTAAAACCACGAATACCACAGGAAAAAAAAAGCGAGTAGAGGAAACCGTGTGAATGCAACATGTTGCATAATATAGAAACGTGTATGAATTGTTTGTAGAAGAGTGAGAAGAGAAATATATGTGAAGGTAATTGGTACGCAAAAGTAAAATGAGTAGAGAAAATCCTGTGAATGCAATAGGTTGTGTTTCTATTTAAAAGTATAGAGCATTATATGAGATATAGAGACAGAAATGTTTCGTGAAAGAAAAGCGAGTAGAGAAAACCATGTGAATGTAATTCGTTGTATTTCTATTTCAGTCATAGAAAATTGTGTTAATTATTTTTGAAAGACAAGTAGAGAAGGACATGTGAATGTGTTACGTAAAAGAAAAGCGATAGAGAAAACCATATGCATGTAGCACGTTGCATTTCTACTTCGGTAATATAGAAAAGTGTATGAACTGTTTGTAGAAGAGTGGGAAGAGAAATATATGTGAATGTGTTGCGTAAAATGAAAGTGAGTAGAGAAAACCGTGTGAATGTAATACGTTGCATTTGTATTTTAATCATTACAAATTCAATGAATTGTATGTTGGAAGGCAAGTAGAGGACATGTAATTGTGTTATGTAAAGGAAAAGGGAGTAGAGAAAACCATGTGAATGGAACACGTTGCATAGTAAAATGGATGGCATAAAAACCTCTATGCAAAAGCATTTACATTTAGCAAATTTCATCGCATTCGGATGAGTGATATACCAGACCATAAGGGACAAACAAACAATCATTTGATGGATCATCTATGAAGTGTTTATTGTTTTGCAAATGGACAGGTGCCGTTGATTGAGAAAATAATCTGCAGATGGCTGCACTTAAGTTACGTAAAGTAATACAAGAATATAGCCTTAACATTTTGCACAGAAAAACTAAAACTGTCATTTATCGGGTCCAAACACTAAATAATTGAACATTTTCAATATCTCGGATGTAAAATATAACAGAAGATTATGGACAAAGAGGAAACTCAATAAACATGAACATGTTTGTGGAATAATACGAAGAAGTTTAGGCAATGAAAAACAATGGAAACAAAATGTGTATAAATCAGTTGCATTGCCAATACTACTTGGTAACCGCAGAGGAGCTGCTACAGAAAGAGATAAAAGGAGAATAGTCAGAAATGAGGTTTCTAAGATCAGTGGCTGGTGTGAATCTGGCTGAATATATAAGGGGCAAAGAAATAAAAAGAGAACTTGGAATAAAGGGAGTGTTAAAATCTACAGAGAATTGCTGTAAGAATTGGAAAGAACATTTAGACAGAATAGATACTGAATGGCTAAGGTGGTGGCGTTTTGGCCAGCATTCGGGAGATCGTGGGTTGGATTCTCGGGCCAAGTTTGGTTTGTGTGGGTCGCTAGGTGAATGCAGGAAGGATAGTTACATCTTGCAAATTTCCTGTCCCTCCATTTCACCTTACCTTTCATCGTGGTTGGGTATTTCAAGGTTCTAAGTGCCGGTGCGGTTTCGGCGTGCATGGCAGGGAGTTTACTCCTTATAAATCCTTGTCCTCCGCAGGTCCTCGAGTACCAGTTGCCCTCCAAAGGATGTGTAAGCCTTCAGGGGAAGAGACCCTGCCCTCTACTGTCGTCTCTCCTTAGGTCCGGCCATGTTTATTGTGCTCTTACCTTACTCCTCCATTTCAAGAGGTATCCTGTCAAGTGCACCTTCATTTTCAGGTTTCTACTAAGGCTATGTGACTTAAACACTTTTAATAGGCTAAACTAACTTCTGTTACCACTTGCTATTCTTGTTTTAATTTTCTTGCAAATGTTTTCTGCGGTGACTAAAGTCTCAAGATACCTGAAACTTTCGCACATGTAATTGTACCTATCATCTTCCCCAATATTCCAGAGGCTCCAGAGGCAGTTCGATGCCATCAGCATGGGCCAAATTCTGGTTCAAACGATTGAGTAGGGTTTCCCCTAGATAGGCCGCCCAAAAATAAAATGGTGTGAAAAGTTCTAAAGGGACGGAACGGGCCTAAGGTTCAACCCATGTGGATGAGCATAATTAAGAGTTTCTATACCTTGTTCCACTCTTAGATGACAGTATGGAGTTAAATGGGATATATCTGTCTTTATCTAGCGCATACAAGTTGCCATTAGCCTCGTCCTTTTCTACCCTCGCACTGCTGCCAGATTCCTAATAACATGGTATAAATATTCAGTTGTTATAAATTTCAGGTTTGAACACATTATCCTACGCAGAATTTTTTTCTCTATTAGTTTATATCCTTTTCAGAGTCATTATACATTTCTATAGGCCCATATTTTTTCAAAAAACATTTTTTTTTTCAATACAAGTCCGATATGTGCTGTTTCTATACTCATCACGCACTAACTAACAAACTAACTGCTAGAATGCGTCTATATTTTGTTCTTAGGTAGAGTAAACTATAGTGCTACTACCTGCCTACTTTGAATTCTCTATGTTTACTCAGTTAAGTGTTACAATTTTTTAAATTAAATGTTTTCGGAAAATGTTATACCTGTGCACTGCAAAAGTTGCGCAGTGTGAAACATTTTTGTTATTGAGTTTACATCAGGGAACAAGCGAGAACAAATGTTGACGAGGGTTGGAGAAACTTTTTAAAATAAACCAAAAGGCTACAACTGCTTTATTTCATGGAGTAAGGCAAACAAAAGGTATTCATCTATTCAGCGTATTCTCGCGCAAGGCCTGACACAGAAGATAGTATAGGGAGCAGCACTAGCATTAGTTCGAAAGAAGTCGTGTGTGTAACTGTGAGCTGTTATTGCGTTATTTGTTTAATATTTTTGTAAATATTTGTAGTTATGGAAGGGGAAGCTAGGAAGAGACTATATATTGGTAAATTAAGAAGTAAGGAACGCCAAATAATTATGAAGGTGTTAGATTATTTTTCAAGTAAAATGCGTGTAAGTAAGGCAGTAAAAGAAACAGCTAAGGCTATCGGGTGTTCAGAAGCAGTAGTGTATAGGATTAAAAAGGAAGTAATGAAAGGACCTCTAAGAACGCCATCGAAAAAGAAAGCAAAAAGGGCGGGAGAAAAAAAGAAGTATATAGTGAATAGTGCAATGTGGAGTGAGGCGAATTGTTCATTCTTTACTGTTTGCAAATATTCCATCCACGCTGAATATAATTTTGTCACGGGTCAACAGTGGTGAGACCCTACCAAATTTCTCAAGGGCCACTCTTAGTCGGTTCTTACATGATTTGGGGTTGGAATATGAAAGAAGGGGTAAGAAGTGCATATTAATAGAAAGAGACGATACCATCAGATGGCGACATAAATATCTAAAAGACGTAAAAGGTTTAGGGACCAGGGGAAATCAATTGTTTATACAGACGAGTCATTTGTAAATTTAGGTCATACAGTAACAAAGGCGTGCAGGGATACCAAAGTTAAAAGTGCCCATCTCGTCAAGCAGCAATTGAAGGATTAAGTACAGGACTCCGGTCACCTCGAGGTCGCGCGCGGAGAAAGATTCGCAACTAGTACATGTTGCAACACTGCGCTCCATTTAACGTGTACTGTCTTCTAAGGGTGGAACGCGCTTTAGTAGATAGTGCATTATGAACCTTTTATGACCATTAGCGTATGACAAATCGATCAGGCGTAATGAGGTTGCAGATCTAGTGCTAGCTGGGAGAGACGTAAAGTTCATTAAGAGCGTCAATGTGTAGTGTAGGTAAGTAGGTTTCACACTGCTTTGCTTCTGCTTAGCTCAAGCATTGCTAATTTAATTATTCCGATTTTCTTTTTACCAGTCTCTGCAAGAAAATGTCAGTATAAACTATTAGAAACCATTTCTTTAGAAAATTTATGATAGCAGGCAAATTGAAAAATAATGTAGCAAAATGAATATTCCTCAAACCCCACTTCTGACACCAATGTGACAAAATGACAAAAGTCCCATCCAGCTATTTTTTCGGTCACTTTATTTTCTTCCAAAACTGAATGCACAACAACACAGTTCTCTTATTGTAACCTTGACTCACTCCTTTCTGTCTTTCTTCACTTTGTCTCTCAAAAGCTGACTTAGACAATACAATCACTCAACACTCATTAACGGCTTCGCTTTCTTCCTTTTGACGCGAGTTCTCACATCATCAATACATTGGAACTTCTACAAATACACCTGCCGCCGAACACTTCATCAATAATCTCGAAAACCCTTTTGTCTTCCCCGCTCTTTGTTGTCACGTATTCACAAACAGTCGTAAGAAGCAGCCTCACCTTGATACGCGCCGAACCTGGTATGTGGTGTGAGGTAGCTTTCCCGACCGTCCTTTGTTGTGTGCCGCGGTTTATTTCATTTGCTAACTTAGAGAAGGTTTAAATTTATAATCCAATTCAATTTCTGCTGATGTCTGCTAGTCTTCATTTGACATCTTTCCATGTATTTTTACTTTCTCTACTACGCATAGTAAGTAGAGGAATTATGGTGTTCCACCCAAAAATTAGATGTCGAGATTTCGCCGGGAACATATGTTTTGAGGCCCTCTGAACAAAATAAAAAAAAAAAACTTTTAGAAAATGGCCCGTGTGTGTGCGTGGTGTTAGTGTCTGTGGACAGCATAACTCAAAAATAGAAAGTCGGTATTTAAGTTTAACATATTTTAAGAAAATTCTTGTACCCTAAACTACCATTTACAAGAAACGTTTCTCGAAAATTTTGATTTTTTCGAATATGGCTCCAACGATTTTGATTCAATTGTCGTATATTTGAGCTATTTTTATGACAAGTGAAATGTGTATCTTGAATTGTGTGAGATTCACGTATGTGCAGGTTACATTTCTTAATTTATTTTGATGTTCAGATGTTCAGAAACGTGAGAAAGTGTTCAGGTTGATGGGACAGTAAGGAGAATGTGATAAAACCAAAGCGATAATACCGCGACCAAAAGGTGATAATGCGGCATGAATGGACGTCTCAGAAAAAGCATTTGGTGATGTTGAAAAAATTGGAGTTTGAATAATTGCATTGGAATGTGTTGTAGGTAAGCGGCGGAGATTGTTAAACCGTGTAACGTGCATGAAGAGCCAAGTTACCGCATAGCAAATGGAATATTGATCTGATGTTATCACCTGCAGATAGAAGGAAGTGATTGGCTGAGGGCCCGATACTGCCAGAGGTGTGCTGTGACATCTCCAGGCGGAAGTGCTGCCATTCCATTGTGCAGCGGAGAAAGCACCACGCTTTTTGTCCACTCAGACTGTTACGCAGGCGAAGAATGGGCGAAAAAGTAAACAATTCCCCGCGGTTTACTTCGCGGAAGTTTGGGTAAAACATTCAAGTTGACCAGGTTTTTCAAGTCTGGTAAAGATGCATGCGTGATATCCGACAAGCAGACTTAATCTTATTGTTGTTGAGCTCCACTCTCTTTGTCCATAGACTGTACCACATTCGTCTGTTTTTTGTTTACATAACATCGTGAACTCCTATTTTTTCTACAAAGGAATCGCCCGTGTTCTTATGAAAGGATTGCACAATGGACCGTGGCATGACAAAGGCTGCACGGTTTCGCTCATAATCGATAGATAAAAAGGTAAGATCGTTCATGAAAGGCTTTTACACTAGACAAATATACTTGTCACTCACTGAAGAAAAGAAACAAAGAAAGAAAGAGAAATTAAGAAGAAAGAAATAGAGAAGGAAAGTAAATAGAAAGAGAGAAAGAAAAAGAGAAAGACAGAAACAAAGAAAGAAACACAGCAACAAAGAAAAAGAGAAATAAAGAAACAGAGAAGGAAAAAATAGAGAAGGAAACAAAAAGAGAAAGTAAATAGAAAGAGAGAAAAGAGTACGAAAGCACGAGAGAGGAAAGAAAGGAAGCAAAATTGAGAAAGAAAGAAAGAAAGAAAGAAAGAAAGAAAGAAAGAAAGAAAGAAAGAAAGAAAGAAAGAAAGAAAGAAAGAAAAAGTTTGAAAGAAAGAAAACTTGAGAAAGAAAGAAAAAGAAAGAAAAATTGAGAAAGAAAGAAAGAAAGAAAGAAAAATTGAGAAAGAAAGAAAGAAAGAAAAATTGAGAAAGAAAGAAAAGTTGAGAAAGAAAGAAAAGTTGAGAAAGAAAGAAAAATTGAGAAAGAAAGAAAAATTGAGAAAGAAAGAAATTGAGAAAGAAAGAAAAATTGAGAAAGAAAGAAAAATTGAGAAAGAAAGAAAAATTGAGAAAGAAAGAAAGAAAAATTGAGAAAGAAAGAAAGAAAAATTGAGAAAGAAAGAAAGAAAAATTGAAAAAGAAAGAAAGAAAAATTGAAAAAGAAAGAAAGAAAAATTGAAAAAGAAAGAAAAATTGAAAAAGAAAGAAAGAAAGAAAGAAAGAAAGAAAGAAAAATTGAGAAAGAAAGAAAGAAAAATTGAGAAAGAAAGAAAGAAAAATTGAGAAAGAAAGAAAGAAAGAAAGAAAGAAAAATTGAGAAAGAAAGAAAGAAAGAAAGAAAGAAAGAAAAATTGAGAAAAAGAAAAATTGAGAAAGAAAGAAAAATTGAGAAAGAAAGAAAAATTGAGAAAGAAAAAATTGAGAAATAAAGAAAAATTGAGAAAGAAAGAAAAATTGAGAAAGAAAGAAAAATTGAGAAAGAAAGAAAAATTGAGAAAGAAAGAAAAGAAAGAAAGGAGTGAGAAAGAGCGGAGAAAGGACAGAGAGAAATAAAGAAAAAGAGAAGGTAAGAAAAACAAAGAAAGAAAGAGAAAGAAAATGACTGCAGGAAAGAAAACCAAGAACGAAAGAAATATATAAATTTAAACAAATTTATATATTAATATTAGTAAATTTAAAAATCTTAAGAAACTTAAGAGTATTTTTGCGATTTTTCGAATTTTTAAACCCATATTATATGTCAAACCGAGCGTTGTCTAAGTTGGGACCAGCGCAATGGCTTAGTGTCGTGTGTTTGACTTACAAGGCTAGCTTTTACTTCCTTGAGATAATAGCCTGGAAGTGCAATGAAGTAAAGAATTTACAAATTTAACAAACAGCGAATGTTATGCAACAGATCAAACCATTAAATGCGCTCAGTGTAACGGAACGGTACGTTCTTGTAGGAAATGCCCTATAATAGAGCTTTTTAAACAACGCATCAGTAGATCGTATCCCAGTATGGTTTATATAATACCACAGCATTATTTTCTGTGTGTTAGAAAGAAACTAGACACCTTAAGAGTTAGTCATGCGCCTTTCTTTACCAACACCATTTTCTTATAGAACTACAACATACCATTCATACAAAATACTATTTTCTTCTTTATCACCTGTTTAACTACAAATATATTAGCTAGATAAACATAAAATTAGGTAATACTCGGTAGCTCAGTCAATAGAGCACCTGCCTGCTATGCAAGGGGTCCTGGGTTAAATTCCCAACTGCAGGATGGGAATTTTTCTTTAATTAGGATTATTCCCAATCTCCCTAAACTATGGAAGTGTGTGCGTGCGTGTGTGTAAATTTAATCTAATGTTAATCCAAAGTAATAGAAATCCTAGTTCGAAACAACCCTTCAGGGGTGAACACCATTGCTGTTGGGCAATTGTTTCAACAGATTAAAAGTAGCCGATGTTAAAGGCAAATGGATCATTAAAAAATTACTGCACCACTTCATAGAGGACTAAATTGCGAATTGCCCAAAATGACATTTAGTTTCTTGCTAATTCTCGACAATTGGAATTTGTTTAATTTGACGTATACTTTATAATTGTAGACACTTCAAACTACCCTTTACATGGAACATTTTACGAAAATTTTGATTTTGTAAAAATTGACTCAAACAATTTTGTTTAAAATACCATATGTTTAAAGGACTTTTATGACAAATGAAATGCAGGGCTTCTTGAATTTTCTAGAAATGTCCTCGGCACTCCGTATGTCTTTTGCATAACTGGTAAACCGTAAGAAATAGACAAAACCTTACTGCACAAAAATGTAGATATTGTTAAAACACACAATCTAAATCTAATGCACTTTTTGTGGAGTGAACCATTTCGGAGATATTCCTTGTTATTTCTTTGAATTTTGTAATACGAGTATTTATACTTTTCTCACAGCTCTTAAAACACTTCACTATCAGTACTGTATTCCCCTTGTACCTACAAGAAAATTATCAATAAAATAATTTCTGCAAATGCTTATCTCAACTAACACGAAGGTAGAGGAATAAGTGTTTGTAAGAATGGTTAGTACAAGAGTAGATGAAGTTAGGTGACTAACACATCACATTTTTTTAGTTCTTTTCCTTTTTTTATTTTACGGCAGGTAAAACAGTGTCAGTGTGATGTAAGAGAATGGTGACCTTGATGGGTGGAAGTGAACTGTTATTAGGTATCCAGTTCTTGTTTTTGACTCACCACTTTCTCTTCCAATCGTCAAGCGAACACTTTTTTGCTTTGCTTCAATTACGATATATCTACTTTTATTGCTCTACTCCGCCGGAAATTGCTTTTTGACCGACTAAGCATTTCATCAACAATCTTTTTGGGCTTCGGTTTGCTTTCTGTTACTTTAGAGTCGGTTACAGAATCAACGTGTAAACAATTCTAGGTGCTACATTCATATAACTTTTTCTACTCACTGGTCTACAATGTTTATTTATGTAACTAGTATATAATCTGATTGTGACACGAGTGCATGTTTAATTTTCACGAGCGGCATATACAAGTAGACTGAGCGAGTCAAATATTTTAAGGTTTTCAAATGAATAACGATGTTCCATTTGACAGAAGTATATTCTCCAAAAAGGAGGGAGGGAAATGCTCCTGTCACATCCTTGAACATAACCAGCTTAAAGGACGCCGCAGTCGTTATACGAGAGTGGTATAAACATTGCAGTAAATGAGTTTCCTTCACTCACTCTAATATGTATGAACAGGAATAGCTGGAGCGCATAAACAGAGCGGTGCCTTTGCCTTTCTAGTGCATGCGGACGTGCAAGTTACGAGAATGGGGCGACTGTATGCGTTACTAATAAAAAAAGGCAGTTGAGAGCAGATTGAGAGCACCGTTAAGATGCAATGTCATATCAAATTAATATAATTGTGACTAGAATTCAATTAGTGAACTAAAAACAAATTGCCCCGTATGTTAAGAGGATATTGTGTAACAAGAGCGTAAGTGCCACTATATTTTACAAAACAAGCTGTAGCGAGTTGCATAATACTGTCTTTTACTCACAGAGTAAATTAGAGGAATACAAGGGGATCTATAGTTACGATATTGGCCGTTGTTTGAATGATTTTCTTCGTTCTTGCCCAGAATTTCATCAAGTTCCGAGACAAAACACAATAAAAAGGATTAAAAACTTGACATACCTAAGATTACTCATCTGACGTTCGATTTTCATGTATTTCAATAATACTCCAAATGTTTTGTAGTTAGGTTTTCTTCTCTGTGCTGCTGTAGATCTGTTTTCGTTTCCTGCTGTCAATAATATGAACAGGTTTTTGTGTAATATAAATGATATGCCATTAAAACCGAATATTCTATACTACAAAAACCCAGGACATTTTACACTACAAAAACCATCCAATTACCTAGCATTACATGCTGATATCCGAGTTTACGAGACGCACGAGAGACTGACAGAGAGGGAGAGAGAAAGTGACCTACCACATACGGTGATGAATAGAAATGGAATCGTAAACAATACCGCTCAACACTGCTACCGAAATTATTTGGAATTCGTTAGAAGAAGTGCCAAAAAGAATGAAAATAATGTGCGATCAGAATGGCATATCTGCTGAGTTGTACAGAATTGTTAGATGCCCCAGCGACAGCGGTTCACAGGTGGGCGACAAGTTGGCACAGATTTTTACAGTAAAACAATACATGGTCAACAATGACTTGAGCATTAAATTATTAAAAGTAACGTTTAAGAATACTATATAGTCAACGAGTTACAACACAGTTGTCTATGTGAGTGTTCCCTGTATCACCAAGGAAGTTAAAGGAGGTTATTCAAATAAAAAACATTTTTACTTTCTCTAATTACGTATAGTAAGCAGAGGAAGTACCTGCGTATTCGACTCAAAAGTTCGATGTCGAGATTTTACCAGAAACAGATGCTTTTAGGCCTCCTGAAACAAAAATCATTTTTAGAAAAATATCCGCGTGCGTGCGTGTGTGTGTATGAACAGCACAACTCAGAAACGAAAAGTCGGTTGAAAACCAAGTTGGTATTTAAGTTTATTGTGACACCAAGATATTGAAGGAAATTTCTTCAGTCTAAACTGCCCGTTGCATGGAAAGTTTTTCGAAAACAGATTTTCTAAACAATGACTAACGATTTTGATTAGAGTGCCATATATTGAAGATATTTTTATGGCAAATGAAATGTATATTTTGAATTTTCTGACTATAGCCCATGAAGTCCTGTTTACTCTTGATTAATTTTGCATAACTGGTAAACCGTAAGAAATACATCAAATCTTACTATACAAAAATGTATATCTTCCTAAAACACAATTTATGTCTAAATAATTTTTTGTAGAGTGAGCCATCTTGAGGTATTGCTTATTTGTGTGAGTTTTGGAGAACTTAATACTTCTGTCAAATGGAACATCGTTATTCCTTTTACATGATAACCGTGCAAAGAGAACGGAATTTGAAAGTTTCGAAACATGACTATCGCTCAAAGTCTACTGTATTCCCATATTCCCCTTGTACCTACAAGGAAATAAGCAATAAGATAATTTGTACAAATGTTTATCTTAACATGAAGAAGATATAGGGATAAGATTTTGTAAGAATCGTTAGTACAAGAGTAGAGAAAGTCCTGTGAGTGAGTTTTTAAAATCCGACCATCACTATATCTTCCCTATATCTACATCGAAATGTGTTGAAATTGTATTAGTAGACAAAAGAATGCTAGTTTGTAGAAGAGTGCATAGAGAAAGTCATGAGATAGCTAGTAGTAGTAGATTCCTGTGAACTATACAGCTGTCTCAAGCTCAAGGATTGGAAAGTGCCTAGCAGCGAAACACAGAAGACGCCGTGGAGGTATGTTGCCAGCACAACTAACAACTCGGCATCACTTCCTTCCGTCAGTTATTATTTTTCGCCGCGGGATGTCTCATCATCTGTTTTTTCACATGACATTTAAACTTAGCTTTTTCCTGAATCATCATTCCTCCTACAGCTTTTGCTTTCATCTGCTGGCATGCAGTGTTGTCACTCTGGCGACTTGATCTCTAGTCTTTTGTACCCACAGAATCACAAAGATAACAATAATGACTCTTCTGACGATTTTAGGTGACAGGAGGATACAAATTTTTGCCTGTAAATCAGCTAGCTAAGAAATAACTGTGCTTTCACTGTAAACGTTACTTGCTTGAGAAGGGTTGTGGTTGAATTCCTTCTCAAATAAATGAAGTAGGCAATCAGAGGCGTTTTTATAAAACACTAAAACATTTACAGTGCAGTAGAGTTTCGGATACTACATTTAGTTATAAACCTGTTTAAAGATCAGATAGATTTGGCAATTGCAATTCCCTCCTTTCCACATTGCAATGCGGAAGTAGAAATGTTTTTACTTTCTCTACTGCGTAAAGTATTGTATTCCACCCAAAAATTCGATGACGAGATATCACCGCAAATATATGTTTTGAGGCCCCCTGAATCAAAAAAAGAAAGCATTTTTAGAAAAAGGTCCGTGTGTATGTCTGTGTGTCAGTCTGTGGACAGCATAACTCAAAAACGAAAAGTCACTTAAAAATTAAAGGTAGTATTTAAGTCTTTCAAGGATGCGACATGAAAATTTTGAAGAAAATTACTCCCCCCTAAACTACCCTTTCCATGGAAAATTTTTATTTTCTTGTAAATGGCTCTAACAATTTTGATTAAAATGCCATATGTTTAAGATATTTTATGACAAATGAAATGTATATATTGAATTTACTGGCTATAGCCCCTGTAGTCGTATTTACTTTGGACGACTTTTGCATAACTGGTAAACCGTAAGAGATAGACCAAATCGTGCTTTACAAAAAATGTAGATATTGCTGAAATACACCCTTTAGGTTTGAATAATTTTTTTGTGGAGTGAACCATTTCGAAGATATGCCTTATTTGTGCGAGTTTTAGAGAACCTGTCAAATGGAACATCGTTATTTAATTTTTCATATGTTAACCGTACAAAGAGAAAGGAATTTGAAAGCTTTATGGCTCCTGGATATACTGGATGCAAGAGAAATGTTAGTATTTCACAAAATACACGTTACACGTTGGAAATCTTACAAAATGTTGGGCGTAAAATGTATACAATATATGAGCACACGGCCCTGGGTACATCCAGTGCAACCTTCAACCTCATCTGCTGTGAAAATGCCTGAGGAGCAGGTGGAAGATGAGATATTTGTCATCTGATTATGGAGCTGAATTTGGCTTTTAAAATTCTGTCAACTAGATGACCCGGTGATGTTCGCACTACCTAAAATAAAATTGATTTAATTGTAGCCCTTCATAAGTGGCTATACTCGCTAGCGTAGTGTTTGATGTTCACAAACTGAGTCTCTTCGCGTGCGCTTCATTTTCAATCAATTTCGAACGTAACTCGCACATACCAATACGAATATTTTCATTATCTGTCGCTCGATGATCATCAGTGTGGTTTGACATGAAGTAGCTCGCCGTGTTTTTGGCTGACTTCAACGATCTATGTCAGCTCGTCCTCTCCTTGGCATTGTAATGACACGGAACTGTTTTCACAGTTACTCAAATATGTTAAACTTACCTTGAGAACTTTACAATATTGAAATCCTCAAACTAAATCCTTGAGTTTCATTGTGGTTATGTCTAAGCCTGCCCTAATTCCTCGAGTCTCCAAAAACAAAATTAAATTATATTTTTGTTTATTTCTAAGCCTTCAAAGTTAATTTACCTTAATAAAATGGCTGATCAAAATGAATGTTCGCAAAATGTAATTAAATACGATTTAACAAACTCTACTTTCAAAATCCACTTCCTTTTCAGGAAAACAGATTTTAAACGTAATAGATGCAGCTATCAAACGATAGATCCACCACAAATGTCATATATTGAAAGCAATTCTATTACATGCAAAATTAATAATTTTGATTTTTTCGATTCACGTTATCTTCTAAAGTTTTAATTCCAGAAAGAAAGTAATTCAATGCTGGGATGCCTTAGGAAAAAATGGGAGAAACCGAAAAGTAACCTGATTGGTTTCTTCATTTTGTCATATTATTTTACTTCAAAAGTAGATCTTGTCATTTATATAACAGGATTATAAAATTATAATATAAGTGGGTTTTGCTTCATATTAGGAATAACTTTTAATTACTAATTTATTTTAAACTGTTTTCATATTAAAATTTGTTATAATGGGTGCGTAATGTGACAAATGAATTTTCTCCATCTAGATTCGAGTTCTGGACAATTCTGCTATGTCCTACATAACAAAAATGGCTCAATTACATCACACAATGAAAAGCCACAAGAATATTTTGTAGTCTTGCGTGCAGAGAGCTACTTTGCCGAATTTCTTGTATACAAATACGACAGGTATGAGTTGAAATGAGAGAAAATGCGCGTGGTTTTAAACCAGTTTGTATCTACATTGACGAATGTTGCAACAGTTGTCAGTAAGAGATGTAGCCCCATATAACATTTCAACAAGCAGAAACCTGCTTGAGTTTACTGATTCTTCCAGAAGAACATCAGACCAAAGTAACATAAATTGTCTGTAGTATGTAATACCACGAGAGGGTTTCATATGACGATCATATTGCGAGCGCGATCCCAAATATGAAAACCTCCAGTGGTATTTGCTTAGTGAGTGAGGTGTGAGTGAGGAGTGAGTGAGTGGAGTTTAAGGGCCTATCGACAGCTAGGTTATTTGGGTCCTAAGTCATATTTTAAGGGCTAAAACACTCAAAGTGATGTGGTGAAAAGGTTAAATTTATAACACAATATTAGAGTACACAGTAAATAGTTAAAAATTTGATGTGTTGCACACAAGGAAACCAATTCACTATTCAGCATTAGTGAACGTATTCAGTAGAAGGTAGGTTGGAACATGAACCTGCGACTTCACTTCACGGTTCAGAATCCGACCATTAGACCAGAGTTCGTTATACAGCTGGTCACGACGTACATAGTCAAATTGGCGAGATCTGGAACAGCCGTCGTTTCCCATATTGCGTTGAAACCATTTCTGTGTAACGAGCTAAAAGGTTTGAAGTCATTAGAAGTTACTTTTGAGGTTACATGCAAGAGATACGGGTATACCTATATTTTCTCCTGCATTATGCAACGGTGTTGCGTTTACCATTAGGTATAAGGAAACAAGTGAACCTGTTATGATGGCAGATTGTTTTGAGATCCCTGAATCCAAAAAAAGCATTTTTAGAAAAAAGGTCCGCGCGCGTGTGTGTCAGTCTGTGGACAGCAGCATAACTCTAAAACGAAGTCGGTTAAAAACCAAAGTTGGTATTTAAGTTTAATGTCTTTGAAGGATGCGACATGGAGATTTTGAAGAAAATTCCTCCACCCTTAACTACCCTTTACATAGAACATTTTTAAAAAATGTTTTATTTTCTTTAAAATGGCTCCAGAAATTTTGATTAGAATGACATATGTTGGAAATATAGCCCATGAAGTCCTATTTATTCCGTATGAGTTTTTTTATAACTGGTAAACCGTAAGAGTAGACTCAATGTTACTGTACAACAAATGTAGATCTTGCTAAAACACACAATTTATGTCTGAATAAAGTTTTTAGTAGAGTGAACCATTTCGGAGATATTCCTCGTGATTTGTGTAAGTTTTGGAGAACTTATACTTCTGTCAAATGGAACATCGCTATTCATTTTTCATACGTTAACCATGCAAAGAGAACAAATTTGAAAGCTTTAAATTGCCTTTATCTTTTTTTGTTATTAATGGATCAAACATCTTGTAAAATAACTTGCATTGGGTATAATATATAACAATTTATACAATAGTTACATAGTTATAATAAAAATAACCACACAAATTTTCAAAAAAATTGGACATCTCTACCCAGAGATATGACTTTTTGCTGTCAACGGAGGAAAAAAATGCATTTTGCAAGTTAACCTCACTTTAAGTTGAAATAGCAAAGTAAAATTCATATTATGAACTTAGTATTTAGAATTGTGGTTGCATATAATATCGGAACTTTCAACTTTCTGTGATTTCTACTGTGGAATATACGTATTTTTATGCCGAAATTTATATTTAAAAAGTTTGCAAAGAGATAAATAGTAGGAACGTGAAATAGCCTCTGGTAAAGTAACCTACAGAAATGGACGGCTAACAAGAAATTTATTTTTTGTATAAGTTTTTATCGCTCACCTTGCAAGTATTTCACAGTTGTATTCCTACTCAATTTACTGGTGGACTTGCAAATTTTAAGTTACGTGCAACGTTTTTATCTGGAATCACCTGACTCTATAGTGCGATCGACAATGTCTCAGAGATATATTTTACTGGGACATCTTTAATAGTGTAAAATCAATTATGACTGTCGACAAAATTATTCACTGAATCATGTTATTGTTGTAGTTTCCCATGAGAGGGTTTCTTGTAATTAGTATGTTAGCAGACAATGGGCTATTGGAAAAACAAACTCCTGTTTTCCAGTAATATACATTCTGTTGTTAGAACAGTAGTTGCGAATAATATGATTAGAACAGAAAACATGGCTACATATTTTAAATAAACAATTTTTAATAATTTATTCAATTTTAGTGTGATAGTAATTAATTTTGTACTTCCCTATTTGTAATACTGAATTACTTGTATGCTTCAACGAAATGTAAGATGCAAGATTTTGCTTAGCTTTAAAGGTTTATCAGTTACGTAAAACTTATCCGGAGTGAAGAGGACTTCAAAAACTATGCCCAGAAAGTTCAAGATGTGGTTTATTTTTCAGAAAATATATTAAACATATGGTATTGTTATCAAATCACAACACCATTTTTGATAAAATCAATATGCTCGAAAAATTTTCCATGTAAAACGTAGTTGGGTATTTGGAATGGGGATGTTCATTAAAATCTTCATGTTTCATTCTTAGACGACGCTGAAAACGTCCACGATTTCTAATGTTAGTTAAAATTTCAAGACAAAACTATTTCCTTTCGAACATCTTGCCAGTACACATCCATGATGTATGTTTTGGTAGACAAAGTTGTATTCACTACTTCCTTAACTAACCAGTGCTTCCCTTTTTCGTCTATAAAGAAGGGCACTTGTCCTAACGGTGGTTGTGATGGTGCCCGCGTCTCCTAAGGCATCAGTTAAATGTGCCCGAGCCCAAAGTTGGACGGCACTGTAACAGACCCTCTGGTTTTAGTTATGCTGTGCACAGGCAGACAGGCAAACACGGTTTATTCCCTAAAAACGCTTTGGTGGGAAGGCTGAGAGAGTCAAAACATGTATTTTCGATTTCTCGCTCTTATATAATTATTTTGCAAACACTGGTAATGCCCTTTTTTGCAGCATACTGAGACAATACTATAAAACCTTCCTTATAAGGGTTAAGGTTTTGGGTTAAGTGTCAAATACATAATTATCTCATTATAAGCCAATCAGATTGTCGGCTATTTTGCTGTTTTCTGATTTCTTAGTTTCTAAATCATGGCCATCGATGTACGGAACGAAATATCCGCAGCTTTTGTCTTATTTTTATATAAATTTCTGTGGAGTAACAATTATTTTCTATTCCATGCTAAAACAATGTGTGAGAAAATGTAAACATTTGCATAAAAACGGAAAACTTCAGAAAATCTACCTATGGGCACTTCAACTCTGCAAGCAAATTCCTGTCCGTCAGATATTCAGTATACATCAGAATCGAATAGGGAAAGTAGTGGCCGCTCGGGAACAATTTCCTAAGCACCTGAATTAATTTAACATTCATATTACAGGGGTAGAGAAAACTCAAAAAGCTTGGTAACTAAACACTGGAAGGTAAGCATTTGACCATCACAGAATTAGTACTGAAAATAAACAAAACCAACGCTTGCAGTGCCATTATATTATTAAACTATGTTTCAATTTTACGAAAATCCTGCATGTTAAGTAACTAAGAAACTTTAAATTACACATTAAATATTTACATTATGTGATTACAGCCTTGCTTTCGTAGAAAATTAGCAGTCCAGGAGCACACATTTAAAATGTACCCGTGTGTCAATGAGGAAAGACTATAGTTATTGATTTCTCTACTATTTTACAGCATGTAAAGGAAGTATTGCATCCTAACCAAAAATTTGATACCGAAATTTCACCGTAAATATAGTTTTGGAGTTCCATGAGAAAGGTCCGCGTGTGTGTGAGTATGTGTGTATGTCCGCAAATAGTATGATTCAAAATTATAAATCGAAAATTTGGTATTTAAGTCAGCATCTACTAAGAACGTGACGTAAAAGTGTTCATGAGCTTCTCCCATTGAAAATTACCTTTCGCATGGAAAAAATGTAAGTTTTTTTTTGTCCTCAATAAGATACGGGTGCATAGCAACTAATTAATCTACATCTTGAATTTTCTGCAAATATCCTGCTATGCTTTGTTCATCTGAATAATAATTGGTAAACCATAATATATAGATAAAATGTTACTACACAAAAATGTATATATTGTTAACGCTAAAAATTTGTCAGCGTTTCTCAGTTTCTTGAAACAAACACACTTGATTCTTTATAAACCCGCTAATTTCCACTACCATCACCAACATTACAGAAGCCTACCAGAGTCACTAGGGGCAGAGTTGTCATCCACCAACATAAGGCATTCCTGGAACATCACCCCACACAAACCACGTGAACGGAACTGATTAGAATAGCTCCTTGCCGCTGTCAAACAAATTCGTAGCACAGCAAACCAGCACGTGCTTTTCTAAACTCCCGCCAGGATCGCATCAAGCACATAGAATGTTAAATGCATTGGAGAATACTAAATACAACGAAAACCATCATCGTGAAGTAAAAGAACATTATTTTAAATATTTGTAACTACAGAAGGACTAAAGGAATTTATATGAGATGCATTTCGGCCCAGTTAGAGAATACAGCACGTTATTTACTTTTCCCCAAAAATTAGTTTTAATACATCGCGAAGTTTAAAACCTCGAACTGTCTCAGCGAGTCCTGAGTTTCGCACGTAAAGACACTTATAAGCAACATTTTCTAACAAAATATTCTGTGTAACTTGTGTAACCTATGTGTATAGTAAGTAGACAAAGCATTGAGTTCCAGACAAAAATTTGATATCAATATTTCACTATAAATATGGGTTTTGACGTTCGTTAATAAAAAAACTGTCGAAACATAAACATCATTTTACAACGTTCAAATATTCAACCATTTCTACATTATTTGGTTTAAAAAGCCAAGTTTGGTATTTAATTGACCTTTCGTTTTTTTTTAATTACGCCGTTCACACACGCACACATGCTCGCGCACACAGTGGATTGAAATACTTCCTTTATTTAGTAGAAGTAAGCAGTAGAAAATGTAAAAATTTATTTAAAAAGTGACTTTAGTGTAAAAGTAACTTTCAAAAAGTAAAAATAACTTCATAGAGCGTTTTTCTCTCTCTCTAACATTTGTCCAGTTTGATTCGTTACCATTCCTCATACATTTTTAATTCCGGTGGACATTGTGATAAGAATCCTGGAATGAAAAAGCAGAAAATCTTCCAAATACGGCGGAATTTCGAGTTGCATATTGAATATGGAAGCATCCGGAGAACTAAGGCTTGCCGCCACTCCAGGCAAAGTTTACTGACCTCAGTATTCGTGAGTGGGAAACCAAATAGGAAATATCTGAGTAAGGATCTTTCACCACAAAATCTCGGTTGTATCATTCAGAAATATCGAACTGTAAAGGGAGGTGAAAACTGTTAAAACAACAATATAATAAAAACACATGGATCACTTGTTCCATCACACAAGAACAAGAAAATTCACCACTAAGTCAGAGTTCTTTGAAGATCTATGTAAAGAGATCATACATACCAGTATACCATTTTACAAACTACGCTATCCTGAATTTAAAAACTATAATAGGAAATATACTAAACTATTTGACAAACAGACGAAAGAGAAGACAGTAGAACACGTAAATGTTTATATTTTTATGATATGCATGTAGATATCTGTAGTGTGCATTTTTATTTTCCCTGCTGGTAAGCAGAGGAACTATTGTATTCCACCCAAAAATTCGATGTCGAGATTTCACCGGAAATATGTTTTGAGGCCCCCTGAACCTAAAAGAAAAGCATTCTGAGAAAAAGGTCCACGCGTGCGCGCAGCGTGTGTGTGTGTGTGTGTGTGTGTGTGTGTGTGTGTGTGTGTGTGCGCGCGTCTGTCAGTCTGTGGACAACATAACTCAAAAACGTAAAGTTGGTTGAAAACCAAAGTTAGTATTTAAGTTTAATGTATTTCAAGGATGCGACAAGAAGATTTTGAAGAAAATAGCCTCACCCTAAAATACTCTTTACATGGAAAATTTTTCGAAAATTTTGATTTTCTTGAAAATGGCTCAAGCGATTTTGATTAAAATGCCATATGTTTGAGATATTTTTATGACAAATGAAATGTATATCTTGAATTTTCTGGCTATAGCCCCTGTAGTCGTATTTATTTTGGATTTCTTTTGAATAACTTGTAAACCGTGAGAGATAGACAAAATCTTAATATACAAAAAATGTACATCTTGCTAAAACACACAATTTATGTCTAAATACATTTTTTTAGAGTGAACTATTTCGGAGATATTCCTTGTTATTTGTGTCAGTTTCAGAAAACTAACTTTCGTGAAATGGAACACCGTTGTTCATTTTTTATATGTTAAGCGTGTAAAGAGAACGGGATCTCAAAGCTTTAATAGATTTGACTATCGCTCAAAACCTACTGTATTCTAATATTTCCCTTGCACCTACAAGGAAATAAGTAATAAGATAATTTGTACAAATGTTTATCTCAACTAACACAAAGAAGATATAGGAATAAGAGTTTGTAAGAATGGTTAGTACAAGAGTAGAGAAAGTCATGTGAGTGCAACACATTACATTTTTTCAAGTAACAGGCAATTTTATTGGAAAATTTTGGTATGAAATATGAAAAAAAATATATTAAAAGCTGGTTTACTATCTTCATAATGTTTCTGTACCCACTTTACAATCTCCAACAGATGTTTCCATTTGCAGACAGCACTTACCAGACGGTGTTTACCTGTCGTCAGTGACCATTTGTCTCTGCTGTTTATGTTCTCAGCGTTGGCACATTGAGATAACTTTAAAGACAAGTGTTCAAACATTCTTGTGGCTGCTAATAACGTTTGTGGGAACAAAACAAATAGATTTGTTTCGCGTATACAAATTTCTTTTCTTACAATTCTACATAATCAAATTATAGTTTTCATATAAAAGCGATTCTTCTATTCACGTTATGTTACGATGTGTATTCACGGGAAGTAATGACAAATTAAGCATTATGGGCTTCGCTACAAACATAACAGAATGAGAGTTGCTCACAAAGCTTAAGCCAATTAAAAAGTATAGCATTTAAAGCACGAATGATAATAACTGAAGAGTAATCTTACTTGAGATTCATTTAAAGAAGGTCGAAACTACATGGAATTTAATTGACTCTTTCTGGATTGGAAGAAAGTATATAAAGATCAGAATGAATGAATAATTCAATAAAATATAAATTGACTTATCAAAATACTCCATTTTCAGGAGGAGAAACAAATGAACATTGCTAGGAACAAATGCTAATACAGTTGAATCTACACTACAGTCCTCCTATACTCGGCTGTTCCCATCATTCAGAACTCTTTACTGAAAGAGATTCGCTAGAGCATGCCAAAAGAACGACCGTCAAGCAGACTGAAGAGAAAACGCCATACAGATCTCCGCTTATAAAACATTGTATTGTTAGCATTTTCTTGTACATATTAGTGTTAATTCTTACTTTATACTTAGAGGGCAGTTGAATTGTATCCTCAGCACAAGTGACGTAATTATTTGAATTGTTTTATATTTTATTAGAAAACTGTAACACACAAATATTGCATAATAAAGTTAACTAAATTATATTTAAAAATCATACGTTTTCTCTCTGTGTATTCATGATAGTAGAATTATAAAGGCGAGGTAATTGATAGTATCTGTGATGGATGGTACCTCGCCAGCTCCAGCACCAGGGCATAGGGCCAGAGTATACACTGACACAATTATTACGTCACTGTTACGCAAGACCACGGAGCATTGAATTTGTCACCCACCCACACAGGGACGGAGCTTGAATTACGATTACTAATATGGCCAATTTTGTGCTGTATACCTTTCTATGGTCACAAAATCACGTCATTCAGTTTCTAAAAATGACTCCAGTGGTAAATCAAGGGGTGGGCATGATGGGAGAGTTCCAATACCCGCGTCGCTTGCATTGTTAAACAAAATCTCATATGATACATTCACGTGACACTCTCTACCCTTTCTTCAACAACCTATTCTCTCAAATACCTGCTCTAGACATATATTTTCAAAAATTGCTTTGATTTGTATATTTTCTCTGTAGGCATAGCCATGGAAATAATGATTGAGCGCATTACGAGAGCAGAATATTTCCCACCTGGTGTTGCAGCGCGGCTTACATAAGTCGATATTTCCAACATACAGCTGAGTTTGTTTATATTCTCTATTCCATTATGGTCTGTCGGACACACAAATAGGCGGTGTCTGAAATCGCCCACCCGCATTTGGTAAAATTTCAAACATGATATTTACGTCCAGCATTTTCCAAGGATGAGACACGATTTCAAGAAAATCATCCCTCCAGTGTCCCTTTACATGCGACATTTTTCGAAAATTTTGATTTTCTCAAAAATGGCTCCAACGAGTTAGATTAAAATACTATATGTTTAGATATCGTTGTGATAAATGAAATGTGTATCTTAAACGGGCCCAAGTGACCTAGTTATCGACGGGCCCTTAAACCCCACTCACCCACCCTGTATCTTGAATTTTCTAGGAATAATCTTACAAGTCCTTTGCATTTTAGATGAAATTTGTTTGAATTTTTCAATCCTCATAATTTTATCAAATAGGAATCCGATATTCATTTTTGTTTTAACTCTTGGTCATGTAAAAAGAACGGAATTTCAAAGGAATCACATAGTGACCACCTCTTAAAATATTTGATTACCGCTTAAAGCCTACTGTATTCCCCTTGTACCTACAAATTCTACAAGTGTCTATCTCGATTAATTTACATGAAGTAGATTGAGGAATAGGTGTTTGCAAAAATAGCTTGTACAAGAGTAGACAAAATCATATGAGTGCAACGCATCAGATTCACAAAAATAATAAAGCAATACACATTGTTGCTTACCGATTTTGTTATTACTACTGATGCAACACAGTTTTACTTTCATAGAGAAATTAAAGACACGTAACCTTTGCAACCACACCTTGAGAGAATACGCGGAACTTACGATGCGTATGTCAACAAAAACAATGGAAAGCGGGGACCACGTGGTTAAAAGAAGAAAAGAGTGTCACCATGCGGGTATCTTCTAGAATAGCGTGCCTGCTTAAAGCTGACCTAGATATTAGTTTATGGTCAAAACCACAACCTTTCTTGCACCGTCGTTATATAAGAGGCCTATTTAAGAACCTGTTTATTGATCGACAGGGGGCAACAGCGTGCAATGTTGGAATTGAAAGCACAACAAACAAATCCGTGACTGAAAGTTGTATATAATATGATGTATGGCTGTTAGAGGGTGTTGGATCAGTTCACCAGCCTCAAACAACGAACATTCTAAACAGCGAGTCAACAAACAAAACCCAGTTAGATTAATACAAGTATTTAAACAGAACAAAGCCACATTTAACCGAACTGCACTTAGCTGAAACAGCAGGCAAGGGAGAAAGAAAGTAGGAAAAGATAGAAGGAAGGGAAGAGGAAATTAAGGAAGGAAAGAACGAAGAAAAAAGAAGAAAGAAGGAAAGAAAGAAAGAGACAAAGAAGAAAGGAAAGAATGGAAGGAATCGTATTTGAATCGCCGTCCGATATAACCTAACCTCTTAAAGGAATTAAAACCTTAAAAACTATGTGTATGACTAATGCTCAGGAAGTGACAATGAAGTCATTCTCCTAGCTTCCCCGTATTTGACGACAATGTTCAAAGCTTGTCATGATTCTAGAAGTTCCATTTTCATAATTTCTTCTCTGGTACACAGTAGACATTTGGCGAGGTAGAAAGGCCAATCCTACAGAGATGGTAATTCAGACAATTATGTCCAGTTATGAGAGAAAAGGTGGCAACAGTTAGCTCATTTTCTTGGTAATTTTGGAATTATTTTAGGATATTATGCAATTTTTAGCCACTTTGAATTTTTATTTTTTTGTGTTATTTTATTTATATAGTTATCTATTTTTCGTTTTACAATCCTTTGATTCATAAGGACATTTTATAATAGTTCTTTTGTTTAATTTGGGTCTTTCTTTGTCAAAAAATCAGACGTAGATCTCATTAAAGTTCTTTTTTTCTTTCCTTTTTTCTTCCACCCTCCCTTTCTTTTTCCCTTTCTCACTTCCTTCCTCTTTGTTTCTCTCTTTCTGCCATTCGCGCTCTTTTTCCTTATCTCTTTGTTTCATTCCTCTTTCTTTTTTTGTACAAGTCATTTCCGAGATATTCCTTGTTATTTGTTTGAGTTTTCCAGTAGTTTACATTTCACAAATAGGAATTTAGTGATCAACTCCTAAAATACCCAACTACCACTTTAAGGCTGTTACATTCTCCTTGCACCTACAAGAAAATTAACTATAGGATAATTTCCACAAGTGTTTATTTCGACTAACACGAAGATAGAGGAATAAGTGTTTGTAACGATAGTATGTACAAGAGTAGAGAAAGTCATGTGAGTGCACCTATTGTTTTGATATGTTGTTATACTTTCTATTTCTACCACTGAGCAATTTGTGTTTCAGATGGCACCATATCAGCCGGACTTCACCCTTGACCTTCCTCGTGCAGAGAGTCTGATGCGGAAGATCAAGGCTGCCAAGAGGAGGCGCTGCTGGTGTCGCATCGTCACGTCCTTCCTAGGACTCGTCTTCTTCCTGATGTCCGTCATGGTGGTCAGCATGATGGTCACCAGAGGGAAGCGAATGTTTGGACCCATCTGACCCATTCTTCATAGTCAATCAACTTGCAGATCTCTCTATGTTTTCATAAGTCATATGGCTTTAAATTACCATGTTTCTTAGAGCAAGCTTTGGGAAAACAAATTTAAACATACCAACAACTAAACTAGAACTATCCTGCTATAAACATATGCGAGGGGAGAAAGAGAGAAACAGAGACACTGAAGCGGAACTCTCTTGGGCCGTTTTGGTGGGGCGAAATTGCTGTCTGTTTACTTTTATTTTATATCACACAATAAGTGCCTGTTTAAGGTAACTTGATTTTAAGGAGGTCAAAAATCTTTTAGTGCATTTCTATTAGTGCATATGGTAACGACTTCCTAAAACAGTGTTTGTTGAAGCAAAAGTGCTGAAAATTGGTATTCTAAATGCACTAACGATCCAGAGAATAGACACCAAACTTGGAGTAAGTACTGTGAACTATAGATCGTAACCGTGTTAGTAAATCTGAGAAAGCAGCATATATTATAATTAAGGAGGCAATAATTAAGAAAAGAAGCCACAAAAGAAAAAGAGAGGACAGGGAAGCCCTAATACAGGATTCTTATAGACCAGGAATCTAGTAAAACATGATCAAAAAACGTCGACATCGCCATCGATATGAGATATCGCCCGATAGGTATGCAACACACCTAACGTACAGGTAATGCGGGTGAGTTCTTAAATTACCAATGAAAACTACCGTACTTTACAGTGACTCTGGCTCTATCTTTCTTCCCTCCCATATGTTTACAACAGAATCGTTCTGGTTTGAGACAGATTATACACTCATTCCCTGTATAAGACATATCTATTTATGTATCAAATTCACAAACATTTTTGCATACGGGGTTAAATCTTCCTAAATGATCTTAATGAAACTAAATAAATGTAGTATAAATACTTGATGAATATCCAGGGATTTCGCGGTATGCGACCGCCCGGCGAGGATACTGACCTCAGGGGAGACGACAGCAGAGGGCAGGGTCTCTAAAAGCTACAGCTTGTAACTCCCTTGTGGCGGCTTGTACAACCGATCCTCTCTCCTCCTGCGGGCTTACACATCCCCTGGGGCCCGGAAACCCACCCCGATACGGAGGACGAGGGTTCGCACAGAACAAATTCTCTGCCATGGAACGCTGAAATTCTTGGCGATACTTACTGTTAGTTCACCAGCTCATGGTCTCAGGGGTATGAAGGGGAGAGGAGAGACATTCCAAGTAGTGTAACCAGAGTTTTGTAAACTTCCGTGCAAACGTTGTTCTGCTGGTTACGTTGCCAACTTACGTCCAATGTTATTCACACTGTGCTAATTTCTCTTAATTTCAGTTCTAAAATCGTACGAGTCATAAGTGTTATGTCGGAAGTAAAGAAAAAAGGAGTGTAGAAGTAGATAAACCTCCGCCTAGGAGCGTTGTAAATTTTCTATGATATTGTGTTGAAGAACAAAGGGGTTCAGAGTGACAATTCTGTGTGTAAAACAGTTCTTTATAGGATGATTGAATCAAATAAACCTAATGAGGCTCTTAAAGTGGACACATTTGTGGTTTTATTGGGCCACACTGTCGTTTGCTTGCCCCCATATATGTGTGATCTCCATCCCATAGAACTAGTTTGGACCAAGGTAAAATGAATACTTACAGAAATATAACAGGTGACATTGTCACAGGAATTCCTCGGGGACATATCATTGTGATCGAAACAGATTGACAGACTTTTTGAAAAATATAGAAAAGGTAGAAAATGATCAGCGATAGAGAGACGGAGTGGTTGAAAATATCATTTACGTTTTATAAGCGAAATATACTGCATAAACTGAAAATAATATTTAAGTTCCACTATTTTGAGTGACATCTTTGCTTTAATCTACATATTTCAAGGTTGGTACTACTATCGTAAACGCGACCGGTAGCACGAGTTAAGCTTCAGATATCGCTGTGTACCTGGAATTGTTTATTGACGTACTGGCTAGCTGCACTCCTGCCAGGGACTGGTGAAAATGGGCTGGTGAACAAACTGTAGAACCCTGAAATAGCCAACCAGGGTGAAAAGTAAAGTAAAATGAGTAGTGAAGTGAAATGCAGGAACAGGAGATTCGGGGGATGTGGTTAACGTTTCTAGTATTCGTCTAGCAATCCGGGGACCCCCCCCCCCCAAAAAAAAAGAAACTGATGTGCCACGGGAATCGAGCCCGCGACCTCCCGAATGCGAATCGCACCACGGTGGCACCTCGCCGGTACCTACATCATAAATACGCACGCTAATTTATGTGTTTTGTTTGCAGTTACACAGAAAATTTGCGGGAGATATGTGAGGACTCCACTACTTGTTCAGGAACTAAGTCCCATGCCTTCTGTTTACCATTTCTTCAAGTATTAACATCATTGGAATAGGCGTCATAAACTTATTTTAGTCTCTTTCGTTAAAAGAAGGTCATATCATGCTTTGGTATAATATACTAATCTTTTCTCGGTGATCGTGTGTGTATGCTAAATTTGGAAAGTTAAATCAAATTTGAAAAATCTGTTGTTATAGCCAGGACTAGAATCTCAGGTGTGCTTTGGCATTTTAAAGGACAAAGAAATATTCTCTTCCTCCCTTTCACCTGGCACTGCCGAACTCCAGTCGTCGACTTCGGGAATCAGAGGGAGTATGTGGTTTCAGATAGCTGACCTCGTTTGAGGAATTAACCCACCTGTGCTATTATCTATTTTCGTCCCTTTCAACGTCTGTGCTACTGGCGTTGTAGTTCGAAATTAAAGCAATCCATTTGAATGTGATGTCTGATAAACAAATGAGTGTTCTCTCAAAGCCTGCTTTAACAGTACAAGTAATGGTCTTCCAGAATATTTATGAATTCATGCTTTATTTATGTGCAATATTTTATGATAATGTTGACTCTGATAATGTAACTCAGGGTTGAGAGAAAATGTGCTGAATTTCTCTCAGTGTATTAGTCATGACTGTCTAAATAAGTGTAAAATAAAATTGTAATGAAACAACAATGCACATACCTGAATCCCTTTCCCTTATCCTACTAAACAGATTATCACATTACGAAAGGTAAGTTGTTTTACAATACAGTGCTCAAAAAATTAGAGGAACGCGTGTTTAAACCAAAGCCAAACTAAAACAATAAGGCAATGACAGTCAAAACTTTGAAGTATTGTTTAAAATGACAGTAGAGCTCTCAAAATTTGTTATGTTTTGTCTGAATAAATCAGTGCAATTGAAAAATATGTATATATTATGTTTTAAAAACAGGTTTTAACAGTAATCTGTGGCGGAAAATTGTTATCCCGTGTTCTCTGAGGCTAATACAGAGAAACGAGATATCTGATGGAACCTTTGACGCAGAAGCAGTTGCTGGATTCGCTTTGTCTCCAGGATTCTTCATGTCAGCCCTTTTGTCATCCATAGGGCTTGAAGATGATATACAGAGACAGGAGGGTTCAAGAACCACACCAGACAGGGGCGTAAGAACTTAACAGAGGTACAGGACAGATATCTTGTCATATCAACTTTTCGCAGACGTAAATCTACAGCCTGAGACCCTAGAAAATTACGCAAAAACAACCGCTGAAGTGGTGATTTTTTATCAGATAGAAGAAAAACGAGCTGAGAAATGCAGGTTTGAGATCTAAAACCCCCTCAACACGTCGTACCCTTTGCCTACGGAATGGACATTAATTTTCTTCCACAACCTCATACATCACGGAGTATGAAGTATGTCTTACAAGAAGGCCAAATTCGGGTAATGGACTGGCCTGCGCAGTCCTAACCTCAATCCAATCTTTGGGATAAGCTAGAAAATTTTGTTCGCAAGCGGCCTGCTGTGCCACAGAACCTGGGAGAATTCACAAATTCATTCACTGCAGAATGGGAGAAAATCCCACAAATTGATCTTATAAGGCTGGTGCGAGGCTCGCCATGTACGTGTTGTGCAGTAATTGCAGCTCGTGGAGGTCACACTGGGTACTAAGTGTTCAAATAACCACGGAAACACTGATTAATAAACAGTATAATCCTGCATTTCCACTTTTTTGTGCATCGGTCAATAATTGATCGTTTTTACAATCCTGGGAAATAAAGGTTTGTTGGAATGTTTATTGTAATTTCATACACTTCCTCAAACTATGATTAAAACTGCCAAAATTTTAATTATATTAATATTTGGTTTGGGGCATTGATTTAAGCATGTGTTCCTCTAATTTTTTTAGCATTGTATTAAGAAGCCGCGTGTATATCTGTCTAATAAAACTGCTTCAAGAGGGTAGGATCAGCTTCATAGTTTCTAAAAATCAATTTTTAGAAATATTGTTATTGGATGCAGCAAACATTTCAATGCATTTTGTAAGAGGAATTGTTTAAGCCTCTGGTTTTCTCAGAGTAATGATTTAAATACAAGACACTACTCCATGTTGTAAGTTAAAAAGGACACCTAAAATTAGATATCAAAGTTTTAAAGCTTATTTCGCACAAAGTACATATTTCTAAATCTTAACTTTAAAAATTCAAAACCTACTGAAGCATTTAAATGAAACTTTTGTGCTTCTTGCTGTATACATAATCTAGAGAACTGACCACAAGTATGTCCTGTCTGAGGTTTGTCTGAGGGAAAGTCATTGAATAACCTAGAAAAATTACTTTGCTGATTTTAAAATAAAAGTATATTCTTCATGCACATAGAAGCCTAGTTCGATTTCAAAGCTATCGCGTCCTCTTTTTAAAATATTTAACTATCACTTAAGGGGAAAGGTACCTCTGTTGTGGGAAAAAAAATTGGTGATATTCAATAATTAATTCCTATACATTCCTTACTTCTGTACAATGTTGTTTCTGTTTCTTTTTTATGGCAGATGAGCCTAATTTTTTTTAACACTTTAAGTGGACCAGCCATCTTAAGCCTACTGTATTCCCTTATTGCTTTTGTAAAAATCTGATGTGTTACACTCACATGACTTTCTCTACTCTTGTACTAACCATTCTTACAAACTCTTTTTCCTATATCTTCGTGTTAATACAGAAAAAACATTTTCAGAAATGATATTATTGCTTATTTCCTTGTAGGTACAAGGAGAATTTGGCTTTGAGCGACAGTGAAATATTATAAGCTTTCAAATTCCGTTCTCTTTGCACAGTTAACATACAAAATGAATAACGATGTTCCATTTGACAGAAGTGTTTTCTAAAGCTCACACAAATAACAAGGAATATCTCCGAAATGGTTCAGTAGTTAATGCAAAAGGCATCCAGAGTAAAGAGAACTACTTGGGTTACAGCCAGAAAATTCAAGATATACATTTCATTTGCCATAAAAATATCTCAAATATATGTCATTTAAATCAAAATCGTCAGAACCATTTTCAAGAAAATAAACATTTTCGAAAAAAATGTTATGTAAAAATACATTAAACTTAAAACACCGACTTTGGTTTTTAACTGACCTTTTTTTAGTTATGCTGTCCACAGACTGACACAAGACACGGACCTTTTTCTAAAAATGCCTTTTTTGGATTCAGCGGGTCTCCAAACGCATATTTCCGGTGAAATCTCGACATCGAATTTTTGGGTGGAATACTTCCTCTACTTTAGCATACGCAATAGAGAAAGTAAAAATGGTTTGTTGAAGAATGCGTAGAGAAGGTAATTTGAATGTAACGCATGTTTCTACTTAATGCATACTCTGGTGGAAGTAGTAAATGCTACAGTATTCTTCTCATCTTTATGAAATGTTTTTGTGAATAAGTTAGTGTTCTACAAAATACATTCTGAAATCTACGTTTCTGGGCATTTGTTTCCTGTGAGAAAAGCGCTGTTAGCAGCAATGTTGCCAAGTTTCATAAGTAGCACAATGAAATCATCAGGTGATCTGAACTGGACCATTGTCGTCACCCAAAGCAAGAGACCTTTCTGTAGATTCAAGCAAGCCCCACCCAGGGCTTCTTGGAGTTAAATCCATATGCATCAGCCATTAGTCTTCCTGGTCAAGCACGAGCCAAACTATTGCCAAAGAAGGGCGTTGCAAGAACAGATAATATGTTTAAAAAGTCTATCTTCCACCCACATGACCTTTGTTCTTGCACTAACTATTCTTACTTTGATTTACTTCATGTTAATGGAGATAAACACTTGCAGAAATTATCTTATTACTACGTACATATTGCCTTTAAAATTCCGTTCTTTTTTCATGGCCAAAAGATTTAAAAAAGAATAACGACCTCCATTTTGAGAAAAGCATAAGTAGCTATTCAAAATTCAGACAAATGACAAGGAATATATAGAGGATGTATCTTTATTGATGTCATATACCCTGACATCAAAGTAGTAATGTACATGGTTCTGAAAATCATTTACAACACAAAATTGAAAATTACAAAAATTGTTCAAAGTGACTTCCTCTTGCTTCGATACATGCAGTAAGCCTGCATTCCATGTTCTGCGTACTGCTTTGAAAATTCGTGGTGTGTTTCGTATTTGGTCAAATCCAGTTTGGATACGTTCTCTCAAAATGTCAACATCAGGTACAGGAGTCGCATAATCCAAATAATTCAAATGTCCGAAGACGAAGAAGTCCATTGGATTCAAATCAGGCAATCGAGCAGGCCAGGCAATGGGTCCCCCTCGACCAATCCATCTTTGCGGTAATGGATCATTTTAAACCTTACGAACCTTGATCAATAGCTAATTAAAAGTATTTTAAACTATAAAAAGCAATGTTTAAACAATTCCGTAGCTTCAGATTTCACTTTTACACAGCAGGAAACATTAACAGTACTTTTGGTCTCAAACAAAGAAAGCAGATCATTGCAACCTTGATGGTATGTATTGACAACATTGTAAAATTCATATACTGCGTGCAGCGCCAATCTAAACTCACTAGATATACAACAGTCAGTGACCCAAGGTGCCCCATGGTGCCCCGGTATACCCTATATATATATATATATATATATATATATATATATATATATATATTGTAACAAATTTAACAACTCTTTTTATTTTCTCAAGCTTCAAGTACAGCCACACTACTAGTTTCTGTCTCTTAATCTTTCCAAACTCTCACACCATACTAGTTTCTGTCTCTTCATCTTCAACAACTCAAACTGTCTCTATGGCAACCTCCTTGAAAATCAAAGAGTCTTAATGACATGGAGAAGCCATGTCACACTGCTCCCTCCTCAGAGCTGGTCGTCCCGACCAGCACTATCACTGCGGCATCTCCCTTGCGCCCCGGTGGATTAACCCATCGAACCTCTTCTCCTGGTGGTCCACGAGGGCCTGGTGGTCCTGGTATACCTTGAGGTCCTGGGTTTCCATCTCTTCCAGGCATACCTTTAGTTCCAGGTTCACCATCTTTTCCCGACAATCCTGGAGGTCCAGTCATGCCTTTGTCTCCTGGAGGTCCCTGAGGTCCAGGTAACCCTTGTAGACCAATGAGACCACGGTGTCCTTTTGCACCCTTTAGACCTTCTTCTCCTCTATCACCCTTACCTCCCTCTGGCCCTGGAGGTCCTGGCTTTCCTCTAGCTCCCTGTGGCCCTTCTACACCCTGTGGTCCAGTTTCTCCTCGAAGACCCCGTTCTCCTGCTGGTCCTGGAGGTCCATTTGGACCAGGTGGCCCTGGAAGACCTGGTGCCCCTGGAGTTCCCGGAGGTCCTGAAGGTCCTACAGGTCCCTTATCTCCCGGTCTTCCTGCAATACCAGGTGTTCCTGCTTTACCTGGTGCTCCCTCTGGTCCCTGTTCTCCAATTGGTCCCGGTGGTCCTAGAGGTCCTGCAATACCTTGTGGTCCTGGAGGTCCTTCACTGCCTGGCTTCCCTGGTGGACCTGTCTCACCTTGTGCACCTCTCTGACCTCTGAGGCCAGTAGGTCCTGTTGGGCCGGGTAATCCTGGAAGTCCTCTGTCTCCTGGAGGGCCCTGTGGACCAGGTTGTCCTGGAGCTCCATGTTGTCCTTGAGAGCCTGAGTCACCCTTAGGTCCTTCAGGTCCTGGTGCACCAGCTTGTCCTGGAGGTCCTGGATTGCCCTGTTCACCTTTCATTCCTGGGAATCCACGTTCACCCTTCATTCCAGGCAAGCCTACCAGACCCTGAGGGCCAGGGAATCCTTGTAAACCTTGAGGGCCAGTAGGACCTCGCTCTCCAGGGGGCACGATCCTAGGTATCGCTGTTGGATAGTGTCCCTTGGTCCAGGTAGGACGATGTATGCCATCCTGCTTCGAAATTCTGCAACAGTACCGCCGGTCTTGACGGTCCCTCGTCCAGTTGCCCTTCTTCCTGGTGTGTTGACGGGCCATCCTGCGCACTTTGAAACGGCTCACTGGGTACCATGTCCGCCGACCTCTCTGGCGCACCTTCGCAGCCACCTTGCTTCCGATGGGTCCGGCAACAAACCCCACCACATCCGCGCGAGTCGCGTCCACCGCTGCACTCGTGTTCACTCGTGCTCGGCACGGCCTCTCCTGTATCCTGCCGTCCACGATGATGTCCACCATTCTTCCGTTCACGGCACTATGCGTCAGGTGATTGGATGGCCCCGACGGTCCCCCCATGTCACACGCCAAGTCGGTTCTCGCGTGTTGCTCGTTTGCTTGTGCGCTTCCCTGCTGATCGTCCGAAACGGGCGCAACTGTCGCCTCGGCCACTAGGTGCTCCCTCCCCGGCTCCGCGCTATTCCGTCTGCCCCTGGCATCCAGTACTTTGACGCTCTCGTCAACTCTTACTACCAGGGCGCCAAGACGTTCCCCGTCGTCCTCCACGACGTCCACGTGCTGGCAGAGGTCTTCCACCTTTTCGCCGAGTTGTTCCACGTCTTCCGTCACGCCAATCCGTTCGCCGAGTTGTTCTACGTCTTCCGTCACGCCAATCCGTTCGCCGAGTTGTTCCACGTCTTCCGTCACGCCAATCCGTTCGCCGAGTTGTTCCACGTTTTCCCTCATATCATCCGAAACGGGCGCAACTGTCGCCTCGGCCACTAGGTGCTCCCTCCCCGGCTCCGCGCTATTCCGTCTGCCCCTGGCATCCAGTACTTTGACGCTCTCGTCAACTCTTACTACCAGGGCGCCAAGACGTTCCCCGTCGTCCTCCACGACGTCCACGTGCTGGCAGAGGTCTTCCACCTTTTCGCCGAGTTCTTCCACGCCTTCCGTCACGCCAGCCAGTTGCCCGTCAATTTTCGCCGATAGCTCCGTCTTTATCTTTTTCAGCTCGGCAGCGAGGTTGTCGTTTCTCGTTTCCATTTTGGCAAATAATTCTTTCATCATTGCCATCATCCTGGTTTCCGAATCTCCCTCCATCCCACTTCTGACACCAAATGTAACAAATTTAACAACTCTTTTTATTTTCTCAAGCTTCAAGTACAGCCACACTACTAGTTTCTGTCTCTTAATCTTTCCAAACTCTCACACCATACTAGTTTCTGTCTCTTCATCTTCAACAACTCAAACTGTCTCTATGGCAACCTCCTTGAAAATCAAAGAGTCTTAATGACATGGAGAAGCCATGTCACAATATATATATATATGTAATGTAATGTAATGTAAACCCCGCGCGACAGCCCACGAAGGGCCAAGGCCTACCGCCCAGCCGCTGCGTCCCCCACCTCTGCCCACTACAGGCGTCATTGGTGAGGTGCAGTACTGGAGGGTGGGACGTAGTCAGCGCCCCGAGCCCTCCCGGCCAGTTATGCGGTCTTCTCGACCTGGGGCCGCTACTTCTCCATCAAGTAGCTCCTCAATTGGTCCCCCCGGGACCTATATATATATATATATATATATATATATATATATATATATATATATTGCAAATAACCATATAAAGAATATAAAAGTCAATGTATGTAAGTACATTCTGTAATTGTGGAGGATTGCAATTAAATCCTCTTTTGAGTATTGATATTTGCTCAACAGTCTAAGTACGTTCATTAACTTTATGAATAAAAAAACAATGTTATGAAAGTTTAGCGATTGCATGTGTGTATTCGTAAAGAAATTGCTTATCTTCCAAACACGATAAATGTGTGAGAAGGTTTATTAATTCTACAACTGGATGGATTTTAAGGAAATGCTAAAAAGTGTAGATTTTTAAGCTTCTTGGTTCACCAAGGTCAGAGCATTTTCATCGACTCATCTAATTATCCAAAATTATCGGACGTACCAAAGGTGGATAAATTGATACACGAATACTTTGGGGGAACAATATACTTTTGGAGTATTCATAGTAATCCTAGAATTTCTGTATGTCACATTTATCCTCACTCGCAATCAGCGTTTATGCCGCATCAAAAACAACACTTTCTCACTAACTCGACTTACACAGAATTGCAAGAGCTTCTCGAACCTTCGTGAAACAAGAGAAGTTTCCACAAAAATGCCGTTATCTCTCGATAGCACTGCTGGAATTTACATTGGGGACAGGGCGCTGCTCCTTATCTCTTCACTCGGCCAGTCGGTCAGTGCCATCCGCAAGACAACCTCGGCACTCACCTGTGTCACAACATTCCCAAGTGTCCAAACACCGAGCTGTCTTCCATACTTCCCTTCTTATATGTTGTATTTGGAAGGAGGGAGAGGAGTAAATCAGCCTTTGAACTGTCAAGTGGTGTTTGTTTACATTACAACTAAATATTGTGCATAAGAAAGTCAACCATGCATTCTCAATACCAAGCAAATTTAAATACATGTATAATAAACGATAATCTTCAACGAATACTAAATCAAACGTCAGATGATTCTAGAACATACCAAATACAACGGTGACAGACTTAGCAATACATACACATTTATATTCTTAACTTACTTCCTGTATGTGTGCTACATCATTGGAAGACACACTAACTTCCAAAGTCGGCATATCTGTTACAGATATTTAGCTCTGCTGAGAGATGGCAATTTGATATTCTAGTTTTATTTTTACATATTGAGGCTTATCTTGCTGCGATACTAATTTTTAATGTAGTTCATCTTTAAAAATGCTTGTTCGCAGACATAAGTGGAGCCAAAACTAGATGCAAACAAGCGTTATTTCAGATACTCACAGCAGGGCAAAAACCTAAATAATCCCCACCCTTCCTTCTCAGAACATTTTACGATCGTGGAACTCTGCAATGAGAATTGCTTCTGAGGTTCGTTGTATTTTTCCATGAGAATAACATTTATCGTGGACACGGAACGTAAGCAAGGGAAATGGTATAAATCTGCAACTACCAGTTTTACAAATCAAGCACTTAACTTTGTGGTCTTCATCTCGAAAACAAAAGAATTCGTCCTGCCATTGAAAACCTGAAAATGCCAGTAGTGCGGTTTCATTAGTCAAATTAAAGCATGTTTCCTTTCTCCATCCACAAAACTTTTCATATTCTTTTCGTAAACATCTTTTGATTTTTCTGGAATTAATAAACACTGTACTGAAACAAATGAAACAACACCTGCTTATCAATTAGTATTTATTTAGGCCAACAAACATACCGTTGGGGGCTTTTAAACACACAAGGGGCAATGTTTGAGAGGTAGAATCGGAATTGAAAAATCCAATGCCACAGATGGGACCTGAACCACAGACCCTCCGTTTACCAGGCGGATGTTAGATTCGTTTTAGGTAGCTACAATACCACTAAACAATGACTACTTCCTGAAATTAGCCTTTACCCTTTAATTTCCTCCACGGAAGAAAGATAATAGGCACACGGATGCTTGAAGAAGTCCACTACTATAATAATATTTCCTGGACCCACAATTTCAAAACTGTGTCACGGAACATAATAAGACAGGAAGGCCAAAATAATCAACAGGAGAGGACATAGAGATTATATGGAGGAAACTACCTAGAAATTCAACAGACAGTGACGAATTGGCCTCGCTAAATCTTCGATAAGGTCTTGTTCACACACAGAAGGCCTTCTTAGCAATTATAGGAAAATACGTTAGCTGCAAATTTATATCTTTCGTCTTCTTATCGATATTGTAAACTGACTGCTTTCGTTGCAAAATATGTAATAGGTTACAATCACACAGTTCTCTATTCACTAACCAATTTGTTCATAGCCACGAAACCAGGGTAGAGTGCCATAAGTAGGCCATAGTGGCCCTTTTAGCTTCTAGGTTGATCCCAGGAAGTGAGGCATGAGAAATATTGTCCAGCCTTATGAGCTGTTCAGAGTTTTGTTTAAAACTAGTGTTATATAACATCAAAGATTCATAAGACTGCAGCAGCTCATAAGGCTATATACATGCAATAGTGGCTTAAGGACAATGCTACCATGTTTATAGTGCAGCAAAATTGGACATCAGGAAGTCCAGATCTGCATTCGCTGGATTACCAACTATGGGACATCATGGAAAGTAAAGCTTGCTCGAAACGATACAGAAATCTGGAGGCACTAAACCGAGATTTGAAGTGAACAGTGCAGAATTTGGACATAAATGTCATACGTGTTGCTATAAATAATTGGCCATGCCGTTTCAAAGCCTATGTGGTCACCAACGGAAGACATCTTGAGTAATTATCTGCTCTTTGTACTCACTATATCATAGTTAATAAATGGTAAGGAAATATCTTGGATAGTGCCATTCTTTGTTGTGCTACCACGTTTATACTTGAGGCAGAACTTACATAATCAGTTATATTGAGCAACATTTGTGGGACATTTCATGCAGAGTACAGGGGTGAGATAAAAAGGGCCGATAATAATTGTGTGGAATTATGTGCAATTTATTGTTGTTTCAGATGTTCCACTCACATTACAACGAGAGCTGCAAAAATAACAAAAAGACCTCAAGTCCGACTCTCAAGAAGTGTTTGAAGCCAAACCTAACCTCAATTTTAAAAGATTTTTCATTCATGTGCTGATTAACCAGATAGGGTTACTAGTCTTCTTTTTCATTACGTACAAATAACAATACACGACTCTCATCACTGGGGTCCATTTTGCTTTTAGCTGAGAGATTTTGTTGTGTCAATAATTCAGACGGTATAAATGGAATGTTGATAGTTAACAATTAAAACAGTGCGATCCATATAAACTTTAACTACTTTAATGGGCTATAATTTCTCTCTGGAAGCCATAGAAATGTGAAATTAGTTTTAATGATCTCAGTGGCACTGGGAAAATGAATACCACTGTCCATTATTGCCTATTTTATTTATTTTAATGCAATGTGTCATACACATAAATCCTCCATGCAACCTGTAACCAGTTTCTTTGATAGTAGAATAATCTCTAGAGGCCTGTGGCCCCCAGATCGCCTGACCAACCTCGCGAACATTTTCTTATGGAGGCATCTTAAACATTTCTTTTATATAAACAAAGCTAATACCATACACAGGGAAAGAATCGGCTAGTACAAAAATGGTTGTAAGTAGCCATTGTGCAGAACAGGTGAGCCATTTTAACTAGTTGGGAAGTGATGTTGATTACGATAAGGGATGACACGGACAGTAAAATATGCAAATTCCAGAGAATGTCTGGAGCAATCTATAGAGCATTTAGAAGCAAAGTAAGTAAGGGAACAGTACTAAAGTTTTACAAGGCTATGCTTGTACCTACACTAGCATACCAAGTGAGACTTTGACACTAAGAAGCAACAGGCTTCAGAAATTATAATACATTCTTAAGAAGTGTGAAGAGATGTACGAAGACCTAATAACAAATGAAAGTAGAAGAGTTAGGAATCTTTAACATAAATGTAAGGTTAAAAGATTTCAAACAAAAGTAGAAATAACATGTTGAAAGAATGCCGCATACAAGACTTACTAAACAAATAATGCAATACCATGCTACAGGTAGGAGATCGGTGGGCAGACCCAGGAAACGATGGCTGGAGGGCTTTGAAGGCAGAACAGGCAGTTGATTGCCTATGCCATGAAGTGAAGAAAGGCAGGTATCTTAGAATAGTGTATAAACTAGAGCTCGGACAACCTTTGAACGCCTTGAACCTATTAGTAACGAAATCAGCTACATTGGCGAGGATACTTTTCATAGAATATAGTAAAACGAGTGAAGATGTGTATGGACGCCGGTTGAGGACACTTCCAACATTTACTCCTAGGAACAATGAGCAATATAATCTCCCAAAACTGAACTGGTTCAAAAGTTATGGCCCATAGTGGTTCAGATTTGTATGGATCAATTTGTGTCTAGAATGTTGATTAAACATTTTCTTAATTGTTGATATGTTGAACAGCGTGGATCACCTTACGGACTTTTTACTTTCTCTGCTACGTATAGTAAGTAGAGGAAGTATTGTATTCCACCCAAAAAAATCAATGTCTAGATTTCACCGGAAATATATACTTTGAGGCCCCCTGAATAAAAAAGCGCATTTTAGAAATGCACACCAGTGTGTCAGACTGTGGATAGCATAACTCCAAAACGAAAAGTGGGTTAAAAACTAACGTTGGTATTTAAGTTTAATATCTTTTAAGGAAAGTACACGAAGATTTTGATGAAAATTCCTCCACCCTAAACTACTCTTTACAAGGAACATTTTTCGAAAATTTTGATTTTCTCCAAAATGGCTCTAAAGGTTTTGATTAAAATGCTATGTGTTTAATACATCTTTATGAGAAAATGTATATCTTGAATTTTCTGGCTATAGCCCATGTAGTTTCTATTTACTCTGGATCACTTTTGCATAACTGGTAAACCGTAAGAGATAGACCAAATTTTACTCTACAAAATATATAGATTTTGCTAAAACACACAATCTATGTCCATGGACAGAAGAGAACCTCCCCCCTTCAATCCTTAAAACTCATAGTAGTTTCCTAGAAAAGGTAACACAGATTAAATCCAAATTGAACATTCCTAACACCAGAGAAAATCTACTTATTAGAGAAAATCCATTGGAATTATTGCAACCTACCTTCAATTTGGAATTAATAGAGGAAATAAGTAAATCAGACACACCAAAAGAAATACAAAAGCTTCTAGCTCTGGAAACAATCAATACTAGGTATCCCACAGAAGAATGGCTGCACATATATACTGATGGATCCTCGAAGGAAAACCTTACTGGAGCTGGAGTTATGTGTTCACATTTTTCCTTTTATCATTCTGTTGGCAGAGACACAACAAATTATGATGGAGAAATAGAGGCTATATACATTGCTCTCCGACAATTATTAAATCTTCCCTTAAATAAATTTAACAAGGCAGTAATTCTTTCGGATTCTAAAGCTGCAATTCAGGGAATATGTTCAAATACTACAAAGAAGTCAACAAAAATTAGAGAATGCTACAAAATGTTAACACAACTCCAAAAAGTTAATAAGACTGTTCATCTCCAATGGATTCCAGCACACTGTGGAGTCATGGGGAACGAAGCTGCAGACTCACTTGCAAAGAAAGCCACAACAATAAAACAAAAGTCTAAATTCAGTTTCTCATATTCCTCAATAAAACGCTTGATCATTAAAAAATTTTCTCATTCATACCTACAAGGAATAGAAACAAATGCCAAAGATAAAAAATGGATTACACTACTTTCTAACCCAGATATAATCCCCCAGAGACCAAGGAAAACAGCGGTTGCAGCCTTCCGACTATTGACAAATCACGATTGCTTAGCAAGTCATCTCTACAGAATAGGTATCTCAACCTCACCAATATGTGTCCTGTGTAACGATCCAGCAGAAATGAACGAAGACCACTTGAAGACCTGTGAAGCATTAAGATCAGAAGAAACTACAGTTCAAAAGTATTGGAAAGCACGAATGCTAATGGCTTCATTGCCAGATGCAAGGCACTAGAAAACAACAACAACAACAATCTATGTCCAATTTTTTTTTTTTTTTTTTTTTTTTTTTTTTTTGGCAGACTGAACCATTTCGGAGATATTCCTTGTTATTTGTATGAGTTTTCGAAAACAAACTTTTGAATGGAACATCGTTATTAATTTGTTATGTTAACCATGCAGAGAAAACGAAATTTGAAAGCTTCAAAAGATTTTACCATCACTCAAAGTCTACTGTATTCCCATATTCCCCTTGTGCCTACAAGGAAATAAACAATACCACAATTTCTGCAAATGTTTATCCCAACTAACACGAAGAAGATACAGGAATAAGAGTTTGTAAGAGTGGTTAATATACGATTAGAGAAAGTCATGTGAGTGCAATATATAAGATGTTCCGTACTCAGTACTATTATTATTGCTCTCTGTTTAACTGCAGTGTATTATAACAGCCTTGGGTGGAGTAATTAAAACACCGAAGGACGAAGTTTGTGATTATGTCTCATAAAGTAACAAAGCCAAGAGCAATAAAGACAGGAAAACAGTTGAATTTCAAGAAGAAAGTGACAACACCTCAGGGTTAACCTTCAGCTTTCTAAACTCTTTAAGCCGGTTTTTTTGGCTACGATTTATGCGGCTGTAAAATACAACCGAAAATATACAGACAGAGTGCAACTTCCGTTTTTACTTGTCCAGTTTCCCTTAACTTTCAGAAAAATTGCGCTTAACACCTAAAAGGCCGGATTCATTGCTGGCCACAGTTATTTTAAAAGCAAACATTTGTAAATATTACAAAATCTAAAGAAATATAGATCTTCATAAAATATACAGATTTAGCCAAATTGTTACAAAATATGAAACAATTAGAAAGGTAGAATCAGAGTGAAAATTAATGGCATAGCTGGGATTTGAATTATGGTTAATTTTATTTCCGCTTATGATGTTATATATGGAACCGCGGATCTTCCAATGGCTCTAACCCCTGGGCTACCACGGTAACATGCCGACACAACTTTAAATTCTACGTCTGACATATTTTTCCCGGTAAACTACAAGGAGATGAGAGATTTCAAATTGATATGAGATAGCATACGCTAACTTACAATGCTGAACGTTTAATTAAACTCTTTAAAAGGTTCCTCCATAATGGTGTACAAACACTAATGAATATCAGATGAATGCAACAAATGATATGTAATTTTAGATTTTAATAATTAAGAAACCCTTAAAATTAGAAAAGTAACACAAGGAATTTAATGGTGCCAAAAAAGGAATGAGTTGGAGAACTTAATGTCATGTCGGTACGTTGGCCACTGTAGCTACCAGCCTTGGTTCAAATCTCGGCTATGGCATTGCATTTTTCAGTCTCAATCTACCCTTTCGAATCCTGTCCTACACACGGCTATTGTATGGAAGAATGATTATTACACTTACATTAGTATAGGTACTATGCAGAATTTAACTCTATCACGGAATATGGAATATTATTTTGGGGCAATTCAGTAGAGAATGAACGAATATTTGTCATACAAAAGAAGCCTGTAAGAATTATTTCCAACACCCATGACACACACTAAAAGTTCTTCTTAGAGGACTGAAAATATTAACCTTACCCTGCATGTATACATTTCCGATTCTAAAATTCTTGGTATGCGTTCGAGCCACATTTATAATAAATAATAGAATTCATGAGATAAACATTAGACAAAAGAGTAGCGCTTATATGCTACTGTAATGGACCTCATTATACCCACCTCTTCATAATGACATTGCCATCCACCAATTACAATTAAAGGTGCACCTGTTCATAATGATACTGCTAATCCACCAATCAAAGGTGCACCTGTGTATAATGACAGTGCTATCCACCAATCAAATGTCCACCTATTCATGATAACATTGCTAACCACCAATCAACAGATCCACATGAAGCAATAAATACTTCATCATCTATGCACATTTCCACATAGCTGAAAGTGAAACTATCGATTCCTCTATATGAAATAAAGCTGCTCTGGTAATTATTATTTATTTATGCCAACAAGCTTATTGTTGGTGTCTTTAAACACACAAGCCGTGTGTGGGCAGCCGCTAGATAAGCGGAAGATCCGTGGTTCAGGTCCCGGCTATGGCATTGCATTTTTCAGTTTCTGATTCAACCTCTTAAAGCTGCTCTGTTTATTTAATAGTTAGTGTTAATATTGTAGGTAACATTCTAATAAAGTAAATTTGTGTAAATGTACATTATACACTAGATATATTGTAAATTTCCTTGATAAGTTCAACATTCATAGAACATTATAATTTGTAGTGAGCTCACTGAACACAAGTGAGTGCACGGTTATTCTAAACACAAATACACAGGTGTTTAAAAAAAGTGTCTGATATTGCAACAGGAGTTGGGATTGGGCAAAACTGGAATAAATGTTCCTATAAACATATGTCCAGAAACAAATACATGTTGAGATATGAGCCATTTTACAAAAATGTGCAACATATCCACATTTTTAGTGGGTTTGGCATTCAGCAATGTTTTTAAATGTCCCCATAGCCAGAAATCCGATGGACTTAGGTCTGATAAATGTGGAGGCCATGCTACTGGACCTCCTCGACCAGTCCATCATTGATTAAATGTTTGGTTCAGGTATCAGGATTGCTTTAGTACCAATGAGTGGGCAGGAATTGTGGGTGACAGACTCCTAGAACTGTACATTTTACCAAACAGATTAACAGGTGCTGTGTATCATTGATTCCTGTGCGATGAGTTGCCTGTGCTTTTGGAGGAGTTGTGCTTGTGGAAAGACAATGCATACGATTTATGCATCATACGATAATACTTAAAACAAACATTTAATGGACAATGAATTGGTTGAGGAGGTCCAGTAGCATGGCCTCCTCCTTCGTTGGATCTCAGTCCATTAGGTTTCTGGCTATAGAGATATTTACATTGCACATTTTTCTAAAATGGCTGGCTTATATCTCAACATGAATTTGTTTCTGGACATATGTTTATAGGAACATTTACTCTGGTTTTGACCAGTCCCAACTCCTGGTGCAATATTGGACTCTGTTTTTAAACATCCTCTATGTGTTAAAGCAGGCATCGGCAAACATGTACTCAATGAGGCCTCGCAACTAAGACGTGTCAGGGGCAGCGCTTACTCTGTCTCCCCCTCCCTCTCCCTCACAGCCTTCTGCATACACACCGATCACGGGTGGACTGTCCTCTCGTATTTACCTGTACTTCTAAACATGTCTGTCAAGTGTAATTTTATACTAAGACTTAAAGATAAATTTCTTTATCTATAACTTTGAAGGATATTAGTTTATTTAACTTAAAGTCTTAGTATATTCATAGAATTAGAGTGCATCTAATTATTCCTGGTCTATTAAATTTGATATCTAGAATAGCACTTTGATGATTTCTTCTCTCGTCATGTAAGGAACATAAGGTGTTTGTTGTGCTCTAAAGTTCAAAAAGACACTCAACAATGGAACATCAAGCGACATTATGATACATGTCATAAGGTCACCATACAATTATAGACAAGCATGTATTCATAATTATTTATTTATGCCAACATAATAACTGTATGAATACAGTTCTACCTCTTAATGTATTCATAAATTTACACCACGATTTAAAGTAGCATAACACTGAAGTAGTGTCCTTTATTCATTTTATTTTTTTCAGGACTAACCAATTACAACAGCTCAAAGAGCAATATTCAGATAATACACCTAATATTAATTCAAATATTACAACTGATAGACAACTTCACGCCAGTTATGCTGTTGCTTTGGAGATTGCTCAGCCACAGAGGTGTTTTAGTAATGGAGATTTCATAAAAAATGTGAGAGTAAAGTTGCCAACATAATTTTCCCTGAAGAATATGATATTTTTAGTAATATTGCATTATGACCATGAACCATACAGAGAAGGATACATAAAATAGCAGAAATAACCGAAAAAAGACTACAAACCGAGGTCCATGAATTTATAGCCATTTCTCTCGCGTTGGATGAAAGCACTGACAACGTTGACACAGCACAATTGGTAATTTTCACTCGTTGAGTCACTAACAACCTCTCGATACAAGAATATATGCTTGAAATCATTCCACTTAGGTAACATACAACAGGGACAGAATTATTTCAAGCATTTAAGAAATGTGTAGAAGAAAAGAAACTGAATCCAAAAAAAATCTTGTATCACGATTAACAGATGATAATTTGCGTACTATACTGAGAGTGGCTACTTGTGATATATCACTAGATTTTCATGGTAGGTACATTGCAACTAGAAGTGAATTGAAATATATTGCTCATATATCTAGGCCTACCTAAAGTATCGTAGACCACTCGTAGCTGGATTCAAGTATGTGTACTATTCCTTATTGTACACTGTAGCGAGCGAGTCCACCACTGACTCTGAACAAAGGTCAATGCCATCCCCTGTTCTATATTACGTCATGTGTATTGCGGGTTGCATGTTGAGACGTCATACTGATACCTCATTGAGTACGTGTTTGCTGATGCCTGTGTTAAAGGAATTAAATGAACCCACATACATCTATGTGAAATACTAGAAAAATCTGGGATATAAACCTAAACATCCTCATTAAAATAATTTAGAATTGCTATATGACACATGACTGCTGATCAGAAATTAGCTGGGGAAGGAATATAACTATCTTCTCAGTGGTTTCTGAGAGCAGCCTGGCTGTACAAAAGAATTCTTCCTCTTTCTCATGTCAATGTATTGAGGTAACCTGACTGCAGCTTTTGTATATAAAATAACTTGTTTTTTTTTTTAAATGGAGAAAAAGAGATTTAAAAAACTGCTAGCCACAAATTAACAAGTCATTTGGTTATTTTTTCTGAACCCTTCTTGTTCATATTTGCATCCATAATTGTTCTTCTTATTGTAATTTATGGCAAGAATCATACAAAAACAGGAAAGATACATCATTTAACAGACACATGGCTTTCTCTATCCTCATGCTTCAAATTTCTTTTCTGTTTATGTTGACTAATAATTAGCTTTGCTTTGAGAAAGATGCAGAGAGAATATTTGATTGTATTAAGAAATTTTCTAGTCAGGGACAAAGAATTTAGTAACAAAAGAAACCTTCTCTTATGTTTGAAATGGGCTACAATCTAACAAAATTTAAACATACAACAGCACAGCAGAACTGTTGACAATTACATAAAAACAACAAACATAACCACAAATCACACCAACATGCAATTTTCCATAGCTTGACACACAGACTAACTGATGTACCACTCAATGATAAAGAATACAACAGGAGCACCAACATATAAAATAAGTTGCTATACAGAACAAATTCTTCGGGAACATAATTGATAAACTTGTGAAGAAGCACAAAATGGCTAAAGAGACTGGAGGACATCATAACCCTTCACAAAAAGATCAAACTCAACAAAAGTACTCTACATCCATGTTCCACCCCAAAATCTTTCAATGCGTTCAACAAATTATTTGAAGAACATAGCATTCGTTTAGCTCCATATGACAAGAATAACCCAAGTAATTTATTGAATCAATCCCTAAAGGACACCACACTAAAAAACCAAAAATTATGAATCTACCAAGTAAATTGTGAAAACTGCAATCAGATATAATTGCTCAAACAAAAGTAGACCTACAAACTCGACTTACGGAACACCTAAGAAATGTAAAATTCAAACAAACAGATAAATCAACAGTGGCTTATCATTTCTGATCAGCCAAACATATCATAAAACCAGAAGTAACACTTTTAAACCAGGCAAAATCCAATGCACAACTTAATGTACAGAAAAAATACCTATATCTAAAAAGGCCCACAAAATGATAAATTTTGAAATCCTACCAGTTTATGATATCATCAAGTTCATGGTTAGAGGAAAGGGTAGAACTATGAGCAGTTCAAAAGAAAATTCCAGCCTTGATAATGGATGATGGGGGCGGATGCCATCAAAACAACCATCCAAATTCTCTACTCTATTTACCTTGGTCCAAAAGCAACATAACCTAGTAAGTGAAACTTGAGCGCAGTCATCCTACTCTTCAATTTTAACTAATTTGACAAAGTTTCACTGTTTTAAACACTTCCATAAATCATATACAAAAAGTAAATAAGTTTTTGTCTATCTTTGTGCTTCTCAATTATATACAATTCAATAAGCATAAAATGCACATCCTTATTTGTTATGTGGATGTCTCAGATATATTTTAATTAGTAGTGCTTGAGGTATTTTTGAAGAGGGTAATGCTTCCACAAGTGTTTAAGATGGGAGAAATGGGTTGTTATTAATAACTTATGTAAGCTTCGGCGGACAGTGTCCATAATAATAATAAGTATTTCCGGGGAAGGCTGCATCTTGGTTATGCTGTTGTTGCCAACGTTTCACTCTACTATGTAGAGCTTCTTCAGGGCTAATGCTTTCTTTGGCAGCACCGCAGGTACTCAGCACAGTCCCTGCGGTGCTGCCCATTTCCATTTTAATTTTTCTGTCCTTTCTCCTATATTGTGCATTTTTGTTCTTCTTCAGAGTTCCTCATCCTTGATTTGGTAACAAAAAGATGTAATTATTTATATATTTTAATTACGTTATTTATATTATGGTGATTTTTTGAGGGGTAAATGAAGAAAAATCCAACAAGTTGTTGCTGAGAAACATGATCTTGCTGGTGAAGCTTTTCTTATTGACTTCTAGCTGGTAAAATGGTGACACATCTGATTGCAGCAGTGAAAGAAATGAAGATTTACACTAAAGTATTATTATTGTTGCTTAATACTCATTTCTTATTTCTTCTATTTCTTATTTAGTTGATTGCTAGTGATTAATTACATTTAGTTCCAAATAATAGTAGTAATAAAACTGATTCAGAAGTATCATAGACTCAGTTCCAGTAAAAAATGCAATAAATTCTTTTAAAAGTTTTTCTTGTTGTATCTAGTTAATGGTTATATGCTTGATGATGAGATAAAATATGAATACCTAATACTATTAGTGCACAGGAATGGTCCAGGCTTGAAACTCATTAGAAGTACAACCTTTTCATAGAAAATCTATTTTGGCAAGTAACAATAAATAACAATCAAATTTAATAGAGTCTTGTAGTCATAGAAAGATCATAGAATTTCAAGATGCTCAATAATATTGCAGATTTTGTGAAAAAGTGATATCATTCTTGAAAAAAATGAGTAAGAAGTTGGAACACATTTTGTTTTAGATATAAGAGAAATACAGGGGGCTAAAACAATAGTCTGAAAGTGAATGGTTACACGCAATGCTCCTTTTCTGGGGGAACGCTGGGGGATGCATTGCCCTAAACGTTTTCTGAAAACAAAATTTAAAAACTACTTATTTTCCCAATTAAAAAAGTAGAACATTTGATTTTATAGCTACCGATTGGTTTTATTAATATATGTTGGGTTGGTTTCAATTTAAAGAGGTTATAGTAGCATTAGAATCTCTTTGCAAGAGCCAGAAAGTCGGTCTGGGTGGCTCAGTTGGTTAGACACTGGCCTACTAATCCCAAGGTCGCAGGTTCAAATCCAGGCCAGACCGATGATTTTTAATGTGCTTAAAAACGACACCCCCATGTCAGTAGATTTATTAACATGTAAAAGAACTCCTACGTGACAAAATTCTGATCCTGGCATTTGACAGTGTCGTTAAACAACAAAATATTTCAAGCGTCAAAACTACACGCATAACAACTACAACCGCTTAGCTATTTGTCTTCTCAGCAAGCTTCTTGTTCAATATTGGTTAATTCGTGTTTATGAATAATAATTTGTGTGTATGTGAACTGAGCAAAGAATCAAAATCAGTACTCTATGGATCTGAGCTGATCTGTTTCACATTCGTAAGTACAGTTCAATTCCTCGCAGTGGTAGACCTGGTAATAAGTTGTGTGTTGTTTACGCTTAGCGGTTTATCCATGCTTGTAGTGTACTGTATAGTGTGCATATGATTTTTCAAGTTAGAGGACGGGATGAGTTTATTTTACGTGATCTCCAGCATCCAAGAGACTGACCGATATGACACAATGTTGGAGGACGTTAATTAGAAGAAAAAAAAGCATCCAAGAAAATTAAACAGAGCGATGATGAATGCATCTCAACTTATAATGCTGGAAGTTCAATGACAGTGGATAATAATGCAGCAGAAAATGAAAGCAGTGAACGCGTGTGTGATGGAAAATTAGATGAGATCCCTGATTGTTGGTCTTTAGATTAAAGAAATACATTTTGTTCAAAACATGACTGGTTATTGATTAAAAACAGGAAACTTGGTTGTAGAATATGTGGAGAAGTTGGGAAACTAGGACCAAACAGAAACAGACAAGAGATCAATATTGCACAGGCTTGGGCTATAATTTGTGTCATCTTATGGGGATGCGAAGAAAAACGAGATGATCTCTCTACAAAACAAAATATTCAAACATAAGGAAAGTTCTGCTCATCAAGCTGCAGCTAAGATTTTACGTAATTCCAAAGAAAACACTTTAGGAGACACTTGCATGAGAGCCTTTAAAAACGAAAAAGAAATGACTGCAAATGTGTTCCAGGCTTTTAATAATTTTCAGTCTGAGATTGAACTTTGAGAAATAAATGGAGTAAACTTGGGCCGCATTTTACTCTCTGGAAATGCTCGCACAAACATTATCAATCATATTGCATCAGAGATGAGAAACATTATTCTAAATAAAATAATTGACTCCAGATGCAAAATATCATTAATGATTGACAAAAATACGACGATAGCCAACTAACATCTTTGATAAATTACATAAGAACAAAGCTCACTGAAATGAATGATCCTACAAATCTTTTTGTGGATATAGCTGAGCTGCATGAAGTGACTGTTGAAGGTGATAATTTTCTCTGAGAAAATCTTATTGAAATTGCAACGGATGGAGCTGCAGTAATGCAAAGCAAGAAAGGTGTTGTAACACTACTGAAAAAGAATTTCCCACAGATTTTAGTCTGGTATTGTGCCAACTATAGACTTGAGCTGTTGGTTGGAGATGTGGCAAAAAAATATTTCCCATCTCAAGTAAATCATATAGTCTGTTTAGATAAATTGTAGTCACTGTACCATTAGCCACCAAAGAATGCATGAGAGCTGAGACAGCATACTGAACAGCTTGAAACTCAGTTAATAAACATAGGTAGAATTTTAAGCAACAGATGGGTAGCCTCAATTTTCAGAACCGTATCAGCTGCTTGGAACAATTTTCAAGCTTTGGCTGTTCACTTTACTGCTGCTAAAGATGATGAAAACAGAAACTCTACTGAAAGAAGTATGTATGAGGGCTTGTTAGAGCATATTACAAAGGTTGATCTTGGATTGATGTGTGATGCTCTTCAGGAGTTATCAAAATTAAGCGTTGAGCTGCAATCATAAGATATAACATTGTATTCAGCAAGTCGAAAGATTAAAAACCAACTGCTAGTCTTTGAAAAACAGAAAGTGAAGAGTGGACTTCATTATAGTGAAGCACTTGAAGAACAACAATTGATTTTCAGAGGTACTGTTCTACATAGTGGATCAAAAAAGAACTGTCTTAGCCCTTCAGAATTTTATGGATCATTGAAAGGAAGAATGGAGTGTCAACTCCTACAGGCAGCGGACACAGGAATTTCTGAGTGTGTCCAAGTATTATACAGCTCAACTTGGCCAAATAATCCTGCGATTACATATGGTGAACATGGAATAAAATTTAATCTAAAAGGTGAGTCAATTAATAACACTAAACAACACTTACATTTATAATTTTCCGGAACGCATTTCAGAGGTTAACTTTCCTCCATTATCAACCGGACAATGACAATGGAGGAAAGTTAACCTCCGAAAAATTATAAATGTAAGTGTGTGTGTGTGTCTAATTCTCAGAATTTGATAATAAAATCATTCTTCTTCTTGCCTCCCAATATTTAGAGACTAGATCTTCTTGATTTTGGAGAATTTCACATACAATTAGGTGATCAATGTTCATTAAGTCATTTTTTTCACATAGACAGCACTGTGGGGAAGTCATTAATCCAATCTTGAACAAATGTCCACTCAAACAATCATGGCCGCCTGAGACCAACCTAACATTACAACTGATGATTTTCTTGGTAGATCTGGAATTGTTTTAAGTTTTTTTTGGAGATTCTTCCAATTAAGTGTTTCAGAAGAAGCAAGATATTCATCATATTTTTTGTGAAGATGTTTTTGATTAACCTTTTAACTGTTTCATAGGGGATATTTTGTTTTGTTGTTTGAGCAACTTTGGAACCCTTCTTGGCCAACAGTCTGCTTGATCATTTCCAGAAATTCCACAGTGGGATGGGATCCATTGGAAAACAATAGATATGTTTATAATTTTGGAGACGTGTCTAGGGGATATGTGAATGGCAACCACAAGGTACCCAAGCTGAGCAGAACATTACTTCCACTTACTGGTGTTTTGCTCCTCACTGTAACTTTTCTATCTGACCTTACCTTGGTCATCTCTTGTTCTCTTCTGACCCCAATGCTATTAGAGTTCCTGAGGGCTAGGGAGTCTTTATTTTTCCAACCTCTCCATTTCTCTAATTTCTCTATAGAACCTTAACCCCTACAGGCTGACCTGTCATGGCATGTAATACGTCCTCTGATTGGTGATCAGAGGATATGGTCGGTGAATTTATTTTGATAATTCTCCCGGTCAGGTCGGTGAGACCCGTAAACCAACGACAGGTGTGGTCCTCCAGACATTCTGGGGGTTGTAAGAGAGCGATGTACCCGCAAAAACATAAAAATATCGTGCTCTTTAAAAAGCGGTTACTATTACTGCTATTTTTCTCTTTCAAAATATTGGAGAGCAAGAGGATTAATGACTTGATTGTCAAAACTCCAGCATTAGCTAACAACAAATTTTGGAGATGTTTAATCATACTATAGCTTGAATAGCCGCTTTGGAATCTAATAAGAAGACTATGTTGAAAAACTTATTTGTCCAGATGAACTGATTTTGTAACGATGTATAAATTGCATCAATTTCTCCATCAAAAGTTGTTAAGTAAATTCCAACATGCTTATAGGAAGAAAAATATTTACTGGTAGCTCCTGCTCCATCTTCTTGATTGTAAAGAGAGCCATCTGTATAGATGTGAGTCCATTCATCAGCTGAGTATATTACATTTATTGTTTCAAGGGCATATCTTTTAGCTTCTATAGATAAATTTTATTTCTAAATATTTTTAAAATCTGCAATTAAATCAAGGTAATATTCTAATTCAATGACGTTCACTGGGTTCTTAAGAGGCATAAGAGGTTCTATTTCAGATGGCTAATCTAGTTTATTTCTTAGTTGTTGAACTTTCTGTTTGAAGCTAGATGTCTGTTGGTTTACCCATTTATTATTCTCTGGAAGTCTTAAAAGTTTTTCATGTGTTAAAAGTGTTAAATCTGTCATTATGGGTCTATTACACGTAAATGCTTGTAAGGTCATTATAGGAGTAGTTTTAATAGCACTAGTAATTTATCTAAGAGTTTGATTTTGTGTGTGCTCAAGTATAGCGAAAGTTGAAGGTGATGTTATCAGTAGGTACGTCTCCACAATCTTTAAGAACTGGCTTTATGTATGTATTATATGTAGCATTTAATGTTGTTGTTGTTGTTGTTAGCTAATGCTGGATTTCTGAAAATGAAGTCATTAATCCTCTTACTCTTCAATATTTTTCACTGATGGATGGGGCACTAGAAGTGGCCGGGCATATTTGAAGGTGGTCTCGGTCCATTTCCTCTTGCAGATCACATAGAGGACAGAGTGGTGAAGAATATATCCCAATTCTGTTTAAATGTTTCGCCAGACAATCATGTCCTGTAATCAACCTGAAGTTTACAACTGCTGCTTTTCGAGGATACTCAGGAATTACTGTGTGAATGTTTGGTAGTTCCCATTTTTTATTCTTTGATTTTTCATAGTAGTACTTTGCAATAATTTTTTTGAATTCAGAGTTGACTAATCTTATAGCTGCATAAACTGGTAGATTAAATGCATTTAATTTAGATCTTTAACAACCCCATTTACTTCCTGCAAGTCCTTTTAATATCTTAAAACGATTGGTTGCCTTGTGTTTTATTTTTTCAATGTGCTTTTTTCCAGGTTAACCCCTTGTCAAACAGTACTCCAAGATATTCAGCATCTTCTGTTCTGGTTAATTTTGTATTTTCATAACTTAAGGTAATATTGGGTTGTTCCTTGTTTAGGGAAAAGAGCTGAAAGTTACTTTACTTTCATGAGATTTTTAGAACACCATTGTTTAAGCACATTTAGAGAATTTTGAACATTTATCTTTAGAGTTTCAATCATGACTGCTTGGCAAGTCATCTCTACAGAATAGGTATCTCAGCCTCACCAATATGTGTCCTGTGTAACGATCCAGCAGAAATGAATGAAGAACACTTGAAGACCTGTGAAGCATTAAGATCAGAAGAAACTACAGTTCAAAAGTATTGGAAAGCACGAATGCTAATGGCTTCATTGCCAGATGCAAGGCACTAGAAAACAACAACAACAACATCTTTAGAGTTTCAAGTTTGTCTGATTTCAGTGATTTCCAAATTACCAAGTCATCTGCGTACAATGCGGTGTTGATGCCTGTTTGTTGAATTTGTTTGGGCAGAGTATTTATATAGATATTGAACAGAGTGGTGTTAAGTACTGCACCCTGAGCTAAACCCAGTTGAGTTTTTTGAATCTGGATAATGTTGAACCATAATAAGTAGGGCTCGGAAGTTCATGCCCTAAAAAACACTGAAATATGCATACAAATATGCTCTTAAAAATTTCAAAATATGCCAAGTAATATGCACTATTTCATTAGAACAGTTCATGTCCCTTTGCAGTAGACAAGTTAGTGTAAATAATACAGTTACCTTATTCTTTAGAGGTTGAAGCAGAAGTGGTCCTGCTGCTACTATTAACTGCTAAATTGCAGTTCACAACCAACACTTCATAAATTTTCAACAGTAAAACGTCGCCTATTGTCTGGCAAAACATTTTTGTAACGTGAAAAACTTCTTTACACGTCACAAGATGTTATAGGGGCATATTTAAATGCTGTTAACTGTTTCACAGAGAGAGTCAACTCTCTTGGTGTGACAGATGGTTTTCTTTCGAGGATGTTTCGAATATTGCACATCTGTTTATAACCAGAATTTTTTGAAATGACACAATTCGTTTTCTCTTTCACTTTTTGTCCTATGCTACCAGGAACCGAACTTAGATCACATATTGTTTTCTCAAGCACAGTGATTCCTGCAAAGGAAATCCTACAGCTTCCAATGCCGTTATGGTTGTTGGTAAGAAAGAAAAATGGACAGATATGAAACTAAGATCCTTCTTTAACCCAGTGCCTGACAGGGTCTCAGGGTCTCAGGGTCGCCGAGGACGTGGGGTACGGTGTCAGGGTCGATGAGGACGTTGGGTACAGTGTCAGGGCCCACGAGGACGAGGTGTACGGCATCTTCTCTATCAAGTACCTCCTCAATTGGTTCCCCTGGGACCTAACGAGGCCGAGTGTACCCCGTGTCAGACTTCCCAGGTGGGATAAGATCGCCATGCTGGTGCCGGGAATCGAACCTGGGTCCTCCACACCAGAGGCAAGCGTGCTACCGACTGCGCTATGGAGGCGGTCGAGTTTATGTTTTGTAGTAAAGAAATAAAGTTTTGGTTGTTACGTATAATTGCTTCATTACATATTTACTTACATATTTCACCATTTTGATTGCATACTTATGCACATATTTCTTAATTTGATATTACATAAAATCTTGATATCCCGTCTTCAAAAATTTGCTTAATTCATTTCACCAAGCGATCAGCTGTACATATGTGCTGTAGCAGTCTTGTTGAAAAGATGCCTGTGTACACTCAGTGTCATATAAATTTTCCAGGAATGTTTGACTTAGCCAGTTTGAAAAGCTGCCTAGTTACGCTGGTGCAAAATTCTACAATAGATTGCCAGCAGAAATTAAAAGATGTGAAAGCTACACTAAATTCAAATCTGCTTCACAAACTTATTTAGTTAATAATGTGTTCTATTCACTAGAGGAATTTTTAAATAGGTTAAAAGTTCAGTAATCATAAAGTCAATGTTATGTATGTATTTTATAATCTGTTAATAGTTCATTGTGCACAGTCTCTACTACTTGGTTAATCAGTTCTTTGTGTATTATTATTAATGTTATGTTATTTTGTCTTTTGCTACTTATATGTACTTGTTTACCTTTGACTGAATTCAATCGTGTATTACATCATATTGAATTGCAATAAAAAAAATAATTATTGCATCCCTGTACCTCTGTCCATTAACTACATGGGCATTGGTAGACCTTTTTTCAAGATGGGGGGGGGGGGGGGGGGAGCGCATGTTGGAACTTTGCAATTAAACAATATTAATTCATTATTTTGTTGTCAAAAACTATAAAACATGTGAGTTATATTATTTGCTTTCATAATAATAATTTACACATGTGTACGTTAGCCTATGCTTCTACATGCGCGCATGTTCTTGTGTGCCTGTGTTGCTCAGGCCTTCACTGTATACATATCATGCAAGCAGTGTAACTGGAAATTGTTGGCAATGCTGTGTACAATAAGCATCTTGTTCATTATTGATTTCATTACATTATGATGTTATAGGTTTTGTGTTTTAAATTTCCATTGATAAGAATGCTCATGGACTTAAATTGTAAACATTTGTACAAAAATAAAAATGTTATAAATAACATTGTGGCACGGAACCTCTGTTGATAATGAAATAAGCATTTATAGCTGTCGGTATGAAAGTGTTGTTGAGGACAATAATTAGTAAACATATTTAGCTACTAATTGAAAATAATGCATTCCTTATTTATATTAAAATGTGAATAACATCACTGGCAAGCTCATTTGTAATACAGCCACTGTGAAACAATCGAGTATCTATTTCATACAAGCATCATGAGGAAATATTGTTTGCTTCAAAATTAAAACAGTACTCTTAATAGTCAATAATTGACTGCACACTAAATTAATTAATTTCCAGAGGGGGAGGTACAGCTCCCATTTTCCCCCTTAGAGATACCCATGATTAACTGTGTCCTCAAAGAGCATGGCCCTATAATTTGGTATACATTCACAGCACACCAAACACCAATTTTTGGGTCATGCAGTGGCATTTTGTGTTTGTATTTGTTGTGTATACCTGGTCATTTAAAGAAAACCAAGCTTTGTCTCTAAAAAGTTAACTTTAGGTCCATAGGGCCATCATTAACTTAACCCAGCATTCACAGTATCATATGGCTGCAGTTTGTGAACTATGGTTATCCAGGAATTTTTAACAAAAACAGTTCTTTGTCACAAAGCCAATGTTCAGCGATACAAATAATATCTACATCGTAAGCATTAACAATGTCAATTAGACCGTTTATTTTGTTCAATATGCTCTGTAGATTCCAATAGAATATTTTAAAATTTAATTTAATTTTATTCTTCGGGTTCTTAAGTTTTGTTTCACCAAAATTTACGTTGACCCTTTTTCTTAGACAGCCTTGTAGTTAAAAGAATTCCTTGGAAAGTAAAATTTACTAATAAAAGAACCACTAGGCCAGAATTCATGCTGAGGGCATGCCAATTTTGAAAGAACTGTAACTTGGGTAATTAGATTTTAATTTTTCTACAACATTGTTGCCCTGTTTACATTCATTAAGGTATTCAAGGACATGAGAACTTTCAATCTCTGTGTCGAGTCGCGAAACAAACAGGAAATGCAACTTTTCAGCTACGGCAAGTAGTCCGTATTACCTGTAAGAAATTCTTTCTTTTGTATGGGCTTATTTGTATTCATATTGGCTTTAAATTGAATTTTAGATTTCAACTTACTTTTATAGGATACATGTTTCCAATCTTCTTCAGGTTGATTCCCTTGTTTAACACTATCACTAAATTCTATAGGTTCAAATTGTATGTACTGCATATGCATCACCTGATTTAGAATTCGTCTTACACTGAGCACTATCGTCCCTGTTGTGTTTTGAGCTGTGTGTGCCAACGGCAACAAGTTGCACCAATCACTGTCACTTCCCGAGGTTCTTGTAGCTCAACCCTCAAATGTTTCATATTTACCTGTGGAGAGATTGTTTAGTTGACATCTCCGTACGCTGATTGTCACAGTCCAAGGTATGCAATAACTGGATTTGAAGCTTTAGGGTGTCTGTGTGATCCTTCTGTTGATTTATTATCAAGTCTTTTTGTTTAATAATATATATAATAATATATTTTTAAATAAACCAATTCAGTTTTATAGTCCTTATTATCCACAGATGGGTCGTCAATAGCACTAAGATCCAAATTTCCTGTATTGTCACAGTAATTTATAAGTCTCTCGTTTTCATTTATAATATGTATAGATTTTAACAAAGCTACACAACTGCTGTGGGAAATAGTTCCACAATTTACACACTCTGAGCAATCTTAGAACACTGCTTACGAGACTTAATACTGTCCACTTTATCTTCCCCCATTAGAAAGGAAGACACTTGGTACGTAAACAGTAGAGTTATGAACTATAGCACGGAGCAATAGACACGTCGAAGGCTAGCGTTAGAACGATCGCAACCTCTTTGCAAGCATCAAAAATATATCCATAACAACAATAACCACTTTGCTATCTTCTCAGCAAGCTACCTGTTTGCTATTGGTGTGTATGAATACCGTAGCATGTACAGGTGATCTGAGCAAAGAACTGAAATCAGTACTCGTTCAGTTCTTTGCAGTGGTAGAAGTGGTGGGAAGTTGTCTTGTTCACACTTAGCAATTTACCAATGCTGGTACAGTGTGCACATGGTTTTCCGAGTTAGAGAAGGCAATGAGTCGAAAAATAATTATTTCTCATGGTCTCCAACATCCAAGAAAATAAAACAGAGCAGCGATGAATGTATTTCAAATTATAATGCAGGAAGTTCAATGATGGTAGATAAATAGTGCAACGAATGTGAAAGCAGTGAACGCTGTTGATAAGACCTCGAGTGAACATAGAAATGAAAAATTACATGATATCCCAGTTTGTTGGTGTTTAGATAAAAAAAAAATAATAATTTTGTGCAAAAAAATGAGTGCCTATTGGTTGAAACAAGAAACTTTGTTGTAGAAGTTATGAAGCTAGGACCAGACAGAAACTAACATGGGCTGAATATTGTACAAGGGTGGGTTACAATTTCTGTGGGGATGCGAAAAAAAAAAAAAGCTGATATGATCTCTTTGCAAAAAGAAGACACATTCAAACACAAGTAAAGCTCTGCTCATAAAGCTGCAGCTAAAATTTTACATAACTCCAAATAAAACACTTTTGGAAATGTTTGCACGAGAGCTTTCGAAGCAGAAAAGAGGTGACTGCAAATGCTTTCCGAATGGCATACGAAGTTGACAAAAGGAACCAGGCTTTTAATGACAAGTTCACGGTAGCAGCAAACATCGAGGGAAGTCGATATTGAAATCTGGCCTATTTATTAATCACTACACACAGTGATACTATCTGCTCGGCTAATTTAATTTCTTGCGTTAGATATGGGCTATTTAGACTTTAAAGTGCAGTCTGAGAGTTCCCTTAAACTTTTGTTTAGAAAAAGAGCACTGATTTTAATCAATTTTAATTCTATTGACAGGGAATAAGAAATATGGCACTGTATAATGGATAATGTGGACTGGTAATGACTAATGAAGTCATGTGTTACACATCAGATCTATAATATAGGTAAAACTCACATGTATCTATAGATCTGAGAAAACGCAGAATGATTATCCAGGCTTGTGGTCTGTGGCCTAGTGGAAAATCTTCCAGACGTTTCATTCGAAGCTGCATCAAACATCCTCAGTAGTGTTACCGTAGTGCCCTGCTAGTCTTGGCAACAACTGCCTAGGTGGTAGGTGAACAGTCTAACCACTCGGCCACGGTGCCACCTAGACCATATCTTAATAATATAAAATTATGGTATGTTAACATGGTAAACAAGGATTGAGGGATGCACTAGGAAAGCCATATAAACACATGCTGGGTGAAAAGCTGATTTATTTATTAGTTTTAATGTTGTTACAATAGTATGCAGATAAATTTGATTTAGCTTGTATAAAAAACTGTAACAACAATTATCAAAATACAATCATTTCTAGGTTTCCTGTCTGCAGCTACATGTAGTTTGTCTCGACAGATGACTCTCACAAGATACCTTACATATATGATGCTTACATTTGCTTGTAGGAAGCAAAATGGTTCATGCTTAACATCTATAAGCTCATTGTTAAATAACATACGAATAAACATAAGCTTTTTGTGAACTTCACGCAGAAGATTTTTATTGCTGGGACAATATAGTCCAGTTATGAGAAGAATGTGAGTGAGGTGTAAAAACTGGGCATAATTTTATTTGCACATGTCCACATTTTGTTTACATCATCCCACTGATGCCACTATAAAAAACGGGTATTGCATGGTCATTCAAGTTTAAGACACTTAATTTTGATAGTTGCTTGTTCTAGTACAATCTTGCATCATGATCAAGAATAGACAACATGGTCACTCACGTTCCTGCTGCTAACATTCTTCTCATTGTTGGACAGTTGAGCATGCAGTGGAATTAGCGAATGAAGATACTGTAATATGGAATGTTTCTTCATCTGGTTTGTTGTAAATGTCAATTCCTTAAAGTCTAAAAATATGAAATGTTTAAGATATATATTGCACTTCTGTTGTTGCAAAATTTAAGTTTAAAATTTCAATTTTTCGCTGATGAAAGGTCGAACTCATTTTGAAATTTCTTTCTTTGTTATATTTTATTTGTTCTTGATATTGGAAGCCTAGTTCATTGATGTAAGTCATTTTTCTAAGGCACCATACACAACAAAACTATAAATGTATTATAGGAAAACACTATTGCACTTAATCCTTCACACAGAAAGGAAGTGAACTGCACAAAAAGAGCTTTATTTACTAAATAAAATGTTATTGTACAAACTGAGTTATATCTTTATCACTAAAACTGAAAATGATTTAGAACAGCTTGATACACATTTTATTAGTAGACTTGAATGACTTACTAAAAAAAACATAGTGCTAATCTACAAGAAAATAAATTTATCACAAAACAGTAAGAAAAAGCTACCCATCATTGGTAATTACCCCAAGTTAACACCTACACCAATGAAACAGGAATTAATAGTAAAGAGATTGACAAAAGACACCATAAGTACTAAATACTCCATTAACCTGCTATAACTGATGAAGTTTAGCAAAGCCTGATTCTCCAATTCCACTCCAGATTAGCACATTTTATTTTGTATTACTTTTTACACACTTATATTAAATTTACCATGAGTGAAGAATGAAAAATCAGGCAAACACATTCAAACAACGATTTTTCCCCCAAATTATAGCAGAACAAGACAGATCAGGCTTCTTTAGTGTCCACTCCCTAAGAACTAAAACCGATAATTCATTCCACTTACAGTTGCACTTCTTATTACACTTTTCACAAAACCAGATAAAAATAGTTGTAGTTTTCTTACAGCACACCTTGGGTATGAATTAGTTTTTAAAAACTTGCCACTGTTTATCAAATAAAACATTAAGGAATCACAACACCAAATATTTTACTGTCTTCTAACTACCAGTAATGGCATATCTGATGAAATTCAAAATCAGTATCCTAAAGATATCTCTTTTTAAATGCTGTGTGAGCAATAGAGTAGTATCTCCGCTTAGTTTTTCCTTCTTAAGCTTGAAATAATGACTAAACTTTTATGCGGACAAGGTAGGTAATAGTGAGGTTATGTTTGAGTGATGCACCATATTATGCCATCTAAGAGATATGTGAGATTTTCTAGCTCCACAGATGAAGTTGTTTCTTTATAACCTGTCAATTACCCCTTCCACCTTCTCAGTGTCATCAAATTTACTTCATCTCTTGCATTTAAATCAAATTATTAACTAGAGATACCACGAAAGAATGCTATGGATGACAGTTTCTTTATGTAGCATGACATACGCATAAAAAGAAATCTTGTCAGCAAAATATATTTAAAATCAATATTATGTGCACATCCAAACTGAGAGGTTGAGGGCACAAGTGACATTAAGTTAGTTTTGAGATAAAATAACTTTTCAGTTTGAAAGGAAGTTGGAAAGAACTGAATGATGTCATTTTGTTGTCAGCGAAAGTGCTATAACGAAATGACTCCCTATATGATTTTCTTCTCTTCTTTTAAACTTAGTATCACTTGAGTCACTTTGCTTCTCATTATGTCAATTACTAATGTTAGTAAATTAATATCTTATTCTCTGATTTTTAACATTTTGTAGCTTCTGTATATCATTGCATATTTCTGTGATTTCATAAAAATATAGCCAAATACAGGGAAACTGCATACATAAATGAATCAGAAAAGCAGGACAGAAATAATTACTCAAATAACACAAATGCAAAATGAAATGCCTGTGTATTGCAACTTTCAAATCTCAAAAGTCTCAGTTTTAATGATTCTTCCTTCCTTTCTATTCATTGAGTGTTCATCAGCCTATGTATATCTATACACGTAACATTTGTGATGCAGCCATTGATGCTTTTGTAATGTACCTATTTCCTAAATCATTTCTCTGTTTATATTTGTTTTAATAGGTATTCAGTTCTGAATATTCAAAACAAAAGATTTTAACTCTAATTTTAAAATGAAGTGTTTTTTGGCCTATAGGTACATATAAAGAACATAAGTACTCTATTGTAATTTCCAAACAGCAAAAAGTTTCTACCAATGTATTTTTAAGTTTTTAATGGGCTCCATTGTAAATGAGGAATACATTTATATACCAACATCAAAATTTACTAACCTAACAATTAAATTAATATGTTTTACTTGAGCACCAACTTATTTTGAAAATAGGCTTTTCTCAAAAATATAGGCTGTACTCAAATGTATTCGATACATTTATTTTAAAAAAATGCAATGTAGTAAATTGTATTCTGGCTTAGCATAAAATCTGGAGCTTCATTATATACATTTATATATAACTGTATAACAATTTCATATTTTTCTAGTAAACCGGTACCATAATAAGAATTATATGTGGCACATCTATAAGGTCACATCACATTTATATTTAGCATTAGTAAATACTTACAATGCTGAGTTTGAAAATGCAAGTTGGAATAGTAAGTTTCACATTATTAAGATAAGTAAATACTTAAGCGTTTATCACAGATTTTAGTAGTATATAATAATCAAAGAGATTAAACTAAAAATATGCTTCTGTGTGCATTATATACTAAGATTCAAATTAATTATGCATCTGTTACTGTAACACAGACTTCAGACTTAGTACCTATCTAGAATATTATAAAACTACATATATATGTACTATTAGCGTAAGCCATTTGCTAGTTTCATTACACACCCCAACCTACTCTCCAACAGCTTAAGTTTTGGCACATAATATTAGTAGGTAGCTAAAATAATCTTGTGTAAAATATATTTGAGATAAAATCACGCCTTGAAGGCATCATAAAAAAATAAAATATGTCTCTGACACTTCTATTATAGTTTTTATAATATTATTTTTGCTTTCTGCGACATCATAAGAAAAGAGGAATCAAAAGGAGAGTGCAGAAGGTTATTAAAAGCCAGTATGATTAAAATGACACTTCAGAAGTTCAGTCTCTTATACCATAGTTAGATTGCAAGCACAAACACTCCACCCGGCACTTAGGATCTAATTGTTGGCCTTCTCACTTCTAATAGAAAGAATATGAAATAGTCTTTCCTGATCAAAGTATTTAAGAATGAAATACTATCTTTAGAAGAATTTCATTCTAGAGACATGAAACAGTTATAGGAAGGCTTGAAGTACGTATCTATTTGAAGCTGGCTTCACTGTCTGCATCTCCAAACCATCCTTGTGTGGTTTGCTGCTGGAAGGATTCTCGCATCGTTGTGGTGGTTCTAGAGAAGATGATTTCTTCTCCTGGAAGTGGATGGCGCTGACTTACACTTGTCAGAGCTGTTGAGGTTCTGCTCCGTTGTGAACGAGGCGAATGTTCTGGGCTGCTCATTTCTCCATTGACGCTGTCACCAGCTGTCCAATATCTTCTTGCTCCACTAGGAGCCACCCAGTGCTCAGTAAACTCTGAAGCAGATCTGGCAAGAGATGGCTGGCTAACTGACCTAACTAAACTTCCGGCATATCCTCCAGGACCTCCTGGGCCATCTTCGTCATCGGAGCCACGACGAAGTAGCTCATCGTCGTCATAGAAACGTCTTGAACCTCCACGATAATAGCTGCTAGCATCACTGAGAGTGTCAGCAGCATCTGCACGTGCAAAATCAACAGTTACCTCGGTCATGGAGCGGACGTCCATGTCGGAACGTAGACTGGAACGTGAAGTGCGGCGACTACGAGCAGGTGGAGGCGGCACTTGAACTGAGCCTGCACCGGCTGGGCCAGATAGCAAGTCTGGTACAAGAGTGCGCACTGAAGAGGCGTCATCGGAGTCATACTCGTATAAAGTTGGGAGGGAGGAACGTCGGCTTCGAGTGTCCCAGTCTTGAGAGGGTCCAGTGGTGGGAGCTTTGCGGCGGTATCTTGGGTTCACAGGGCCACCACGCTGATCATACGTTGGCCTATCGGCATTAGGAGGAGCAAGTACGCGGATAATCACATCCCACTTCTTGGGCTCAAAGAGTTTCTCAAAGCGCTGATCTTTACGTATTCTCTCGTAATCTTCACGAACAGTGGCCTCTGTCAACAGGGTACGCAGAGTAGATTCTGTGGTAATGATTTCTCGCCATTTCTGGCGGTCCTCTAGGGTAAGGAGTGCTTCTTCTCTGAAGAATTCGCTGGTATGAAGTTCAGGAGCCACAAATGTTGGTGGAGGGTTCAGCACACGGATCAAAACGTCCCAGTTAGGAACTGGAGGATCTTGAGGTGGCACCTCCAAAGTGCTCACATAGTTGCGTTGAATGTTTTCTTGAGTGTGATGGGTCTCATGTGCTGTTGTGGTTGGATATCCAACAGAGGAGGCCTCTGAGAAGCTTTCCCAGTCGGGACCTGGGTCGTTATCTTGAGTAGCATGATCTGGACCACCTGGTGCTGGATAGTGACGAATAGCGACATCCCACTGCGGTGGTGGTGGAGGTGGTGCCGGTTTTGTATGATATTCCGTTACCTGACGTCTGTAGCGTTCTACGTCCTCAATAGTACGCTTCTCAGTGATAGTTCGGAGGAAGACATCGTCCACAACATGTGAAGTAATCTCTGGACGTCTGGATACAACGACTGGTGGCTCTAACATTTCAGTTGTGTCTTCAACTAAACGAATTTGGGAGGCAAGATGTGGAGGTGCTATTGGAGGTGGTGGTGGAGGTGGCGGTGGTTCCACTGCCATTGCGGCATGAGAGGTGTCCACAATTTCCGTCATGGATCTCGTATCGGTCATCTCAGTGTTCAAGCTGGTTAAGGAGCGCCGTCTTTGCATCAGAGGGGGAGGAGGCGCCATGTCGACCACATCTATCTCGCCCTGTGACCAGTTGTCATTGTCAGATACCGATCGTGTCTCCAACTGTTGACGTCGCATTATCCTGGAGTAAACAGGAGGAGCAGCAACATATTTTGCTGGAGGCGGGTGCAGTTCTGGGACGTAGGTGAATGTGGTTGCGCGGTGATCCTCTCTTTGTTCCAGGACGGATGTCAGATTCCTAGCTTGGGTACTCATTGTGCTCTCTAGGTCACTGTGAGAAGAGACGGTCGACATTGCTGTGGGTACAATGGGTGGGGGAGGTGGTGCTCTCTTAACACGAACTGAGACATCGAATTTTGGTTCTGGTGGAGGAGGAGGAACAGTAGCCACGATCGTCTCCTGCACGAACCCTTTGTTATCATAAGATCCTGCGGAGCTAACCGTGCTAGGACGACGAAGGCTTCTAGTATCAACATCCTCAACCTCAGAATGCGCGGAACTGGGAGATTCTGAAGGATAATCGCTAGGTAATGTGTCAGAATGCTCAAGAATGAGAGCCGCCTCAGAACCAGATGATGCTGCCGCTGGAGGAGCGTGAGCTCTTGGAATTTTGAGTCCTTCAAACATGGAGAGATTACCCAGACTGGAGCCGGAGAGCTTGGTGATCTCCGAGCCCGTACCTGCAGAGGAGAAGGGATGACGGCGCACCAGGGTAACATGGCGTCTCTTCTTGAGGCACACGTAGGAGCATCCGAGGCCGAGAAGCAACAGCGACAGGAACAAGATGGCGCAGATAACCAACAGGATGTGGAAGCCCTTAAGTGGTGGTTCTACAGCAGCTGAAGGTGGTAAGTTCTCCTGCCTAAACAAGCATTGCAAAACAAATGTTAAATATTTAATATAATAAAGTACACATAGCTAGTATTCCTACACAGTAAAGTAGTATAGTCCATTTTAAAATTATAACTGACATCACAGCTAAGAACACTGCACATTACCGTCACAACCTTCATTGACTGAAGTACAGTTCGTTGCTAACATGCTTTGAACCAGTAGGAATTGTTCATATATAACTTCAGCCAATCAGACATCACAACATCTTCCCCATATTGAGATATTATGTGCTAGGAGCTGATTCCACTTTACTACTATGAACACCTCACTTACTATCTCAGTCTAATTTTCAAATGGCGAGTAGCCCGGATTATCCTCCAGTGCCAAAGAAGGTTTCTGATTAGAGGTCCATCCGAACCAATCATATTCTGAGTCTGCAACTGTATAAGACTTGTAGACTCAGCACCCTTTGGCTCCTATTGTAGCTGTGTAAATTCATTCTAATCACTTGATCCTTATAATTATCTAGTATTTTTCATAGATATGCTCTTACAACATTCATTGCTGTTGTTATTTTTCTCTGTTCAGTTCAACTTTTATTAGAACACAACCTTATCTCTAAAAATAACATTTCAGTCTCTATAAATAATTACATTAAAAATAACCCTTCTCGGACTATCAGCCAGGTGAATTCAAGTGAAGACTGCAGTTCGGTTTATTCTTCTAAGAATAACTATAAGAATAAAGCGAACTGCAGTCGCCACATCATTCCCTGAAGATGAGAGCGACATTAGCTCTTGAAAGCTTGGAATCACTTCCAGAGTTCACCTGGCTGATTGCCCGAGACGAGTTATTTTCATACCGCAGCCAGCAAAGCTTCAAGACTTGGTTAACAATTACATTGTTAGTTACAAGATAAACTGTTCCTTTATGAACTGAGAGTCTATAATTTGTTAGTGCAGAAACACATTAAAAGCACTAGGAAAATACAAGAAAGGAACCAGTTAAAAAGCATATTATTTATCATAAATTATGTTTAATGTAATTGCGAGGTTTAATGCTTGGTAAAGAAATGGCTGGCATAATATTGTGACGGCAGCGGCAGCATAAAAAACGTTCGGGACTGGGCTGCCTCATATCACAGGCAGTATGTGCATCAAAGACGCTCAAGGTCAGGCTGCTTCGCGCGACTGTTTTTGAACACTTGACAACAATCATAGCGGTAAAGGGGTTTTCGAGATCATTCGAGAAGTACCCAGGGGTTTGCGTATTTGTATAAGTTCCAGAAAGGTAAAGTTCGAAAAAGAGCCATGTTAGTCATTCTTGCATTATAAGGAGGCGAGGCAACGAGAGTTTAGGATCTGTCAGCTGTGTTCGGTCGCGTCTAAACGAAGTAGTTAACGGGTGTCGAGTGATTGTATCGTCAGTCGGCTGTTTGAGAGACAAAGTAAAGAAAGACAGAGAGGAGTGAGTCATGGTTACGAGAAGAAAACAGTTCTGAGTTGTAATATCACGTAAGGCTGTAGAATATCTTACCGTCATTAAAAGAGAAGTGTATTGTTGGGCATTCAGTTTTGAGAGAAAAATAAAGAAAAGTAGTTGGACTGAATTTTGTCTCACAGTAGGTATGATCGCATACGTATGGCTGTATTGCGAATTTTTTGAGCTAATAATGTGGTTATCATTAAAAAATTGCCATTTACCTCTGTGGATTAATCTTTGTCAAATTAAAATATTTGGACGTAGCGTATTTGGTATTTGTTAGAGATTTAAATAAACTACCCTCTTGATTAGAAATGAGGTGTAAGTAGTTCGGTTAAACTTAACCAAGCATTAAATTTCGCCAAAAAGCTTTATTCCTGTGGGTTAATATAGGCTTACTAATAGGTAGCATTAACTTATAGGGAGTGGTCAAATGAAAACTGCAAGAAGTCATAATGCATAAATATTAAACACGAGGCGCAAAGGACATACAATTGCATAAGAAACATTACAACGTATAAGTAATATAGTACACAGGTGCGAAAATAATAATTAGAACGAATTACGCTGTTACGAAAAAACTGATTCTAGGTTCCGAGTTTGCATATATTTAGCTCTTCTTCTTTCGTTATTTACCATCCTTGAGGACTTATATCCCAACTAGGGCTTATTATCCTGAGTCAGATGCCTCCGAGGAGGAGAAAAACTCCAGATCAGAGAGAGTAGTTAGCCCGTAATGAGGAAGGAAATGATATGAAATTGATATAAGAAAATGCAGTGTTGGAGCAGCTAGTGAAATGAATAGTGGGAGAAACTGGAAAACCCGGATAAAATAGTTGCAAATATCTAAACACAAATGAACACTTTACGCCCATGCCTGTCAGCTATTTTTCATTGCGAGTAGTTATTTTTCCCCCAACAGCACCATTTCATTAGCAATTTTTTCCTCAGTGAAACATAATTTTTGCTTAAAACGGGCTAACCATCGCTTTTTTAAAAACTCGGATATGTTGCACTCACATGACTTTCTCTTCTCTTGTACTAACCACTCTTACAAACTCTTATTACTATATCTTCTTCGTGTTAGTTGAGATAAACATTTGCAGAAATTATTGTTTATTTCCTTGAAGGTACAAGGGGAATATGGGAATACAGTAAGCGCTGAGCGATAGTCAAATCTTTTAAAGCTTTCAAATTTCGTTCTCTTTGTACGGTTAACATATAAAGAAATGAATAACAATGTTCAATTTGAGAAAAATATAAGTTCTCCAAAAATTACACAAATAACCTGGAATATCTCCGAAGTGGTTCACTCTACAAAAAATTTATTTGGACATAAATTGTGTGTACATTTTTTGCGCAGTAAGATTTTGGCGATGTATTACGGTTTACCAGTTATGAAAAAGTTATGCAGAGTAAATAGGACTTCATGGGCTATAGCCAGAAAATTCAAGATCTACACTTAATTTTTCATCAAAAAATCTCAAACATGTGATATTTTAAATAAAATTGTTAGAGCCATTTTAAAAAAATCAAAATTTTCGAAAAATTTTTCTCGTGAAAGGTAGTTTAGGGCGGAGCAATTTTCTTCGTGTCGCATCCTTGAATCTGAACCTTGGTTTTAACCGATTTTTCGTTTTTGGGTTATGCTGTCCACATACTGACACACACACGCAGGCGGACCTTTTTCTAAAAATGCTTTTTGTTTTATTCAGAGGGCCTCTAAACATATATTTCCGGTGAAATCTCGATATCGACTTTTTGGATGGAATACAATAGTTCCTCTACTTTACTGCACGTAGTGGAGAAAATCAAAAAAGTAAGTTTTAGGCTTCAATCTATGTAGAAACTGCAATACATTTTGAGCCTCAAGGAAATCTGCCTGATGTGTTACAAAGCTTGTAATTTTATGAAAGTTTATTGCACTTTTGTTTCACTTTGTTATAGAAAAATTGGCTCACTTAGCGCAACTTGTATAATATCTCTATTGTTATTTTACTCCTAAATATATTGTTTTGTAACGCAATAATAATATGTAATAGGACCATTTCTACAAATATCCATCTTGATTAAGACTGTTTTGTACAAGAGTGAGCAGAGAAAGTCTTGTGAGTGCACACATCAGGTATTTTTACCTCCTGGTTATCCAAAGAGAACGGAATGTCAAAGCTATCACATAGCGGTCAGTTTTAAAAGATTTGACTATCGCTAAAGTCTACTGTACTTCCATTTTCCCACTGTACCTACAAGAAAATATGCAATAAAACCATTTCTGCAAATTTTTATCTCAGTTAACGTGAAGCAGATAGATTAAGTGTGTTTTTAAGAATAGTTTGTTGAAGAATTGGTAGAAAAAGTAGTGTGAATGTAACATCAGATTTTAAAACAAATTTCCACTTAGTAGTAGAAGAGAAAATATGTGAGTGCAATTTTTTTGTTAGAAACTAATAGCATGCCATGGAGTGCTCGGGTTAATAGAGGAAGTCTGGAGTACCGAAGTTAATTGGGTCGGGTTCCGCATGAGCATACCGGTTAGTGCGGTTATAAATTAGATACCGCCCAGTTTTCATTTGACCAAATGAGCAGCCAGATACAAGTTAAAGTGTTAGTCTTACACAAAGCTGGGGAGGCCTGCGGGTGGAGGAGCTACAGGGGGCGGGTAGCGACAGACTATGGTGATGATTTCATCGCCGTCCATCTCCAGACCTGGGTGAAACCGCACTACGATGTTGTTAGTGAACACGCGGGTAGGATCCTGGTTAAGAAAAACACCACATAAGTACATAGCACTAATGTTAGGGATTAGTGAGAGGACTGGGTTGGCAGATGCTCACATGATGGGGGCAGGAACAGCCGGGGGCGGCGCTAGCGGGGGTGGATAACGGCACACAATGGTGATGATCTCGTCGCCATCCATTTCCAAGCCAGGATGGAATCGGACAACAACATTGTTGGTGAAGACTCTTTGAGGATCCTGTAACACACACTAGAACATTTCAACTCTGCTACTGGACAAACAACATACTCCAATCGGAACATAGCACAACTGATTTTATACACTTAAGAGAACTTGAATCAGATTTGTAAAAGTTATTAGCACGGCCATGATGCGGATGTCCGACGCTCTACCATTGAGCTATCGTGACAATCGATGCCTTTGGTTTCATGTCTACCCCAAGTTATTCTCGAGCTAATTATCTTAAAGACAGTTTGTAATTCTGTGGGTAGTTTAGTTTTCGAACTTCAAGCTGATCAGACTATAATCTGTCTAAAACTAGAACAATTGTGTTGTAAACATTTGGGAGAGGAGAAAGAGAGAAACAGCGACACTGTAACGGAACACTCTTAGGCCGCTGATGGAGGATAAAAATCATAGATGTTTATAGAGGTGGTTATTGTGTGATTAAAAATGAAAGAGAACACCCTGAACTTCCTTCCACCAATCAGTAGCCTAAGAGTGTTCCAAAGGGCCCTAGTCAGCCGAATTTCAGCGGACAAAGCCGAAAATCATCGGCAGAGAAAGCCGAAGCGTTGGAGTCACGTGACTAATGACTACTTTGAAAGTTGAGCGGGAAAAGTGGACAGTGTAGGAAAAACTACAGATTTAATAAACATTTGCGGCGGTACATTTCTAAGTCTCATCCCGAAAAATTAAACGCCATTGCATCTCTCCTAAAAAGCACAACAAAAGAAAGCTGCTTGTGCGATTATGAAGAAACAACTGAAAATGGTGTAGATGAATACTTGGAACTGCTATATGGACGTATTGCAGTCGGCTGACTGGAACCCTGTGTCGGTAACATTAAATTCCATTATAGTCTGTCTCTTGTTCTCCTCTCCCGTATGTTTACAATAGGATCGTTCTAGTTTGAGACACATTATAGTAATCTTAATTTATAAGGTCCAGTTTCAGATGGCGTCGCTGTAGCCAAGTGCTTAGACCCCTCGCCTCTCAAAAAGGCGGCCCGGTTCGATCCCAGGAGATCGTATGTGAAATATGTGGTGGAAGAAAGCGGGTTCTCTGGTTTCCCCTACTATTCATTCCACCAACTGCTCCATCACCTTTCCTTTCATCCATTACACCTTCCTCACTTCGCGCTGATCACCCATTCAGGCTACTCTCTCTGATAAGGAGTTTATCTGCACTTTGACAGGCATCTGACCCCAGGTGCCCACTTTAAGTCCTGGGGGTGTTAACTAACTATACGAGGAGGGTAATCAGTGAAGGGACACAATCAGTTCCAGCCATGGCAATACATTTTACAAATATGATTCAACTTTAGCATATTCTAGTCATACAACAACAATCTTGAACAAAAGGAAATATTTATTATATCATGCTTATATGGCGTCGATTTTGTTACACTGGTGTCAGAAGTGGGATTTGTCAATTTGCCATTTTGTTGCAATATCATAACACACAATTTAAAAATGCCACTAAGAACAATACATTCTCTTAGAGATTTTTATAAAAATATATTTTATGTTTGGAACCCACTTTAAATTCGTCGACAATCATAAAACATGATTCAAAATTGCACTACAACAAGAAGTGTTCTAAAAATATTGGTCCACAAGACAAACTTGAATGAAAAATGATTAAATGTTCTTTGCTCGAGGACGTGTTCAGTCATTTCTTTCTGACCTCTACTCGCGGAAAAGGAATGTATCCATATACAAATACAATGGAAGTATAGTAAAAATTCTCCACAAATTTTCGGTGTTTTCTTCATCCTTTTTGTCCAGATGTGATGTCGTTAAAATCATGCAATTTTTCAGTCACTGCCGACGATAACGAGCTTCAAGGACCACATTAAACGTTTCTACAAGCGGCCTTGAGTAGAACAACCTTTTAGAAGCAAACAAAGCGGTGAAGTCATGATCTATGGCATGCAATACCTCGACAATTGCCGACGAAAAGCGCATCAGCTGAAGCACGAGTGAATGCATAGCTATAATGCACGTTATGACGCTGTTAGGTTAGGTTAGCTGGAGGTGAAATTTTCTTATGCATTTCAGTCGATGAAGGTGGTTTTTTATGAGCCACATGGTTTCTAATCCACATCCTAAGTTAGTTATATTGGATTTAACTGGCGAAGTGACCTCTAAGATACAAAATATTTGTCCCTCCAATGCAGAGGTTGCCAAACTTTTCGTAACGGGAGCCATATTATAAAACTTACATAGAATAATAGAACAACGTGATTATTCTCAACAAATCATAAAGACAATGGAACATTATATTTTATCTTTGGTGTCTGTTCCAGTCATAATTATAATCTTGTATAACTTCAGGTCACCTTTAAATAACTTTATTAGATAATGCGGAAAAACAATAATATTGGCCTTACTCGCTTTATTATTATACAAATTTTGTCTTAAACTCTCTTCGTCCTAAATTAATATATTTAATTGAATTTAAATCGATTGTTAAATATAGTATTGTAACCGCCAGAGAATGAATCGTGGACAGACATGTAAGGTTAAAGAAGAAACTATAATTCAGAGGAGCGAAACACCCAGAACACTTTAGTTTTCAGATACCTACATAATTTTATTATACTAGAATGTACATTTACGATTAATAACTTATATAGTTAAATACTAAAAAATGATAGTATTTCATTTATAGTGTTAGGTCGATGTATCTCATAGTCTGTTTATTTTAACACCTGTTAAAAGTAGTATTTTTACGTTGACAGCACGTTATATTCACTGAGGAGAATGAACCCGATTTTCCTATGTTATAATCACAGACATTTATCATCATAACGGACTCTAAATTTTCATCAGTTATAGCAGAGCTGTTTTGATTTGATGTAGTTTTTTTTAATTGTCTTTTCACAGATATACGTTGATGTAAACACAGTAATCCTCTTTCAACGCCTTTCTAAGCTCGCAGTTGTAAAGCAACAATCAAATTAACTTTCTTATATTTGTCGTTCAGTAAATTATTACACTATGTATCAATTAAACTTTGAGTGTTTAATTTTATTTAATCGTATTTCTTTCTCTCTTTCTTTCTCTCTCCTCTCTTTCTTTCTTTATTTTTATTTTTAAGTTTGTAAACGGGAGTATTTTCATAAAATCTACTCTAATGTCTCGCATTCCTGGATCCGATCGATTACCTTATACCGGAAGGTCCGTGGTTTTTATTCTACCTTTGAGCCCTTGTCTTGCACACGTTGTGTGAATAAGCAATTAATTAAAATATGGGATAATTAGGGACTTCCCTCAGCAAAATATATCAAGATTGTGTTTTTTTATTTATTCTTGTTCTTTGAAATCTGACGATTAAAATTATTTAGTTTCGCTTTATTTAATACCTCATATTTATGGTGCAGGAAAACATTAGGGTATGAACTGAAATGTTTTTCCACTTTAAGAGCCATTTCTCAAAAACTAAAATTTTTCACACTTTTTACCTTTTTCTCAACTCCTATAATACGAGTAAGTAGAAGAATGAAATTTTTGTCACATATTCCCTACGTATATTTGGCTAGGACAACCTTTAAATGGTACGTAAATATCTGGGGATCCTTTTTAAAAATGCTCAAATTAAAAGTTTACAAATGCTTCCAAGAATATGAGTAAAAATTTCAGGTTCCTACACTAAGTAGTTAGAGAAAAAGGAACATGTTCATGGACATTTTTAACCTTGTCGAGATAGGCCAGGGTGAACACCCTTAGGAAAATAATTCCTTAATAAACAGACTTATCGGATTAAAGAAGATCAGTGCAAGCATCTGCTTCTTCTAGCAATTCAGCTTGATATCTTGAATCATTTTCGAGATGATGAGTCATGGATTTAGCAGATTCACTGTGGGATAGGATAGTCATGATGAACGCACCTGTTTTGTGCCACAGCCCTTGAGAGGCAGCTCGAGCGAGTACGTGAGTGCACCCTTGCCGGCGATCTGACAGGCGCTGTTTCGGTCGAAGTCGGCGTAGGCGATGCCGAAAAACGGTTCGTTGAACTTGAGGTCGACCTGCATGGAGCCGGCACCGCAGTTGAGCGTACCCTTGGTGCGGTTCAGGAAGATGACGGAGCTGAGATCATCCAGCCGGGTCACTTTGCCGTCCAGCGTCGCCTGCTCCGGCAGACCTTCCCCGATATAGTTCACGTCGTTCGCATGGCTTGCATAGTTGGACTGTCCCTGGACACCATAGCAGCACAAGGCCAGTGCTATCAGGATCCGCGGCACCATCTGCAACACCAACAACAATCCATTGTAACCAACTTTATATGCAAACAATGTTATACAAGTGTCCGAGAATAAGCGGCTTAGTTTCAAATACTTACACTAAATAGTCAAGATCACTTTGTTAGGTGGTACATGATAGCTTAGATGTGCCATTTAAGTGAACAAAGTTGTCTCAACATCTAGAAATTACACCTTAGTAACTTAAATTACCACTACTCTTAAAGTTCTCAATGGCGTAACCTCAAACTGTTATAAATCATGACAATTATTTCAAATGGTTATTTGCTAAGTGGCTAAGTCTATAAAAATTATTTCATCCAGCAGAAAAATACCTGTAATAAAAGTCACTCTTAAAGCATGTGAATTCGTCTAGCTTCTTCTCTGGAACCACTTGCAATACACAATCACACTTTTACATGCTTGTTCTTGGTATAATCAGCTATTTTAGAACCTCAATTATTCAGCTACGTATATCAGTTTATAGAAACAAAAACAAAAAATCTGATGTGTTGCGCTCACATGACTTTCTCTACTCTTATACCAACCATTCTTACAATCTCTTATTGTTATATCTTTTTCGTGTTAGTTGACAACAAAATTTGCACAAATTATCTTATTGTTTATTTCCTTGTAGGTGCAAGGGGAATGTTAGAATACAGTAGGCTTTGTGCGATAGTCAAATGTTTTAAAACTTTCAAATTCCTTTCTCTTTGCACGGCTAATAAAAATGAATAACGATATTCCATTTGACAGAAGTACAAGTTCTCCAAAACTCACACAAACAAGGAATATCTCCGAAATGGTTCACTCTACAAAAAAGCAAAATCTACATTTTTATAGTAAGATTTGGTCTACCTCTTACGGTTTACCAGTTATGCAAAAGTCACTGAGAGTAAATAGGACTACAGGAGCTATAGCCAGAAAATTCAAGACATACATTTCATTTGCCATAAAAATATCTCAAACATACGGCATTTTAAACAAAATTTTCGAAAAATGTTCCATGTAAAGGGTAGTTTAGAGCGGAGGAGTTTTCTTCAAAATCTTCGTGTCGCATCCTTGAAAGACATTAAGCTTAAATACCAACTTTGGTTTTTAATCAATTTTTCGTTTTTGAGTTATGCTGTCCACAGACTGACAGACACACAGACACATGAAACTTTTTCTAATTTTTTTTGTACAAGGGGCCTCAAAACATATATTTTGGGTGAAATCTCGACATCGTGGAATACAATACTTCCTCTACTTTACGTAGTAGAGAAAGTTAAAAAAAGGAAGTAAAGAATGTGGAAAATTTGCTATGCTGTTGCTTTCAATATATCACTTATATATATATATATATATATATATATATATATATATATATATATATATATATATATATATATATATATATATATATACAAAGTTGAACTATGCGTTATATAATGTAGATACTGAAAATTTCAGCTCTCCACCTGTCATTCTTTCTAACAAGAAGGTACATGAATTCACATGTTTTAAGAGTAAATGGTAGTTGAGAAGATATTGAACTTAAATACCAAGTTTGGTATTTACATGGCGTTTCGTTTCCAAGTTGAGCTGTTCTTAACACACACGCACGCACACTTTTTATATACATAAATGTTATTATGGATTCGGGGGCCTCACAACATATATTCCGATCAAAATCGACTTTTTTTAGAGGAATACAATATTTGACTTTACCTGCTATAAGTGGCAAAGAAAAAAAAAGACAAAAGAAAGAAAAAAACATTAAAAAACAGAACAATTGGTAAAACGGTAACAGGCAGTGAGATTGACGCAAATTAAACCACACGATGCTGTTGCTGCACCCAGTTCTTCAATTATTATTATCCATCACGGTGCTGTTACGCATTTGTACCTCAAGGCCATTCTGGAAACTTAAGAAATATTACAACAATGACACGGTTCTATTTTGTTTTTTGTGATTTTCAAGGCCACAGTTATTTTGCACGCTGCACTTAAAAGGTTAGGTGGTACTGAGGACATCCACTACCTACGGGAAACCGTTAAAACAAGCGTGCTAGGTACCTCTAGATTCAGAAGTACCTGGTTCAGTTCTCGGCAACAGGGAACACTATTTCTGCAGCTTCAATTGCCTATTTACTATTCTACTTAGGTGCTGGAAGAGAAGGTGTGTGTGTGTGTGTGTGTGTGTGTGTGTGTGTGTGTGTGTGTGTGCGTGCGTGTGTGTGTGTGTGTGTGTGTGTGTGTCTGTGGACAGCATAACTCAAAAACAAAGAAGTAGGTTAAAACCAAAGTTGAGATTTAAGTTTAATGTCTTTCAAGGATGCGACACTTGATTTTATTGAAAATTGCTCTAATGATTTTGATTATAATGTCCTATCATTGAGATATTTTTATGACAAATGAAATGTATATCTTGAATTTTCTGGCTATAGCCCCTGTAGTCGCATTTACTCTGGACGACTTTTGCGTAACTGGTAAACTGTTAGAGATAGACCAAATCTTACTATACAAAAATGTAGACCTTGCTAAAATACACAATTTATGTCCAAATAAGTTTTCTTGTAGGGTGAACCATTTCGGAGATATTCCTTGTTATGTGTACGAGTTTCGGAAAACTTAAAAAACTTTTCGTGAAATGGAACATCGTTGTTCATTTTTTGTATGTTAAGCGTGCAAAGAGAACGGAATTTCAAAGCTTTAAAACATTTGACTATCGCTCAAAGCTTACTGTATTCTAATATTCCCCTTGTACCTACAAGGAGATAAGCAATAAGATAATTTGTATAAATGTTGTTCTCAACTAACACGAAGATAGAAGAATAGGAGATTGTAAGAATGGTTAGTACAAGAGTGGAGAAAGTCGTATGAGTGTAACACATCAGATTTTTTGTTTTTATTTCTAGTAAACTGATATACATAGCTAAATAATTGTAGTTAAAAAAACTGACTATACTAAGAAAAAGCATGTAAAAGTGTGATTCTGTATTGCAATATAATAATAATTAATAATAATATAATAATTAATATAATTTGTACAAATGTTTATCTCAGCTAACACGAGGAAGATATAGGAATAAGAGTTTGTAAGAATGGTTAGTACAAGAGTATAAGGTCATTACATTGACCTTCCTGCCCTGAACTTGTAGGGGCTGCAATCGCTGATATAGTCCCTTTGAGGTGCTTTCTGGAGGATAAACAAGATACTAAACAGTTGAAATTGTGCTCTCTGTATAAAATTGGGTGAAGGATGTATGCTGTTCGTGGGGGTGGGCCGTAGGTTTTGGGGAGGGTGACGCCCGTAATGAGGCAAGTTATTCGCCCTAGATATGAAGGAAGACTCCTGCCCCATTGCGTTGCTTAGTGCGTGACAGATGAAGCTAGCGATGTTGGCCGAATACGGTACTTCTGTTTATGATTGCATCTCTGTGTATAGCGGTTGTGCGCGAGCCAAATGTGCAATATAATACTTGCCTCACGCTAAACGGAAGCAACCGAGTTTATTGTTTCAAGGACCACAACAATGGTAAGTGATCTCTCCCATGTGAACTGTCACAATCCCTAGACTGCGATGAATGGTGTCAAACACGTTTCGATAAATACATTCATTAAGGACATCTATCGGTGAAAATTGGAGAAATGTAGTCAAAAGTATGTTTGACTATTTACATTATCTACTGCGTCTTACAGTAGAGGAACTAATGCAATCCACACAAAATTCATGTACTGTTCATGCGCCATGAAAATATCTTTTAATCAAAATTGTTAGTTATTTTTGAGAAAATCAAATTTTTCGAAAAATATTCCATGCAAAGTATAGCCTGGATTGGGGGATCTTTTTCATGGCGCATCTCTGGAAGATGCTGAACTTAAATACCAAGTTTGGTATTCAACCGACATTTAGTTTTTTTGAGTTATGTTGTTTACATAAATAGATACATATTCGCGTGTAAAAATGCTTTCCTTTTGGATTCAAGGATTCTCAAAACATGTATTTTTCGGTGAAATCTCTGTATCAAATTAGTTACTACACGTAGTAGAGAAAGTGGAAAACTTCTAGATGTGAGAAAATCAGAAAAATCAAACTTTCTTAGCAATTTTAATGTTATATATTTAAAGAAAACGAAGTCCTTAGGTGTGTACTTGCCTAAGACCAATGGCCGTTGAACCATTGCACCTAATAGCAAGGAGATTCAGAACGTGTAATAAGGGATTTCACGCTTCTATACATTCACTTGTTTGCTTATATGTTATTCGTTACATCCTGCTTTAGAAATGTTAGCACGTAGTATTCTAGGTCACCTTTATGTCATATGGATTCCCATAGTCTGGGAACATCGTGCACTTTCTTATCAAACATCTCAGTTCGTCAAAAATGCCACAGCGAACTCTGAAACTTGAAGAAAGAGGAAATCCTTGCGTTTTTTATTTTTCTTTATTTGTTATTATGTAGAGCAAATATATTAAACTCACAATTATAAAAACTGAATATCATAACTTCTACTTCTGCAGAAACATGCCATAAACATTAACTAGTAACTGTTTATTGCTTGACAGTGCTCGTATAGTTCATCCTGCATGGCGTGAAGCCAAGAAATGGGTAGTGCTAGAAATCCAGATGGAATCTATTCAAAAGAAACATTTCCGTGGGCAGATGGGCGATGATTTACATAGGTAAGTAAGCTGTTATCCCTGAGACCGCCTCTTGGAACACGTTCAGACTATTTCTCATTCCGTTTCTTTGTTCGTCTTTCTCTAAACTATTTAAATGTAGTCGCTAATGAATGTCATTGATGTTTCATTAAAATGGATATACAGTGTGTCCCGTTGAAACACTACCAACATCAGTGTGAATATCTCATCACTCGGTTAAGTTGGCAATATGATTTACTTCTTCTCTTGTCTAGAAACTAACAATGAAAAAGTATGACGCTATTGCGTCTGCGAGTCGTATAAAGAGTTAAAATGGCGGAATTTACAGTTCAGTAGAAAGTGAAGTGTTATTGGTTGACGTGATTTGTTCATTGCATCCGATACAATTTATTGCTATTTCGTTATTGCGCTATGCTAATTAAAGACACACACACGCGCGCGCGCGTTATTTAATGGATTGTTTTCACTATTATTCTTCTAGATTAACGTTATATCAAAAGACAATATCCGTTTATCACTTATGTTTTTCTTCAAAACTCTATAAAATGCTAGACTACAAAATAATGTATATGAATGTAATGATTTTTAAATTGTTAATTCGAATATTGGAAAGCAAATTGGTGTTTGTTTTGACTAGCGGTGTTTAGCAGTGCATCTGATGTTTGTTATGAAATGGCATCCTTGCCAAAGGAATGAAGAAAAACGCGGATGTAACCGGAGTAGTGGAAAAAGCAGTACGGTGTGCGACCACAGACATGGTCAGTAGTGAGATGGAATGTGGCTTCTTAGCGGGAAATCTCTGCATATTTCCTAGATAAACATTGCAGGGTTAGCCCACACAAAACGGGATATAACTTTCTGGTATTATTATTTTCAGGGGGCCTTCCTTGATGCAAATAATTAAAAAACTTGATTCATTATATACACATGACTTTCTCTACTACCTTTAGTAAATAGAGGAACTACTGCATTCCATGCAAAGAATCATTATCGAGGTTTTACTGAGAATACATGTTTTGGGACCCCCTGGATTTAAAAGAATCTCTTGCATTTCACTCAACTCTTGTACCAAGTATTCTTACAAACTCGTATTCCTATGTCTTCTTCGTGTTAGTTGAGATAAACATTTGCAGAAGTTATCTTATTGTTAATTTTCTTGCAGGAAAAAAGGAAATATAGACCTACAATAGCTTTGAGCGACAATCAAATCTTTTAAACCTGGTCGCTATATGCAGGCTTTGAAATTCCGTTCTCTTTGCACGGCCAAGACATAGAAGACATAAGAAAATTTTAATTATTGCAAAACTTACACTCACATCTCAGAAATGGTTCACTCCACAAAACAATGCATTTGGAACATAAATTGTGTTTTAACGAGATCTGCATTTTTGTATAGTAAGATTTGGTCTATCTCTTACGGCTTACCAAGTGTGCAGAGCCATCCAGAGTGAACAGAACTACATGGGCTATAGCTAGAAAATTCAACATACACATATCTTTTGCCATAAAAAACATTTTAAACATATGGCAGTTTAATAAAAATAGTTAGCACCTCTTTTGAGAAAATTAAAATTTAGAAAAATTTTCTAGGTAAAGAGTAGTTTAGGTGGTGGAATTTTATTTAAAATCTTCGTGTCGCATCCATGAAAGTTATTAAACTTAAATACTAACTTGAACATTAGGTAAACTTGAGAAATAGAAAAAAAGCCTTACTACACAAAAATGTAGATCTTGTTAAGTCACATGTGTCTAATGCAGTTTTTAGAGTGAACCATTTCTGAGATATTTCTTGTTTTTTTATCTTTTGGCAAGCAAAGAGAACATCATTTCAAAGCCATGTCTCAGTTCTCTCTACGCTGACACTCCTGCTGTTCCTTCTGCTCATATTGCTGTATATGCAGATGATACCGCCTTGTTTGTATCAGACGAGAATTTACTGACTGCCACCGACAATCTTCAATCAGCTTTAAATTCTCTCACCTCCTGGTGGCGTCTCGTGCTTAAGCAGTTTAAATGCGAAGGTACGATATTCACCTTCCGTCGACCTAGACTGTCACCAATCCTCATCATAGACGTCGGGCGTAGCGACACCTTGGAAACGCCCAGATGCCACTGTGAAATATCTGGGAGTGTATTTTGATCGACGTCTGACCAATGCTAAACTTAATCTTGTCTATACCAGACTATCAAAACTATATCCACTGATCAACAGCAAGTTATCTGCTTGAAGTGATGCCACTATTTTACTCTATACTGCATTGATCCGACCTTGTCTGGTCTGGGGTGGAGCTGCATATGGTGTACTCAAGAGATCACTTCAAAACAAGGTGTTACGCATTGTCTTGTTTTTTGTTTTTTTATTTATTTTATTTTTTTTTAATTAACGTCCTCCAACATTGTGTCATATCGGACGAATGAATGAAATGAATTGGGCGAAATGATGCTCAAATGAGCCCGAGGTCCATGGAGCTTTAAGTTACCCGACATTCGTCTTCTCAGGGCAGGGAAAACCTCGGAAAAAAACCTTACCCGGATAACTTACCCTAGGCGAGATTCGAACTCGCGACCTCTTGAACGTGAGGCAGACACGCTAACCATCACGCTACCGAGGCGGGCGCGCACGCATTGTCTTGAATGCGCAATGCACAACTTCACAGAGAACTCGATGTACTCACCATTGAGGAGTTCATCCGTCATGTGCAGACATTCTTTACCAAGTTACCATCAGTAGTTCCAGGTGCTGCAGTCGTATTTTCCCTTGGCCGTGAGACAATGTTCCCTCCAGAATCCACAGTCGCCTACCGCAAGACCTACTCTTGCCTTCTAACAACCAGATGACGGTTTCACCTTTGCTTGTACTCCCGCCACCAACAAGTCGGTCTGGGTAGCTCAGTTGGTTAGACGCTGGCCTACTGATCCCTAGGTCGCAGATTCAAATCCAGCCCAGACCGATGGTTTTTAAGTGTGCTTAAAAACGACAGCTCCATGTCAGTAGATTTACTGGCATGTAAAAGAACTGTAGGATAAAATTCCGGCACACTGGCGACGCTGATGTAATCCTGGCAATTGGCAGTGTCGTTAAACAACAAAATAATTTAATTTGTACGTCACAGAGGGGCCCAATTGGGCCTGACCCCATTTTGTCCTTTTCTGCATACCTGTTATTTTCTATTTATTTAGTTGTAATTTTGTTTTGTGTCGCTTTATTTATCTTTTCTGCCTGGTTTGTAAAACGGGAAACTGCTGGTTGATCTTTAATAAATTAGAAAAGAAAAAACGCCATGCCTATGTCCCTGAAGGGGCATCTCCGGGAAGGAGGATGAGGTGAGAGGAGACAGAAGGTGGCCGGATCTAGGAGACACGGCAGCAGAGGGCAGTGCCCCTGAAGTTCACAAATTACTGCCCAGTAGCAACTCGTACCACAGGCTTCCCTCCCCTGCACGCTTACACATTCCCCTGGGGAGGGGCTAGGGACTCAGACACTAACCCAAACCGGAAGACGAATATTTACAGGGTATTGCCCCTGCCATACAACGCCGCCGATGCACTCACCGTCACTTACAACCCTGAAACAGTCAAGAAGGATGAAGGTGAAGAGGGACAGGAAATTCGGGGTTTATAGTTAAGCGACCCAGGGAAACCCCCGAAAAACCGTGGGTCACGAAGGTCGGTCGCGGGGATCGGACATCCTAGGAGGAAAGGATGAACTGAAGAAACAACAGGAGGCTACTCCCTAATCATTTTTATACATTAGGCTGCTATCTTATTATGCACGTCTTCTGATAAAATATTACTAACATAGCCTGGACATGTATCTTCTAATAGTAATCTCCTTCACGCAATGTGAGTATTAAGATAAATACACTTCTAATATTCTTTAAGTGGATGGAATGAGAAGTTATACATCTAAATAGCTAAGCCGTGTTCCATCCTAAATAATAATGAGAGTGAAACCAGTTTTCGGGGCTTGGACCAAACTTATTTAATATACAATCTCTCGATAAGCTTGACTTACCTCAGGCCATAGCGATTTTCTGTGTTCGGCTGATGAAACTGTCTCAGAATCTTCTAGATAATCTGTTTATCTTCCAAGGAAACCTACTATCTCTGTCTGTCTTATTCGTGTCCCAGCATCCAAATGGCCAAGGGATTAAAAAAGCTAACAACGTATTTTTATTCGAGAAAAACATAAGTATTGGAAATGTGAAACAATTAACAAGGAATATCTTCAAAATGGTTTAGCCCCCTCTTTCGCAAACGTTGGACATTGCTGTTCTACACTTATGGTAGCCTACGGCAGTTTGACAACTCTAGGCGTGTAAGCACAACTCGAACTGTGCATGTAAAATAATAACTACAATACAAGATTATCGCAAACTATACGCTCTACTTCTGTTGGATGTACGTAAGAACGTTCTCAACTCTGAGTGTTATTTAACAGCAATAATAATAATTTGGCAAGAGCAAGGCCCTTTCATTCCCAAAACACAGATGATATCATTCTGCTTGAGGAGAACACCTTGAACTTGGAACTCCCGTTGTTCATACCTTCAGTTGTTTATTGCCTCATCCTCTGCTTCATCCATTTTCAGAAGAGTTCACATGGAACTCATCTTGAGTTTGATTCAACTTTCTAATATCTTTTGACTTTATCCGGTCACCAGAGATTTTCGCATGTTGCTTGTCTCATCGAGTATGAAGTTCCATAAACTGAGATTCTCTCTACTGCGCTGCTCACGTCCCGATAGCAATGCTTCTACGCACCTATGTACTGAATGAGTGATGGTGTTCAAGGGTCCGTCGACAATTAGGTCATTAGGGCCCGAAGAAAAAAAGAAAAAAAAAAAAAAACCAGGGCAAACAACTATTAAAACCTCACCCCTAAACTTGGTTTATGTTGGACAACCTGTAAACATGTTTTCTGCGTATTTTAAGTAGTTTTTGAGGTTAGTTAAAGTTTTTTAAAAATTATGTTGCGAAATTATAGGAACAATGAAAGTGGCTTTATTGCATTACAACCGTCAGTAGTTCATTGGTCAGTAGTTATGCCTCACCCCTTACGAGACCCCGCAAGATGATAAGAAACTGAGAGGTGCTCCAAAATAATGCATTTTACTGAATTCGCTTTGTGTACAAGACACTACTGCATTTATGTTCCACGTGTTAGTTTACCCCGCAAACTCTATACAATGTTCTAGCTTGAAAACAAAAAAAGGATTTATAGAGCTACATCTATAGACTAAATTATTTTATAAAGGTTTACTAAAGTTACCCATATCCAAGCTTCCTCTAAACTAGTCACTTATCATATGGATCTAGCATCAAGATCGTGTTCAAGAAAACAGCGGATGTATGCAAGAAACAAAAGAAGAAGAAAAAAAAGATGGGCTGAAATTAATTATAGGAGTATTTAGAACAGTTATAGTCAAGTCACGTAGATGTTAAATTAATACTGCAATTATTCTGACGTGATCTACGACACATCATTTGCTAGAGCATACATAATTGATTGCGTTATTTTTGTTTAGTAATGTTAAAACATATAATAGGTGTGCTAGAAGAAATGCCCAAGCACTGTTCAAGGTGATAAGTGAGTTCTAATATAAAGCTAGGTTAGAGTTTAAAATCCAACGACCTTCAAAGTTCAAAGGGACCGAGTGCTACGAGGTTCACTAGATATGTACTGAGACAGCGAAGTATGAATAGTCACAGAAATGTTTTGTTGACGGAGAATAGTCCCAAAAAAAAGTCCTCTCAAAGGCTCAGGTGACTGCGTGTCACTTAAGCCACATTTGAAGTGCAAAATCTCCGATTCTCCATTTCACTTGGAAAAAAAAGTTTACACTTTCCAGAGTTCTAACCTAAACTGAGCAAAAATAACTGGCCAACAAAGGTCTGCCAGCTCCATTGTATTACCAATGAGTCAGTTATTTTGATAATGTAACAATGCTTTCCTTAGGGATGGCCAATTTTCCATATCTCAATATCTAGTAAACCTCGTATCATGAACATGCAGCTAATTCGTGAAAGTGGCAACATAATTTCGAATTTTAGAACATATATACATACACTCTTCTCTTTCTTGCTTTTGTTTACTGTTTTGTTCTTAAGGTTAGATATTTCTGTTTGAAAGGGCGTGGTTTAAAACTCCCAAATAAGTTATACTAGCCAAGATTTCTAAGATCACCTGGAAAATAATTAAAGCCGATGTCCTACGGTCCAAGTTTTAGGTCAAAAGCATTATATACATTGGATATTGCTAATTATAGTGTCCCAAATTGATGTATACGCACAACGTAATGAGACAAAAATACAAATTGTGTCATATATGCTCTAGAAGGCACTGGAAAAGCATAGTAGCACGTTCATCGTTTTACACGTGTTTATAAACAAACATGGTGGTGAGATTATCATTTGATGAACATACGTGGTTACTGAAGGGTTATGGAAAGTGGAGACTTAATTGGCATAATTGTGTGTATAGAGCTAAGAAAAACCCACACATCTTTCAAGAACATGTAAATCTTCGTTTCGTCGGTCTTCCAAACGAGTAATTGGGCCCTAGTTTTTCGAAGAGACTGTCACGGGCCAGACTTGCCCTCAAATGTTCGAAATTATGATTCCACATCTTACTGATCCCGTTGAGAATCAACATGAGGTTTATGAGTAGTCGGAAGTTTTCACGGTCGGAGTTAGAATTAAAGCAAGAGATTTCTTTTGGGCAGCCGTGGTCTGCTGGAGTTTACAGGTCCAGACGAAGGTTCAGTTACTACACAATCCATGGCTGGAGGTGCCGTATTTATATCTGGGCCAATCCCCTGCTTGAACCTTGCGCATCCAAATCGATCTCAATACGGATTGAGTTCAACATGGAAACGCGGATCGCATTGACAATGGAATTGAACTCAAATCAATTTCAGCCCCTCATGGAAACGTAGTGATTGAGACTTGATTCCCAATACAAGACAGAGGAAAGTGTCCCATATGAAAATAAAGCTAGTGGGAAGGAATGCGGGTTTCTGCAACAATAATTATATGGTCCCGTTACCATGCCTGGAGTTGTCGTCATGCTTGTTCTTTGCCACACCCTGGTAGCCTTGAGGTGTCGCAATATTAACCCACACAACGAGACCAGGTGTAGGCGTCAACCACCTTAACAGGCACACTGCCTTCAAATGAGTTACAGCAAGGCTTCTCTCTGCCACACATACATACAACCAACAGGTTGATAAGTCTTTGACAGAGCCTTTTTATCTCTGATTTCACAGTATATAATCAAGATATCAAACTGTACATGCCTTTTCCCACAATGCAAAGCATTCCAAACGTGCGAAAGATACAGCAGGTCCCATCTTATCAATGTGCATGATGGTCATCTGATGGATTGCAGCACATAAAACAAAAGAAACACCAGAAAGACTTTCGGAAGCCCAACTTCTTCATAGCCAATAATTGCTACCGAGTTGTTCTTCTTCTGCCTAACAAGGATTAGGCCATTTGGCCTGTTCCGATCTCAATCCATTTTTGCCTTGGTATTCCCGGATCTCTTCGGCAAATAGGCTTATAATTTAAAATATTTCTGGCTAAAGTAAATACTCAACTTCACCGATACTTGCACGAAGGGTCACCTAATTCTCAGGCGTGCTTGCATAGATGGTATGAGAATTAAATTAGTTATATGCTTCCCTTGCTGGTTCGGAGGACATGACAGCCTTAAAAATACATTTGGCGAAGAAGTTCTAAGGCAACAATTTATAATTATACCAATGATAATTGGTACAGCGAATTAAAAACAGATCGGCTTTTTCGTAGTAATAAAGTTCGCGGCACCCAAAAACTGAAAATATTGCCCTTGTTCGAGATTGTTGCAAAAGATCCACGGACATATTAAGAATTTGTGCAGGCAACATTGAGTCAAACCCAAAACAATTTTATGTCAACGGTCAGACGTGAGAAAACCGTTGTAGATGGGGTGCACATAAACTGGCTAGTAATAAAAAGCAAAAACGCATTGTTTGTTGCAGAAAAACTCGGAAAGAATTCCAAGGCAGCACTTCAGATTTGGTTTGAAATATTGTTATTGATGATGAATTGTTATGATCCTGAAAATTAAAATAAATCGGCTCAAAGGTTCTTTCGAGCAAAACAAGGCTCCGACGAATTCGCACTGCTGGTAAAAAGACGGTAGTTAGTTATTACTTTCTCTACTGGTAAGTAGAGGAAGTATTGCATTCCACCCAAACATTCGATGTCGAAATTTCACCGGAAATATGTTTTGAGGTCCCCTGAATCCAAAAAATCATTTTTAGAAAAAGATCTGTGTGTGTGTGGGGGGGGGGGGGGGGGGCAGCAGAACTCAAAAACGAAAAGACCGTTAAAAACCAAAGTAAGTATTTAAGTTTAATGTCTTTCAAGGATTGGACACGAAGATTTTGAAGAAAATTGCCCCACCCTAAACTACCTTTTACATGGAACATTTTTCGAAAATTTTGATTTTCTTGAAAATGGCTCTAACGATTTTGATTAAAATACCATATGTTTATGATATTTGTATGGCATATGAAATGTATATTTTCAATTTTCTGGCTATAGCCCATGTAGTCCTGTTTACTCTGGATGACTTTTGAATAACTCGTAAACCGTAAGAGATAGACAAAATCTTATTGTACAAAAGATGTAGATGTTGCTAAAACACGCAATTTATTTCTGAATATTTTTTTCTAGAGTGAACCATTTCGGAGATATTCCTTGTTATTTGTCTTAGTTTTGGAAACTTAAATGGAACATCTTTTTATATGTTAAGTGTGCAAAGAGAACAGAATCTTAAAGCTTTAAAACATTTGACTATCGCACAAAGCCTACTGTATTCTAATATTTCCTTTGCACCTACAAGGAAATACGGAAAAAGATAATTTATACAAATGTTTATCTCAACTAACACGAAGAAGATATACGAATAAGAGTTTGTAAGAATGGTTAGTACAAGAGTAGAGAAAGTCATGTGAGTGCAGCACATCAGATTTTTTAATCCTTCAATCCGGATTGTAGGGTTAATACTACCGGATCTGTTAATGAGAATTATGTCTCTTTTGATGGAGTAGATAGAGAAGGTCATGTGAGTATAATAATTCTTCTTTTTGAACGTAAGCATAAGAAAATTGTATTGAAACACATCGACGGTTTTATGGAGAATGTTATACTCCCGACACAGACCAGTAATCCCATCTGGCGTCATTAATTGCAGCTTATGGTCACAAGTGTAGCGAGGAAATGATGTATTTGGAAAAGGCAAACATTATGAAACAAAGGAAGGGAAACCCTTGAAGCGCGACCTCCCAGACTGTTTCAGTAACCAACCACCAGGAGATGCCAATGGACCGCAAAGACCGGAAGTAGCTTGCGGCATATCACGACTCACCGTAATAAGACATGGCAGGCAGATGCAGCCTGTCTGGAGGAGAAAGTGAACCTTCAACTCTTGTTGCATGCCCTTCTTCATAACCATCACCATTTTCGAGATATTCCTTGTTACTGGTTAATACTTATATAGGAACCCATTACTCGTTTGTTTACGTCCTAGCCATGCAAACGCAATGGAATTTCAAAGTTATCGCATAGCGACCAGTTCTTAACCCTTCGTAGTCGCTAAGGGCCTAAGAGACCCCTAGGTTTATTTAAACCTTATAATTGTTGTAGTTTTTGAACGAATGCAATCGCCTGACTAGCACATCTAACATTGCACTATGCTCGATTGTTTGCTGCAGCAACAACATTATCTGTTTATTTCTTTAGCTACAAGAATTATTAATCGACAATTGTATGTCGCACAGGTGAACCAGACCTGACATTTGTTTTTCATCGCCATTTTTGAAGTATTGCTTTGCCCTTGCAAGTAGTATGTTACTACTTCTCACAAACAGAAGAAAGAAGTAAAAAATTCCAAAGATTTGGAAGAAGTGCATCATCTACCTTAAATATTTATGACAACTTGTTTGAATCAGACGATTCTAATTCTAAAGATAAACTGAAAACGAGGTCTTTAGATTCAGAAACTGATTATGAAGAAGAGGATGAAAGCAACTTGTCAAAGATATTATTAAAATATTATCTTATTAAAAACTACAACACAGAAAACACAACAAATTAACAAATTCAAATATAATGATCAACAAAAACTGCGATCATGAATTTACAAATGTTTTTGAAGGAATTAATGTTCCGTAGGTTAAGCGGTTCTTTCTACACCCGCTCTGTGTTGAGAAAGTTCAACACTTCCAGTTTATAGAGGAATCTAGTAAAACATGTTGAAAAAACGTAAACAACGCGATCGATTGGAGGTATGCAACACACCTAACGTACAGGTAACGCGGGTAGATTCTTAACTGATTAATTTTAATAAAAAAAACTACCGCAGTCTACACTTACTTATAGTCTAAGTAACTACGGTATATGTATAATAAATGATAATCTTCAATAAACAAATCAAGCTTCCAAATTCGGCATAACTGTTATATATTTTAGCAGTGCCGAAGATGGGAATCTGATATTCTAGTTCCATTTTTACGTTTCATTTGCTACTTTTTCTTTTCTTTTCTTTGCTTTCCTTTACCTGATTATCCTCCCCTTATGTAGGACTTACACACAAGCCAGTGCCAAGGGTCAGACGCCTGTCAGGGAGCAGAGAAACCTATGGACCGGACAGAGTGAAGACCTGGAAGCGAGTGGTCAGCCAAGCACCAGGTATGAGTGTGAGGAAGAGGGTGATATGAAATGCAGCCGAAATCGATTATTAGAGAGGTGACAATGAAGCAATTGATGGAATGAGTGGTGGGAAAACCGGAGAAGCCGGAGAAAATCCGCCCTGACGCCGGTTCGTCCAGCACGAATACAACATGCGGGTCCCTGGGATCGAACTCAGGTCGCCTAGGTGGTAAGCGAACGCTTCATTTGTTTCATTGGAGGAAAAAATCAACCAGAATGAAGGGAATTTAAGATATCAATTTTATTTGTTATGAAAGTATCTGAAACAAACCTTTAAGTTGTTTTTGATAAATAAATAAATTTTTTCAAAAAATTTCCATATAAATAGTAGTAGGGTTTGTCACCTATTTGTAAGATCACGAACTTTAATACACACACATACACACACACACACACACACACACACACACACACGCGGATCTTAGTTCTAAAAGTACTCTTTTTAAATTCAGTGAGTCTCAAAACATATATTTCTGGTGAAATATCGACATCGAATTTTTGAGTGGAATACAATACTTCCCCAGTTACTGTAAGAACGTAGTAGAGATAGTAAAAACGGAAACTGCACCCTACCACTACGATTTTCCGGAAGACATGCCCAAGATCAGTTTAGCATTCAACGCTGCACCTCTTCGTGGTATGCGAGAAGCGTAGGCATATATCCTTCCCTGGATATGGCCTTCTTCGCCAAGATACGCATCTAGTAAATGGCCATGGATGGCCGAGAGTCCTTGCAGTTGTGTCATCACTCAGTATTTATTACTGATCTACACACATTTCGCTATTTACAGAATTGATTGCATTCCTATAACAAAAGCTGAAAAATACTCCCAATTTGCAAAAATGTTTCAGCCTTCTGCACAGAAAGTATAAAGAGAAGTTATTAAAATAAACAATATCCAAGTTTGGCTTCAAAGAGAAAATATAACTGTTCAATTTTTGTTATTAATAAACCTATACGGAAAAATGAGTCACGTTCACATAACCTTTTCTACCCATTCTTCAATAAACTATTCTTAAAAACTATACCTCTATCTTCTTAGGTTGCCCTTGCACAATTGCCTTGTATTTTCTTGTAGATATTTAAAAATATTACTTAACACACTTAAAATTTTAATTAAACCTTTTAGGATTGCATAAGGAATAAAATATAAACTAAATAAAAACAAGGGAAGGCGCCATACAAAAGCACTCTTGAACAAACATAAATACCACAGGAAGAAAAGTGATTAGAGAAAACAGCATGAATGTAATACGTTGCATTTATATTTCAACAATTTAGAGGAATGTATGAATTGTTTGTACAAGACTGAGAAGTGAATTACATGTGAAAGTATTACGTAAAAGTAAAGTGAGTTAAGAAAAATATGTGAATGTAATACGTTGCATTTGTATTAGCGATTTTATTACAAATATTTGACTTGTCTGTGCTTTATTTTGACGATAAATGCAAGTGAAAGCTTATAACCTTCACTTTTGATGAATAAAACAAGCAGTAGGTATTCAGACATTGCCAACTTGAGGTTATTTTGAATCGCTACATGAATCATGTTTCTATCTCAAGCCTCAAGAACATGTCTACACCATTAACTTGGATAAATGTTGTCGATAAGTTTATCGCTTCCCAGGAAAACAGTTGTTACTACTGCTGGATTATATAATGCACAAAACCCGACGGAGAAAGCCAGCAACTTTCTAACTTCAGATGTTTCTTGCATTGTTTCCCAAGTTGCACAGACTGTGTGCTGTTTTTCCCGCTCCGCTGCTTATTAATAAAACACAAACAGAAGTATATTCTGCACATGCTTTCATATCAAATCAAGCTGATTTCAAACATTTCACCATTACTGCAGCTGTTATGCAACATTTTCTATTTTGTTGCATTGTAAAAGCATATGCCATTTTAGATAAAAGTCTAAAGCTAATGGAAACCTTCTCTATAGATTGGTGCAGGGCAGTTGGAGGAATAAATAGACGCGGTCGCGCTCTCTAGGGACGCTGTAGAGAAATACCCAGAATCTTCTGGAAGTTTTCCTTCTCCCTGCTTCTCGAAAGTTCTGGAAATCTGCAGAAGATGCTTGATGAGGCATCAAGAGCGGTGCTACAAATGAGTTTCTGACAACAGTTTTGACGTGCTGCTTCCGCGAGAGATTAAATTTACTGTTAATTTGTTCCGACGTTTTAAATCGCAATTAAGTACTTTAAAATATATTGGTTTACAAATTATCCGCGATTCCTTGTGTATTTTACACAATCATCTGTGGCTACACTTAATTAAATAAATAAAAAATCACTTTAAATAGTGCTAAAATGGTTGACTGTCTTATTTTCAAATTGTATAATAAGTTTGTAGATTATTACACTTTATCTATCAAATATTTTTACACATACGATTTTTTGTCCTTTATCATTCGTATTTATCTACAGATCTATTAGCAGTCTTTATTACAACCCTAAAATAGAACAGCTATTCAACTACTCAATTTTCTCTCACGTTTCTCTTGCACCTGCAAGAATACTATCAACAATTTCTGCAAATGTTTATCCCGACTGACATGAAGAATACAGAGGAATAAGTGTTTGGAACAATATTTAGTACAAGAGTAGAGAAAGTAATGTGAGTGTAACAGGTTGAAAATATTCGTGTCGCATGCAGGTAGTTGCGGGGAATATTCTTGTTCCATGTTTGTTTTGGAGGTCGAGATACTCTGGTACACAGTGCGGAACTTTGTCCAAACACAAACTGCCCACGATTTAACCGTTATGTATTCAGAAACTCTTGTTGGATTTGCGTGTTATAGGTGACAAGATAACAACGTAAAACTCAAATCCCACAAGTAGGTCCTATTAGTCTTGAGTTTGCGTGCTGGGTTCACAGACGACCTAGTTCTTAGAAGCACGAAAAGAGCACCAGTTTCTACAGAGGAGATTAAAAAATATTCTTACTTACTATGATAGTAATTTACGCAATAAGTTGCTAACAAGGTTAACCACGAGTCGGAGAAAACATTGCAATCTTAGCACTATATATTATTGACAATAAATAGCGAAATAGTTTGGTATCCTTAGCTGAAATAAACGAGGGCGTCTTCATGTGTTCGTAAATGAGACTTGGTGTCTGTATCAGCGATGTCCAGGTTTGCGAAAGGGGGGAGGTTTGTTTTACCTCCTTCCCTATGTGGCCTTTGCCATTCTTTTAACGCTCGGGCGTGCATTGTGTTGCAGTGGCGGGTTGGTTGCGTTTGATGTGCGAAAGCACTTTCAAATCTTATGCGCTACACATTTGTTCATTAGTGACTTTTAATATAGTTTAATTTGGAGAAACTTTGTTCGCAAACATGCTATACTCACTCTTATATACTCTATTCTTGTCTGATAGGTTATCTATTTGTTCAAGTAATAATGAAGATTCAATTGTCCATAAGCAGAGGAATGAAACAATCGAAAACACGTCTTTTAGGGTTAAAACAATGCTGATGTAAAGGGATACAAATTTTCCCAATAATGCACACTATTATCATCTGTTACGAGCTAAAAAGTAATAATGATTGCTTTTAAAACACAAGTAAAACTCTTCCTCTTCATTTTCCTAAGAAAATTGCGTTGTTTTGTACATGACTAAATCTAAAGATCTGGTCATAAATGACAGCTATAGCTGCCACCTCACCTACCAATGTTTATACCTGGCGCATGAATTTGGTATCAGGCTGAAGTGCTCTCCACCCGAATGTGCCAACTCAATATGAGTACACAGGATGTGACTTCACCACATTTCTCTTACAAATTATACTTTGCATGGCGTTTTAACATTCATTTGTGGCTAAATTCATTCGAATTTCTTCTTCTAGTATTGACACCGGCCGTGAAAGCCTTAGAATCTCAATGACATCGGATATTTTTAGTAAACTATTTATATGCTCGAATAAAAGAACAAAATCAATTACTTCCCAGGAGCAGGATACAATTTTAAGGTTAGTCAATAGAGAAGAACGAGAAAATGATGAGGATGTTGTTTTCTGTGTTATAATAAGCATAGGTTGCTTTATTTTCCAACCGTTGCATGAGGGAGGCAAGCGCCAGAAAAAGCGATGTTGCTACCGCAGGTTGAGATTCACTTGTTTAACACTTGTTTAACGGCGCCGTGGATGAGTGACCACAGTAATCACTCTCCAGCAGGGCAGGCAGGCATCCATCGACTTGGCTTCCAGCGCCCGCCGTCTAGACACCACTTTTGTTTCACCTTTTGTCACTTTTCTGCCACCTGCTTCTTCGTGTAACACAGTTAATGTTTCGCTGTGGCAATTACAAATCTGATTTATTACGTTTACCTGCTGTCCCTTATTACTGTCTTTCCCACGAGAAGCTAGTGTACTACCTTGCGCAACTGTTTGTCATCACGTGACAATGAGCGCGGCACGACAAAGGCTTTTCGAGATTATTCGCGAAGCGTCCGGCGGCCGGCGCATTTGTAGAGGTTTCAGAAAAGGTGAAGTTTGGAAAATGTTATCTCATTCTTGCGATATAAGGAGGCGAGGCGACGAGAGCAGTAGTAGTAGTTGTTGTTACAGACATGAGCCTGAGGTACTACTGGTGTGTGTGCGCGCGCAGTCGCAGTGAGAGGTATACCGCGTCAAAGTAAAGCCAATGAAGGAGTTTTAGTAGTGTCAAGTGATTGCATCGCCAAAGTCAGCTGTTTGAGGGACAGAGAAAGTGAAGAAAGACAGAAAACAGTAAGTCAAGCTTATGACAAGAAAACAGTTCTTAGCTGTAACATCACGAAAGACTAAAAAAGAAAAATAACTGGAGAGGATATTGTCGTTTTTGTTACTCTGATGTCTGAAGTGCGAATTGTTAAGTTCTCACTGTGTCACTGTATTTTTAAATTGACTACTACGTACTTACAGTAAGTAGAGAAAGTATGAGGCATGGGTACGAGAGGAGAGGTAGCGATTGAACGTGCCTTACCCACCCCACATTAACATACTAAATTGTCTCTCTTTCACAATAAATAAAGTAGTAAAGTTCCATTCCTTTTTAACCTTAAAATATTTTAAAATATTGTTTTGAGGCCTCGTGTATTATAAAAAATGTTTTAAGTAAAAGATCCGCGTGAGTTTGTGTGTGCATCTGTGCATTTGTGAACACCACAACTTGAAAACGAGAAGTCATACTTACGTACTAGAGAAAGTAAAAATAACGACTTTATTGTTGACGAATGGCAGTAAACAATGGATATGAAAGAGAAAGGGATAACTTTTCTCCAAATGAGGTCTTGGAGAAAGGTTAAACACTGCTCAAAAGGGGACCATAGAAAAGTGAAGGCATTTGAGAGGAATTAATTACATACCAGCTAAATAAGAAAAATAAAGATAATTGTTACCAACTTCAGGAATTTGGTAGCAACACGTCACAATTCTACTCAGTTGTCACTGACAGGCCTAAAGTTTGAAAGCAAATGACTTTAGTTGCTTTGGAGAAAATTCCAAACGATAACAAGGAATATCTCAGAAATGATCAACTCCACAAAAAGACAAATTTGCCGAGGTTGCAATTTTTGTATGCTATGATTTTGTCTGTCTCTTACAGTTTACCAGTTATGCAAAAGTCATTCAGAAGGAAGAGAGATTCGGAGGTCATTTTCAAAGAGTTCAAGATTTACATTGTGTTTGTTATGTAAATATCTTAAACTTATAGTAATTTCATCAAAATTATTAGTCATTTTTAAGAAAATAAAAATTTTCGGAAAGTTATCACGTAAATGGTAGTTTGTGATGGAAGATTATTTTTTAAATCTTCGTGCCACATCCTTGGAAGTCACGAAGTTATAATTTTCTTTAGTCTGAAATGTTTTAAAACATTCTGTATTTACTACCTAGCAAAATTTTCAATGTTCCAATATTTCTAGACAGTCAAATATGTGAAGACTTCATTAAGAAGCACAAATGATGACAATTAACATTTCGGGCAGCATGACGAGGATTTGCCTTTCATTGGAGTGTGCGGTAATCTGCAGTCATGCATGAATGGTCCACGCAGGAGACAAACAGCCTTCTCTCGGTCCTTTGTTCACCACCAGACCTTGATGGCCTCTGTCCATACGGCCAAGATGAAGAAATCCAACACTCCGGTGAATACATTCCTTTCAACATGACATACATGGAATGTAATGGACGAAAATCCTCAGCAGTTCAAATATTCGAAAAATGCCCATGTGAGCAGGTGCTGTGAAATCTCATGTCTTACTTCCAAGGACAGCGTCCACATCCACGCATTTCTCTATTTCTGAGGTTCCATTTTCGGAGATTCAAGTCCAGAGAAGTTATGTGCATCTTGCTTTGAATTACACTATATTTTTATTTTCTTTGCCATGTGTTTACAGTAAGTAGAGGAAGCACTGTATTCCACCCAAAGTTCGATATCGAAATTTCGCCGGAAATTAATGTTTTCAACTCGAAACAATTGTTTAAAAAACGTAAGTGTGAGGTTATAACTTGGCACCTATGCTAAGCATACGTCAAAGATACGACAAGATTTTTAAGAAATTACATATTTCCTTATAGGTACAATGGGAATAGGGGAATACAGTAGGGTTAAATATAGCTATCGCAAAATTTAATGTAATTTAATTGTCTTTTCTATGACTTAATGTGATCTTTCTGTGCATTTTATTCACTAAAAATGTAGTTCAGCTGCAATACCACTAGATGGCATGCGTATCTCATTTTACTTTTCATATGACTTAGAATGTTCTTTCTATCTGGTCTTCATTTGGATGGCTAAATGATTCTTGATCCCACACTCAAGGAAAAAAAAAAAAAACAACAACAACAACAACACACACACAAAAGGACAGAAAAGGAACAAAAAGAACGATGAGATCAAAACGAATGGCTTCCTATTTGAGAGTAATATACGTATTGGAAAATTCAAACCAACAACAAAGAATACCTCGAGAACAGCTAACTCCAAAAAGCAATGGATTTTTCATATACTATCTCCTTAAACTAGACCTACAGTTTCTGTGCGTTAAGATTTATTAGTGATGCAGAAGACATTCAGAATGAAGAAGACTCCAGAGGACATTCCTAGAAAATTAAAAAAAATACGTTTCATTTGTAATAAAAATATCTAAAACAGGACAGCCAGGCGCTTTTAATCACAGGAATTACAACTGTTAAAAAAAAAAAAAAAAAAAAAAACTTTCAAAACTTTTCTATGTAAAGTATGATATGGGATGATTGGATTTTATTGAAAATGTTCGTGTTCCTTCCCAAAAAAATGCTGAACTTAAATACTAAGTTTGGTATATGACTTTTCGTTTTTGAGTTACGGTGACAAAGACCTTTAAATTTTTCTTTTGTATTCAGTAAGTCTCAAAACCTCTATTTCTGGTGAAATGTGGTGTCCAATTTTTGATTGTGGATGAGTGGGGGTGGATGGATGGATTGGTGAGTTTGAGAGTGGATGAATGAGCGGGTGAGTGAGTGAGTGAGTGAGTGAGTGAGTGAGTGGGTGAGTGAGTGAGTGAGTGAGTGAGTGAGTGAGTGAGTGAGTGAGTGAGTGAGTGAGTGAGTGAGTGAGTGAGTGAGTGAGTGAGTGAGTGGGATTCAAGTGCCCTTCGACGATTAGGTCATTTGGGCTCGAAGTTCAAACATTAAAATCGGAAAACAGCCAGCAGTTAAGTTTAAAAAGTCAAAAAGTGAAAGTTAAAGCCGTTAAACAGTTGAAAATAAAAGATAAAACAATACAAATAAGAGTTTAGAAGCTCCGAAGAATAAAACACAAGGCAAACTTGTTTAATGAACCCAATTTCGCCGACAATTCGCAACACCTTATCCACAGAACATTTTAAAGAATAACTTTCAATTTCTACAGTGCGGAGATCTTGCAGTTTTCTCTTTTAGACATATCTAAGAGAGCTCGACTGACAAAAGTGAAACAATGCCTTAATCTCTGCCTCTCTCCTTGACGTAACAAATCCAAACATACTCCCCCGCGGCAGTTTGCATCAAACTTTCGCTTTCCAATGCGCTGTCAGTTTCAGTCATGAACGAAGTGTCCGTTACTTAAACATATGAGCTTTCCCATCCCCCTATCAATAATATATTCGGAGTTTTGGGTGGAATACAATACTTTCCCTACTTACCAGTAGAGAAAATAATAAATTACAGAGTAAAATATTAAACACTGACGATTTGTTTTTGTCAATAAGAATTATTATCAATATAAATACAGCGCCGGAGATAGATTCATGATCTAAACGATGACTTTAAATGATCTAGACGTGTTTTTTGTTCTTTATGAAAAATATTATCAAAAGCAAACTATTTTCTCTCCACTAAACTACTAGTTTATATCGACTACCACTCTTACCCTTCTAGTTTCAGCAGCTATCTCATACATTGCTCCTCCTGCAACGTAAGGTGCACCCTCAGGAATGCACTACACCAACATGGCTACCAAGGCCCACGTACCTGAAAACAGAGAGAAAGAGATTTAATTAGTAATGCATGTAATATAAGTAACATTTCACTACTTAATTAGAAGTGTTAAGATAAGTTTGCATAAATTCAGCTTAATTGTAACTTCGATATGTAAAGTTTCACACCCTCAGATTCAGATTCATCTTTACTAAAAGCTTCAAAATTCTCATGACCGCTTGTTTATCATCCGCCAGGACATCTGCAAGACTGGCAGGTAGTTGCAGACAGTCTCGAAGGTGCGTTCTAGCAGCACGTGATGGGCCCACAATAGTTTGTCACACAGTGGACAGTGGACAGAGTGAAGCAGGGTCCCCCTTAAAAAGAGGCAACCATGCGTAAAATTGCAGTCGCCAAGTCAAAATCATCTCCTCGCGACGACATACGCCAGACGAGGTTACCCAGTTTATCGGAAGTTCTTTCACTTCTCTAAGCTTATTACTTCAATTAATAAGATTATAAAAAATCTAAAAACGTTATTTTGGCAATTGCAATTTTCGCAATCTATCCTCTCCTTAAGGACACAAGTTACAACAGAGTATCTTATTTGAGCTACTCTGGACTGCTGGACACCCCTGATGAATCCGTTACCATCTCACTCCTAGCTTCGGCAATTTCTGGAGAGTTCGATGGCATCATGCAGAACAATGTGGTTCACCGCGAATTACAGGCAGCCACTAATTTATCTTATTTATGATTCACAGGTCTAAAGTGAACTCCAGTTTGGATGTCGAAGATGATGTATGAGATATTCTTCAAACGAGTAGTGATTTTAGTTCGTACCTCGACTGCACAGATCTTCATTATCGCATCACTGTCTGGAGCAATTATAACTGTTTCTCTTCCGCAACAAATTGATCTAGGCACCCAACGTCCGGTCTCTTTTATACCAGGTGTTGGATGTAATACATTTCTTCTGAAAGTGTGTTATCGTGAGATCTTTACATGGAAAGCGCCAAAATTATTATTGTTGTTGTAACAGCCTACTGGATTAGTTGTAGTGCCAACTGTGAAAACGAATCTTAATTAAAATGTACGACTTATTGTAAGTTGCTTACTTTTAGATCAATATTAATATTAAATAGTATTAAACAAAAGCATTATTACTTATTTCGCGGAACACTCTAACCAAATACAATTTGAGGTGTTCATATTTGGGATAATTATTCTCGTGTTTCGCGCCAGCAAAATTATCGTCGTATGAAATCCTTTCGTGGTATTAGTACAGATAATCTCGCATCCCAAACTACTCCTTGCATAGAGATAACTAACGATTTTGATTTAAAATACTGCTTATAAATGTCAGTAAAAACATGGTATAATTAAGAACAGATTTGCTTAATGAACAAACTTGTTGGTGTGTTTATGAGTGGGTGAATCTTCCGGTAAAGCTTTTGTTTCCATTGACAGGATGGGGATCTGAATTTTCTTGCAGACACTTTCTCTGTCACTGTTACTTTGGTCCGTTGTCCTTCGGTTGAACCAGATCGTGAGCATGAAACTTGTTGTTTTCCTTGAAATTCACGAGCCACAGTCTGCCAGACCTGCTGCTCCGAACTGTCCTCGTTGTTCTTATGTTACTGATGTGCATTATCCTTACTGCCCATGCGAAACGACCCAATATGGTCTCTCCCCACGATGTTAAAATCATGAAATTCGAATATCGCTTTCTCACTACGTAAGATTTCACAATGAAGCTTTTACAGCATTTTAAGTACGAAACTGCAATACTAAAGTAAACATCACATTAACAAATGATCTAAATAAATAGTCGCGACAATAATGAAGTTACGATGCACAAAAAAACCTTGAAAAAATACTTATTACAAAACAAAAGGCCAAAATAGCCTCTTAAGTTACGAAAAGGTACACAGCATGAGAATGGGCAGTTACAGACATTATAGATGTGATACATTTTACTTCAGTAAACATGAAACATATATACAAAGCCTACAATTCTAAACAAAGGCACAAAATAGCCAAAGACAAATACCGAGTGTTTTAAAATGAATATAGGGCTTTTAAGACTTGGTAATATTTATTACATTTAGCGTAGAATTATAAATCATATATAAAATGGAAGAGTAACTGAAAGATTTTTGTTGAGTACATCTGTTCGTATGCGCATGCGCTGTTTCCTCTGCCTTCCGTCAGAAATCGCTAGTAGCAAAGATGGCGACTAGTAAACAATGTTTTCTGTGTTTTGCAGTTTGCAAGGACTAAATCTGTAGTTGTGTTCCATATTAAGTTCCATTGTAATCCTCCAAGTGATAATATCAGTTTGAAGACATCGACTGTCTTTGTAAAGTGAAGAGTACGGGACGATCCAGACTCATCTGAACAACGAGTGAGTCTTTCACATGTAGCCCCAAGAAATCAGTTCGGGAAGTTAGTCATGAATTAGAAATTCCATTGATGTCTGTGTAACTACGTACTCTGCCAGATGGTTGAATCTGAAGGGAATCATGTGGCTTCATAGATTCGTTGTCCTTTGGGCTTCCTCTTGTGAGTTCCGGAGCATTCCCAAACAGAGACTAGCAGTAACCTGCAAGAATTACTTCATGCCAATAGCCCTGATATCTCTGTTCCATTTTTCGTTTGTGTTCAGCATATTTGATTTAGTTGAGGAAGACGTAAGTCTCCTCCACGTAAACTGCATGACCAACAGGGGTAGAGGGAAGATGGTTGCCGTTGTGAAATAATGCAGCTTTCAAACTTAGCTCGGAGGAATATATGAGTAGGCTACACTCCAGTGGTAAAGTATCTGAATATGGAATAGGCCAAGTAGCAGATGGAAGATTCGGGTATTGAATCGCAATTATTTTTATTGACAATCCTGCCTTTATAGGTGGAATCAATCAGAAATATCATTCGTCTATATGGTTTTAAGCTCTCGCCAAACCATAGGAGCATCAAAAGCGATAGTTTTCTTTTATTTTCAGCCACTTCCACAGTGTAACACAACAAGAGTTGCAACATATATGTGAAGCCCATGACGTATCCTGGTCCCCTAACCTCATACCAAAATAACGCCAATAGGAAGACTTTACAAGAAGTGCCAGACTCCGTTTCTGCGATGAAAATGTTACTCCAAACAAAATAATAAAAGTTATTAACATTTTCATGGCATTTTAGTAAAGTTCATACCTTAAAAGAGTCAAAACACTAGAAATTTTGCACGAATGACGGCAGAAGCAGAATTAATCTTACATTCACAGCAACAACATGAATGTTTATAACCTAGAAACAGTTGAGCAACATTGTTTTGTCAGTTGATAGGTGTACCTATTTTAGAAGTAAAATTTTAGCCAAAAAGAAAACGTAGACTCTAACACAGTGACTTGTTACTTTAAAGCCAAAACAAGAGCTGATCGGTTATTTTTATGGTTATTACTGAATTCTGGAAGTGAACACTTATAAAAATCGGCTATTTTTGAGCCCGAAACATTTTCACTGTTGGCCAGATTTGAATTATGGTAGTACTGCCATTCGTCACAGATGATTCACTCTACACCAGACTTCTCTGTTGTTAATACAACCAGAATTGTGTGTGTGTGTGTGTCTGTGTGTGTGTGTGTGAGAGAGAGAGAGAGAGAGAGAGAGAGAGAGACTGTGTTCCCCGTGTGTTGTAAAATGTGTTATTCTTCAATAAATAATTGCGAAGCTTCCTTATCAAGTTTCTTGGAGTGGGTATAATAGGTTCAGGTGTTGTTTCTAGAGCATCCCGATGACCTTTCAGCGTTCTGGATGAACTGATCCAGCAGGTATGTAATTATGCTACGCATCCAACTTTCCGTTACATCGTCCCTCAGTCTAAGTAATGCTTTAAATATAATCCTTTTTGCTTGACCGACAACGGAAATGACGTGTTGGGGAACCTCTCGTCCTTGTAATGCGTTATTATTAACCAGTCTGAAGGTAATGACTATTTCATATGTAATTAAGCTACAAAACCAAATAAAACAAATTTAATGGCAGTTAACTCAGCAGTATTCTTGGACTGTGACTAAGAACAAATGATTACCTAACGTTTCTCCCCCTTCTTAATAGACTGAATGACATGATTTTATTTTAAATTTATTCTACATATTCCAACTTACGTTATATTTACTTAGATGTTTCCTACTTGCTATTATACCTGCCTGGTTCCTTCCTTTGTGTATCGCACAACCAGTATGGCCGCCCTGGCCTTCTATACTGCTGTGCAGTAACTATTTTAGATTACATTTTACGTCATATATCGTATATGATTAGCCCTGTAGGATTAAAGCGGATTACACTATTTATATATTAACCATGCAAACATTGCGAACACTACCGAAGCAGCCTAGAAAGGACGATGAACGACCCATCAAACAAGCAGCCCTCTAGTGCCCATTGGGAGTACTCTTTCCTTTGAGCAACCATCCGTCCGGTACCACCACACGCCAAGAAATCTAAGAACACACCTGAGAGAAGGGAAGGAAACTAAATAAAAAGGAAATGATGGCAAAGAAATCGTGGTCCTTAAGAAACTATCCCAGTATTCGCCTAATGATCAGGAAATACCGCGAAACTAAATCCCTAAAAAGTGGGATTATATCGCCCCTTTATATGTTTTCAAATAAGTGTATTTAGAAAGTACATTTCGAAATTGTAAATAAATACCGGTAGGATCACCACTGATATTCTAACGCTTTGCAAACTGAAACCCGCATATTAAACAGCTAACTTTACTGTTTTTGTGACTTAGAAAAGATTCCCTCTGCTACTCTTCATGAAACAGATGTTCCGAAGAAACCACACTCCCCACTAAATGAGGCGTGTCGGAAGTTGAGCAGCAGTGAAGGGGAGGGATGGCCGGTGGTGTGAGGCAAAAACGCATTTTAGTGGAGTGGCCCTTTTGAGCCGATCTTGCCCATGCCTGGTAATTTTTCCTAATTTCCTCCAAAACATTGTAGCAAATATAATTCCAAACATTTGAGTTTCTAAAATGACACCTTGTGGCGAGTATTGTTGGTCAGCAGGACTTCATATAGATGTTGACACATTTTTAAATCTTCACCTCACAGTTCCAGCAGATATTTCACAATAAATAACTACCAGGGACTTGAGCGGTGGTTATTTTACTCGCTTGTCATATGAATAGCATACTTGTTACTTCAGCTATTATTTTCTGAAAGATGTACGCCTCAGTCATCCAAAACACAATGAAGGTTCATAAAACAGTTGTGTCCTGCATAACGGAAGTGAAAGTTGGCGTACATCCAGCAATCACGTATACAGAAAAGGAAACTTAGAAGAACGTGAGGACTGTCAAATACACGTCTACTTATAGTATTTAAAAGTTAATTATAAATAATATTCATAATCTTGCCTTAAAATCCAAAGGTGGCATAATTTGAAGGTAATAATTCGGCTTCAACCCTTTACACAGCTAAGAGGCGATCGAAGTTATCTGTCACACGGGCAGAGCGTGACGTCATTGCCCCACTATAGTGACAGCACAAAACACACTGCCTATAATGCTTAGTGTCCCTCACTAGTTGCGCACAGTAAAATGCCTGCAGCATGAAAATCGAAATATTCACGTATTGCTGAACTTTTACAAGAACTTGGGAGTGAATATTTTACTGTAAATGGTGACAATGTTGAAAGTAAGTAATGCAACAATGTTATCTACAACGTTCGTGCGTCGACTGTACCTCCTCTGTGTTGTGATCATGTGACAGACTGACCCCCCTCTTGCTATCGCCCAAACTCCGCAACTTTTCGTTCTCTGTATGAAGGTTCGTTCTCTAGTAATAATGCTGGACTCTAGTTCACGAGGTCGTGGGTTCAAGCCAGACGGAGGGCGATGGAACTTTTATGGCGTAAAAATCATTAGTATGGCTTTCTTCGGAAGCAGCTCGGCAGCGGTGATATGCCCTTTCCATCCTTTGTTGTCCGTAGGATCCGGGTGGAAAAGGGAACGGCATCTGGGGGCACTGGACCCCGATGAGGTCCCCCTCAATTGGCCCCGGAAGACCTAAAGACTTCGAGGTGTCGTCAAATTTGGGAAACCTCAGGGACCTCTGCCAATGTCTGTGCCGTTAGTCTGGATCTGATCGCACGATGTCTCCTGTCACCTCATCGTTCCTCCCTGGGGTACCTCCTTGGGGGCATAAATAGAATAAACCTGGCTTCAGTACTGAATCCCCTCCTATCTCTCCTATTTCTATTTCTGTACAACTAAACGGCAGCACCAGAAAGGCCATAAAGCAAGCAGATTGTAATTAAATTTACCCTTGCATGAAAACAGAGAGTTTGTGATCTCTGACATTTCAGTGGCGCAACAAAGCAAACCTCTCTCAATTAATAATAATAATTCCTTACTAGTGGATTAGCTCCTAAGCCATAGCTTTGCTTTGCTAGGCTCATATAAACCGCTTCGACATTTCCCTCTACCTGCGAGAACAGGATAAATGCTTGCAAGGGAAAGGTGTGTAATTAAGAATGACTCATTCTAAATAATTGTGTGTCCTTGCAGCATATGTCCACATACATAACTCTTTTTGGATTTATATGTCAAACCAGTTTGTCTGCGCAAACGATACCGTTATATCAGCTGAGAATAGCATTCTGTGGTAAAGGTGCAAGGGTTATCAGAACAGGTTCTGCAATGAAAGTGTTTTACAAACAAAAGCATCACGACATACTAGTGTAATAACGTAAACAATAATACAGATGTAGCTCAGTCGGTAGAGTGTGCAACGGCTCCCGGGTTCGATTCCTGGCTGGGAGGGTGGGATTTTTTCTTTAACTAGGATTATTTCCCATCCTCCCAAAGAGAACGGAATTTGAAAGCTTTAAAATATTGACTATCGCTCAAAGGCTACTGTATTCTCATATTCCCCTTGCACCTATAAGGAAATAAGAGCATTTCTGCAAATGTTTATCATAACTAAATGTAGAAGATATTGGAATAAGATTTTATAAGAATGGTTAGCACAAGAGTAGAGAAAGTCATGTGAGTGCAGCACACCAGATTTTTACACTTGGGCCCCACGTCTGTTGTCGGTCTGGGTGGCTCAGTTGGTTAGATGCTGGCCTACTGGTCCCAAGGTCGCGGGTTCAAACCCGGCCCAGGCCGATGGTTTTTAAGTGTGCTTAAAAACGACAGCTCCAGATTTACTGGCATGTAAAAGAACTCCTGCGGGACAAAATTCCGGCACACCGGCAACGCTGATGTGATCCTGGCAATTGACAGCGTCGTTAAACAACAAAATAATTTAATTTCCCACGTCTGTTAAGAAGTATCTTTAATGCTTTTGCTGGAATAAATTTTTCAGTATGAAGATTTATACACTTTTTCAACAAAAATATGGGTGCCATATTTAAAAGTTGTGTTATATCCCTGTTGCAAATATTATCGTCTGTCGGGTACAGAAATAAGCAGTTTACTATACCGTCCCTTTCCTTATCAGGAACAAATACAAGTGCGAGTGATGATTCAAGACACAGCCTATTTGTGTGTCCCACAGTCGATAATATATGGAACAGACTATCAATAAACTCATCTGTATGTTAGAAATATCGACTTGTGTAAACCGCGCTGCAACACGATGAGAGACTTAGAAATACTCTGCTCTCCTAATGCGCTCAATCATTTTTCTATGCCTGTAAAAATGTCGATTCTTGGTCGGTAGAGCTACCTAATGTGCGAGGGTTCCGTGTTCGATTCCTGGCTGGAGAATGGAAATGAGATTACTCCCTATTCTCCCCAGTAAGTATGCACGAGAGTGTGGTGTATATATGACCCAATGTGTAAAATTCAAAGAAATCCAATGAATAATGAACACGAGTCAATACCATTGCCAATATGCAATATATTTCAAAGGTAAAAGGCAGACGATATGACCAGTGCAGTTAAAGAGATATAAATGGAACAGAAAAACATCGACTACGAAGGTTGCAGAGGTTCATTTGTTTCATGATTGACGAGCAAACAGACAAAGGGATGCTGATAGGGGCGAAGACACCTAAATGCTGAGGCTATTGCACCGTCAAGATGTTGAGTGTCTTCTTCCCATAAATGGTTGCATCGAGCCGAGAAAACTTGTACGGCCAGAGTCTTCAGTCTGAGTCAACTTCAAGGTCGGCTGTTGAGCGGGCCTTCCGGTACATAACTTTCAGCTCCCAAGGCCGTCGCTCCAGTCTTCTCTTCATATCGCTTTCATTCGGAACCATCCGAAAATAATTTTCATCCCACCTTGATCACAAAGCAGAAACCAACATCGTGCCAGCAGAACATAACATCAAGGCAATAAAAACTTTCATCCCAGATGAGCGCTGGGTGCAAGGAATTTAAGGTTGTTAAAAGAAGCCATTGTTCTTTGTTACCAGATCGTGCCATTGGGTAATTATGTACCGTTTTAACGTCTCTGAAGGGCCAGTGACTTTTCGGTTATTTAATTGAAGTCCAGCCAGAAAAAACTTTGAGAACCTGCTTCAAAACTTAAAGGAGAAAGAGCAGCTTTCTTGGAAATTCAACCTCAGTAGAAGTATGCAAGGGACACTTACAAAATTCGAGGAATCAAAACAAGATGAATTAGTTTGTAATTGCTCACAAATATTACAAAAAATTATTCTAACCGCTTTCACTGCTAGTTACGATATTTATGACGAAGCTTTCCCCAAACTATAGAGGAATAAAGATAAAAGTATAATGTAAGACGAAGAATTCAATGGATCAATTATTGATTTAGTTTATAAAGGGTATACAAATTCATAAAGGTCACAACTTCAAGATACTTAAGGATGCTGAAAGAAAGAATGTATACATGGACTGCACGTTTCACTCAATGTCCCCTTGCGGATCGGACTTAGCAGTTCGACCGAAAGGCGATCTTTTGTGACTATGTCCCTAATGCCCCCCCCCCCCCCCCCCAGGAGGATGAGTGAGCGGAATGATCCGAAGTGCGCCGGGAACGTTGCCATGACAGAGCAGAGTGCAGGTTCCCTACATTTTTTTCAGTTAGTAGTACCCCGACGAAGGCTGGCTCAAACGGGTTCCTCTCCCACCTCTTCGGGTTCGTACTCTCTAGGACGGCCGGGACTCGGGAACCCTCTCCCCTCCCACCCTCGGCTTTACACCATCCCATGGGGGGCCCGGAAACCAGTAGGCTGCCTTCCAATTCGGGGGACGAGATTTCCAGAACATTTGTTGGCTCTGCCTTCTACTGCCTTGATGCCTGCCGATGCTTCCAACCGTGACAGAAACAACAGGATGAAGGGTGAAATGAAATAAAGTAAATGAAATAGTAAAGAAATTGAAGAACAGGAAATTTGGAAGATATGGAAATCCTTCCCAACATTCGCCTGGCGACTCGAGGAAACCTCTGAAAAACATCCATGGATCAGAAAGGTTGGCCACGGGACTGAACCCGCGACCTCCCGAATGCAGGCCACAGACGTTACCACATGAACCATCCAGCTCGGTAGTCTTCAGATGTATTGGGTGTTTCGAGCCAGTCACTCGTCCCTTCATGACGTCACTACCTTCAAACGAATTTATCACCAGTGCCTCTGGGAGAGGACGAGTGAAAGATGAGTGAAAGGGGTGGATGCCAGTACTTTCGAGTCACACTGGTATTGTACCTTTCCTTTGGAAAGCGTCTCCTAGACGAATTTAGTTGCCTACAGTGTCTCGGCTGTAATGACACAAAGTTCCATTCAAACAAAGCTTGTCCATATACTGGTAAATGAATAAGTAATTAATTTTTTGATTATGAACCCTATGATTTTCGCCTTCCGCCACTCAAAGCAGAATAATTTAATGACAAAGATTATTATCAACTGCATATAGGTTAAAGTTATAAATAGGTTATCAGAAAGCCTGCAGGTTACTTCCTAGCCAAGCAATTAATTTAACACCCAAACAGTTTCTCAATATTTTGTCTGAAACAAAACGCCTTGAAGCTGCCGCATGAGCAAGGACATACAATATAAACATCATTAGCAATCTCAAGTCATAACTTTCTGAATAAATCATTAATTTCTACAGAAACCGGCTTAACATTTATAACTTAGCCGGTCCATTTCTAGGGTAAGTAGCCTTGAAGAACTCCATCCGCGTCATTCGTCCAGCAGTTTATTGACAAACAGGCGGCTTTATTCAGATGCCAGGCTTTATCCTTGAGCTCAAACGAAAAAGGGCATCAAGCAAAAGAACAAGCGACGTTTAGATACTTGAACTCTACATCTCCTTTGCATATTTGTCTCCTGGAGTAAACTATCTTGAGAAAACTAACAAATAATTTGTGTGAAACAGTACATTCCAGTGTCTTAGGATGCATTTATGGACTTCTTAGTCTCATCATGTGCCTCTCCCACCAGATATCTGGAAGCAGTGAGCAAAGTAGATAAAACGTTTTCCACAGTTTTGAAACAGAAACTTACTGGACCGTTACCGAGGTGACTCCGCGGTAACATATGAGGCTCGCGTTCTGGAAGTCGTGGATTCGATTCCCGTGGCCGATCTTTCTAAGCAACAAAATGTGCGTGGGCGATTGCGATACATTACAGATTTTGTTGCTCTCCAAAGAAAATCTGGTGGAGTAAAGTTCGGCGAGCGAAGCGGCCAAAAGCTCTCCCTGAAGTCGCATGCTGATATTCTCTGTGTGCGCAGTAGAGCCATCTTGAAACCAGAGTGTTTGATTTCATCTTTCTCTAGCTTGTTGATGAAATCTTGGATCACTCAACAATAAGGTTAGTGTTCATGGCTTCTTCAAAGGATTAAGGGCAAACAATTCGCTACCTACATCGCAACCTTTTGATGTTTTATGTACATCAAAAGGATTCTCGGTTGAGCTCAGGATAACACAAGATTATGGTCAACAACTCTTTTGAAGAGGACAGATAACACAACGCTTATACTATTATTCAACTTTAGTAGGACTTGACTATAAACGCATTTAACAGATTCGCTGGTGCCACCGGTATCGAATTTATTAACCGATTTCTAGCTTTCCCCGGGAAAACTCAAGGAAAACTCGTGGGTCAGGGAGGTCCGTTATAGGAATCAAACCCACGACTTCCCGAATGCGGGCCACAAATGGTGCCTGAACCATCCTGCTTGGTTATGTCAGCATTCATAATCCAGTTACAATCAGTTCTCTCAATTAACAAGGTACTGTTTCTTCTTGGACGGGATATCAATGCAGTTTGTGAATATTAGTAATCGATCTTTCACAACCAATATAGAAGTGGACACTGAGAACCAAAGCAGTAAAAGAGCGTCCATGAATAAAAACTTTTTCCTACATTCATAAGACAAAATGGCAGCTTCAACGTCCGGAAGTTTAAAAAATATGGTACTGATGGCAGCACTTTACTGCATCATTTTGTTTGGAACCGCTGTGGATATAGCAAGAAAAACTAAACACTGGAATAGTTTTCAATAATTGAACCCACTGGGCCTGCTTAATATTCTTTGTGAGTGTGGATTTAGTGAACCTCATGCTTGTTTGACTTTCAGAAAACAAGTGCTGCAAAAAAGTAGAGAGATTTCAAGCTGAATTCCTTATGTGGGAGAAACTCTAGGCAGAAGGCTATCATTTCATATAACGAGCTAGCTTTTGGTGGGAAACATACAAGGACATATAATTTCGTTGCTCACTGCAACTTGAAGTAACTTTTGAATGATCCTACACTATAAGAATATATGAAACAAAACACGAAGGATCAGCCGGAAAACATTTTATATATCTGCGATGAAAATTGCCAAATCGAAATGTTTTTTCATAGGAAAGGTCTTTATGCTACCCATTTTACCATGCCACGTATTACATCCACACGGTTTTCTTAACTATTCCTTTACATAACACATTCACATGTTCTTCTCTACTCGCTCAACATAAATTCATACACATTTCTATGATAGAAATAGAAATGCAACGAATTACATTCACATGATTTTTTTAATTCACTTTCCTTTCACGTAAAACTTTCACATATATTTCTCTTCTCACTCTTCTAAAACAATTCATACACCTCTCTATATTGTCGAAATAGAAATGCAACGTATAATATTCACACGGTTTTCGCTACTCCACTTTTCTTTCTGTAGTATTTGTAGTTGTTCAACAGTGTTTTTGCACAGTGTCTTCCCACTGATTTTATTTATTTATTTTGTATGTTTTATTCCTTATAGTATCCTAAGAGTATTAATTAAACATTTGTTTAATGTATTAAGTAATATTTTTAAACATCTCCAAAGAAACACAAGGCTATTGCGCAAGCGCAACCTAACTGTGAAAGTCTCAGGTATAAATCATCAAACCACGGGCAATGCCGAGTAGTTCAGCTACGATTGTAACAAAAATGAAACCGAAGCTAAAACACTAATGTTGGTTACCTCCCTTTTCTGGTTTGCTTGAAGCCACACGGCATTTCATAATTTTAAAAGCTGTGTAATAGTTTTTCTTGGAGAAAGAATAATAAAAGCTTATTTTGTGGTTTGTGTTTTTTTCCGTTAATGGCCTATTCCAGTCTTGTGTCATGCAAGCCACAACGCACCTTGATGGGCTTGGCTTTAACGCGACTCTTTGTGGTTCAGAATGATGGTTATGACAGCAGCAAGAATGACTTGTATTTTAATGTCACTTCAGCAAATAACATACAGTGAAAATATTGAGCTCTCTGTCGTTGTCAATAGTTATTTTTACCCTTTCTACCATTTACACAGTAGGTAAAGAAGGTATTGTGTTCCACCGAAAAATTCGATGTTGAGATTACACTGGAAATACACGTTTTGAGACACCCTGAATCAAAATGAATTCAAAACAGCACCTTTATAAAAGGATCCCTGTGTGTGTGTGTGTGTGTGTGTGTGTGTGTGTGTGTGTGTGTGTGTTTCATTTATATGCCACCTTTAACATCTAAGGTAAACTATACCTACGGCTTTGCCTTCGGAACAATTGCTCTCGACAGTGATGTTCATTCGTTTTACTATTCTATAAATATTTGGATTTGTCCACGTTCGGTTTTTTATATAAACATTAAATTTACACACACCCAGTTACTCTCACTGATACTTCCGTACTCTAGGATAGAATGGGGAATGATTCTTACATTTTGAAGCCAGCATGCTGACCACAAGCTAACAGATACAATATTCGCGTATGATGAAGTAAGAAAGCCTGGCCCAAAGGCTCGCATGGTCCTGCAATCACAGAGTAACGTAACAAGCGTGAAAGAAACCGAGTTGTTTTGTAGGATGTTAAGTGGTAGGTATGCTGGGGGCACGAGCGTGAGCGTCACGCATGGCCATTGTGTGGGCTCATGTGCGTGGTGAGAACCTTGATTCTCCAGGTGCACGCTGGAGCACTTAGGGCAGAACGAGCTCAAATATTCCATCTCTGATTGCAGAACGGTATGGCAATGTCACGTTAACATTAACTTGCGACTAAATTCATTCGAATTAAGATGGAAATGCATTACAGCATTATACAGTGTTTGCATGACAGTTGGTGCAATAATAAACCATTTGTATCTATTCTCAAGATGCTAGATGGCTCCAAATATTCAAAATATTTTACACAAACTATTTTTTTCTTTTTCTTTATTGACAATAATTGTATTGGACTCATTATAGGTTAAACACATGTAAATATAGTTCAATTGTTTATTTCCTTGCATATACAACGGAATATGGGAATAAAGTAGGCCTTAAGCGATAGTCAAGGTGCCGAATTTCGCATTGATTGGTCAAGCTGTTATGGAGATTAGAGGTTATAAATATACAAACACCCATTTTATACAATAATATTATTAATATAATAATAACAATAACAATAGTAATAAAAGCACGAAGAACAGCTTAGTGAACAATGAACAGAGATAGTCTCAATTTTAGTTACTATTTTCTAATTATTATTACATTTTTGAACACGTTTAGATTCATTTTGTTTAGGTAATTTTTCAAACATTTTTAAGCCGTCAAAACCCGGGAGCTGGGCATGAGATATAATTCTTTATAGAAACTGAACACGCCCCGCCAGACAACAATAATTGTGGGTATGATTTACAACAGGCCAGCCAGCTGCAGGACTGGCAGATAGTGCATTAAAATGCAATGCATTTACCTGTTGAAGCAGTAACGATGCAGTAACACCTGCAGGTCGTTCAGCCTCTTCATAATCTGCACCAATATGAAAGGCTATTGACTTTACTTCCACTAGAAGCCAAGCTCTCCAAGATTTTCGACCGATCATGAACCTGCAGAGCAACTTTGTTGAAAACAGGTGCGCTATCTATCCCAGACATCCGGTTTACCTGAGCAAACTAACTACATGTTTGATGAATGAGTGCAGGGTTATCAGAACTTGAGGCAATTTTACTTCCGTCTACAGTGATTCTAAGAACTGCAAATATACTGAATGAAAACGAGAAAGATTTCCTTCTTTCATTCTACAAATCAGCAATATCACTGCATAGTTTGGCACTGCTTACGTTTAAAAAGTCTAACAATATTTGGTGACAAAGTCGAAGTGCATAGAAGATACACCAAGTGATCGTCGCGTAAAATATTGCGATACAGACTTTTAATATAGTTCAATTTGGTGAAACTCTGTTCACAAATATATGAAGAGCTATGCTCACTCTTATACACACTATTGTTGTAAATGTTTATTTCTCTATCTACTACATTTTAATCGACATAACCATTTTCAGAAAGTATCTTATTGTTAATTTTTACTTTCTCTACTGGTAAGTAGAGGGAGTATTGTATTCCACCCAAAAATTCGATGACAAGATTTCACCGGAAATATGTTTTGAGACCCCATGAATCCAAAAAAAGCATTTTTAGAAAAAGGTCCGTGTGTGTGTATCTGTCTGTCAGTCTGTGGACAGCATAACTCAAAAACGAAAAGTCGTTTAAAAACCAAAGTTGGTATTTAAGTTTAACGTCTTTCAAGGATACGTCACGAAGATTTTGAAGAAAATAGCCCCACCCTAAACTATCCTTTACATGGAAAATTTTTTGAAAATTTTGATTTTCTTGAAAATGGCTCTAACGATTTTGATTAAAATGCCATATGTTTGAAATATTTTTATGATAAATGAAATGTATATCTTGAATTTTCTGGCTATAGCCCCTGTAATCGTATTTACTCTGGACGACTTTTGCATAAGTGGTAAACCGTTAGAGATAGACCAAATCGTACTATACAAAAAATGTAGATCTTGCTAAAATACAGAATTTATATGTGTATAAATTTTCTTGTAGAGTGAACCATTTTGGAGATATTCCTTGTTATGTGTGTGATTTTCGGAAAACTTAAAAACTTTCGTGAAATGGAACATCACTGTTCATTTTTTTTATATGTTAAGTGTGCAAAGAGAACGGAATCTCAAAGCTGTAGAAGATTTGAGTATCGGACAAAATCTACTGTATTTCCATATTCCCCTTGCACCTACAAGGAAATAAGCAATAAGATAATTTGTACAAATGTTTATCTTAACTAACACGAAGAAGATAGAAGAATAAAAGTTTATAAGAATGGTTAGTACAAGAGTAGAGAAAGTCATGTGAGTGCAACACATCAAACTTTTTGTATTTATTGTAATCTTCGTTTTTAAGTTATGCTGTTCATAGACACACCAAGACCTATTTCTAACAAGCTATTTTTTTGGGGGGGGTGGGTGAGTTTTATGGTACCTTAAAATATGGATGTCCAGTGAAATTTTGGTAACGAACTGATTACTGCTAGATAGTAGTAAGGAAACTATAAATTGATCTGCACTATTATCAGTGTTTTAGAAGTTAAATACATTATTCCAAATATTTCCAGGCAGGAGTTTTTTTAATATCCGAGCACATCATCTCCGTATGTGTGCCCTATCTGTTGACTTCTTCCACTACATCCTGCATCCTCAATGATTCTCAGATTTCCACACCCTTGTCATTACTTATAAGTAATTGCATTAATATCGCTTAGTAGAGATACGATTTAATCTAAGGTCAGAACATGAGCTGAGGTAAGTGTGGAATCAGTTTGTATAAAACTAATTTAAAATCATCAAATAAGCCCTGATTGTTTAGAGCTTAAAAATGTCCGACATTCATCTTTTCAGTATAAAGAAATCTGCTGCAGAAAAACCTTGTTCGGATAACTCACCATAACCGAGATTCGAACTCAGGAGCTGTTGAACGCGAGGCAGACACGCTACCCCTACGTCACAGAGGCGGGCCAATTATGTCATCTTGTGCACGAGATACAAATAGAAGTAGCGTTCTTATGTTCAACCTTTGGGAGGTGGTTGCAGACAGTTAGAAACATTTATAAATCAAAAACAACCGTTGCTTTTTGACTGGAAAATTAGATACAAGCAAAGGTCAGCACTTCTCTTTAAGGAAAGGAGCCAGTATGAACCTTATGTCACCACTTGCAAAACAGCAACACGTCATTGCATATGGCGCCCAGCAGTAGACGTCCCAGTCACTGGCGCCCAACAAGTGGCTGCACACATGCAGCTACCGTTTAGCTGAACTGATTTATTATTATGCAACGGTTCCACAGTACATTTGATTACGTCTACAAGAACCAGATGTTGCGAACAACTAATCTAACGATCATACAAGCGGAACGCTTTCAAATAATCTGAGGAGTTAACGTGTGTATGTGGGCCGAGGACATGGAACTTTCTCTTTGCATTGCTTCAGGAGGCACCGTGCATGCAAAACTGGTTCTCCTACGACTGAGTATTTCTACCGCCCAGTTGTTCTGCAGCAGAGCCAGTTGGTACAGCTGCATTTACTGCAACTCCAAGGATAAGCACCTCAGGCAAATTGCTTCTTTCTTTGTTCCCTCCGTTTAAAATAAATTAAAAAATAATGTAGGTGTGTTTCCACCTCCCGTCTGGAAAGGATAATCATTTAGCAGTATTATAGGCAGCTTTCAAGACAACACAACACTTTGTGAGACACATGGCCTTGTTATATTTACTTTCTCTGCTACATATAGTAAGTAGAGCAACTATTGTATTCCACCCAAAAATTCGATGTGGAGATTTCAACGGAAATATATGTTTTGAGGCCCCCTGAATCCAAAGAAAAGCATTTTTAGAAAAAGGTCCGTGTGTGTGTCTGTGTCTGTGTGTCTGTGTGTCTGTGGACAGCATAACTCAAAAACGAAAAGTCGGTTAAAAACCAAAGTTGGTGTTTAAGTTTAATGTCATTCAAGGATGCGACACGAAGATTTTGAAGAAAATAGCCCTACCCTAAACTACCCTTTACATGGAAAATTTTTCGAAAATTTTGATTTTCTTGAAAATGGCTCTAACGATTTTGATTAAAATGTCATATGTTTGAGATATTTTTTATGACAAATGAAATGCATATCTTGAATTTTCTGGCTATAGGCCCAGTAGTCGTATTTACCCTGGATGACTTTTGCATAATTGGTAAACCGTTAGAGATAGACCAAATCATACCACACAAAAAATGTAGATCTTGCTAAAATACACAATTTATGTCCAAATAAATTTTCTTGTAGGGTGAACCATTTTGAAGATATTCCTTGTTATGTGTGTGAGTTTCGGAAAACTTAAAAAACTTTTCGTGAAATGGAACATCGTTGTTCATTTTTTATATGTTAAGTGTGCAAAGAGAACGGGATCTCAAAGCTTTAAAACATTTGACTATCGCTTAAAGCCTACTTTATTACCATATTCCCTTTGTAAGGAAACAAGCAATAAGATAATTTGTACAAATTTTTATTTCAACTAATAGGAAGAAGATTAGTAATAAGAGTTTGTAGGAGTGGTTAGTACAAGAGTAGAGAAAGTCATGTGAGTGGAACACATCAGATATTTAGGCCTAATGGGCTGTGGTGAAGTGAAAACACAATTGCATGCAGGTGAATCATAGTGGTCTTTCAGTAAGTGTATAAAGGTTCTGTGTATTGCAGTGTTTTTAATTGTTTATTGCATGTGTTAGAGAACACCAACAATGCCTGTTATATATGTGGAGGATTTACATTAAAATCCCAAATAAAACCTTTGTCCTGTTTTGTGAAGAAACCTTTACTACCTGTACTTTGTTATGTAAGGTTGCTCATGTGGATAAAGTGTGGGTTCCTACATAGAGCCCTAAGAGATATGTTGACATATATCTTGCATGAAGTTGAAGTTTATAGTAACCATATTAGATACCTTTTCGAATACGTAATACCTATTATACAGGTCTGATATGCCATTGAACGTTAAAGCGACCGAAGCCTTCACTTTTACTGGATCTTGTGGATTTTAATCATGCGTAACAGCTTGAAAAATACATGTTTCGATACATCCCCATTTTCATAATGATAGTACGTTTCGGCCTCGGGAATCTTTTAAAAGACAAGAAATTTTAAATATTCATGACGTGAAAATATAAAGTGTTTTACCGCTCATTTGAATTTAAGTGCCCGTGTTATGGCATAAAAAGCATGCAGGTTTCTGGACCTTCAACAGGAAACTATCTTACTGCTACTGGATTGGTGAGCTTAACGTTTTAATTAACCGTTACATTGAGTGAATTTTAACATTACTTCCTGCACGATTTACTTTCTCTTACAACAGCATTGCAGTCTAGTATTCGTCCGAAAAACAGGATATCAAGATAAGACTGAAAATTGATGTTTTAAGGCTCCCTATACTAAAAGAGATGGTGCCCGTTAAGAAAACAGTTACATGAAAGCCACATACACACTTGAAGACCTGTGAAGCATTAAGATCAGAAGAAACTACAGTTCAAAAGTATTGGAAAGCACGAATGCTAATGGCTTCATTGCCAGATGCAAGGCACTAGAAAACAACAACAACATACTAAAAGAGAACGATTTAGAGAAAGGTCGTCTACTTCCATATGAACTCCGCCCCCCCCCCCCTCTCCCTGGATACCTGTGTGTATGTTTTATTATTTTTACTTGTATTTAACGTCCGTTTTACTGCATACGACACCACAGATGGTGAATATTGTTATTCGACTTTACCATGACGTCGTAGATAACGAACCATTGCCATGAGGATGAGTTACTACTGGTGGCACCATGGGGGGAAGGGATGGAATGAGTGTGTTCTAAGGGCGTGAGGGAACCCGGGCTAGCAGCGAGTCAATGTGAGTGTCCCTAAGATTTGCTTGATATGCTTCATTTCGACACCAGGGTTCACCAAGCAGCCACCAGCCACATGGATTTCGACAGCGGTCTCTCCCGGCAGGCCTGGCAACTACAGGACCGCCCACGCGTCGAGAACAACAGTTACAGTGCGCAAATCCCCCCATGGCAGCACTTACTCGACCATCTCCAACACTTCCGACCCAAAGAATGGATTGAAAGGAAGATGAAAGGAAATGGATATCATTCTACTTCCCAGCGTTTACCAGGTGACCCGGGAGAACCACCGAAAAACCCATGGGTCAGGAACTTTGGCCGCGGAAAGCGAATCGAGCGCTTATGAAACCATATATTACCTGCCGTCAGTGACCCATGGCTGCTTTTTGTAATTTTTTTTTAACTGTTAATGGCCCGAGTGTACCTAATTTGAAGTCAACTACTTAAAAATCCGTATATCTACTATGATACATGCAATGAAATGTTAATTGAGAAACTAAATTAATGACGGAAACGTATCTGGCCTAAGCTTAGGTTACCTTGTCGGTTATAAAGATTAAGGAAAACCTGAAAAAATACGTTGTTGATGGTATTTGAGCCATATCGGTGACTACGTGTGTGTGCGCGCGTGTGTGTGTGTGTATGTGTGAATAGCACAACTTAAAAGGCAAAAGTCATTAATTTGAACTGAGTGGCGGTAACGGCCGAATGAATCTGAAGACCCGATATAAGCGAGTAAGGCGGTTGTCATGTACCTCGAGTGCTATTCTGTGAGCGATAAAGAGTAGTCCTGCGTTCGACACTTAGTGAACTTCGACAGAGAGAAAATGAGTCCTGCGTTCGACATTCCAGTGAAACAAACGGAAGAAGAAGAAGAAGAAGAAGAAGAAGAAGAAGAAGAAGAAGAAGAAGAAGAAGAAGAAGAAGAAGAAGAAGAAGAAGTTGCTGGCACATGATTCGCCAGCTGCAAAAGGAAAAACTGAAGTAAGGCACAGCTGCCAAGCTTATATGTTAATAGGAATACAAAGTTTACTTACCGTCCTTGGGCTAATAAAAAAATTTAGAAAAAAATTTAAAGAACATGAAATAATTTTGCTTCCTCAAAAAATAGGTAATTTTTTCTAAAAAGCATAAAATTCCAAATTACAAAAAATATTGCATTTATCAATTTAGCTGTTTGGAAGTGACATGCCTTATATTGGTGAAACTAAAGGAGTATTTTAGAAATATTAAATATAAAGGGATTAATAAATCAGCTGTGGCTAATCGTTTTTGGTCATTTAATGATGAAATAAATCCAGAAATTAAAATACTAAAACAATTAAATGAACCCATAAATTTAATGGTTTGGGAAAAGTGATTCATTTTTAAAAATACGGACCCATTATGAATTTTCAAATTACCGCCGTTTGATTCTGTTAACAAGTTTGTTTTCTCTTCAGTGGTTGGTGATATATAGAACTATTAAGTGAATTAGCGTTCGTAACGATGGCGACCACTGTAAACAAAGATATGATGAATGCATCATAACCAGTTTGCGTTTAATTTCAAGAACTTGCAGAAAATATTAAGGTAAGTAAAGCCTATAGTCTCTAAGATACTTATATTTAATACTTATAGAGTAGTTGAATATGGAATCATTATGATGCAAGTGAAGCATTGGGAATAGAGTTAATTCCATCACAGAAGTGTTAGGTGCTTGCTTGAAGAGAAAGCGAGTTTGCTGATTCACTATTGGATCATTGGAAAATTCAATTAAATAATTAATATCACGTGTGACAACAAAAAAGACATTAAATTAGAAGTGAAGATGGAGTTAAAGGACTACTGGTGCATCCGGTCATTAAAATGTCGGCTCTGTATGGGCTGTGGTAGAGTTCTTGAGAAGGAAACACTTCAGCACATAGCTAATCAGACTCCATGATGATGTACAAACCATTCTTTGTGAAGTGATTCAGCGAAACCCACGTTAGATACCATAAGGCCTTCTGAATTATATCAGACAATGTAGTGCATTACAGTCACATGACATTCTCTCCCATCTTTCCTTTCTATACCCCGTAGAGCAGATACCGTAAGTTCGATATTGAGATTTCAGGAACTATATGTTTTGAGAAACCCTAAATCTATTTAGGAAAAGTTTCATGCCTATGTATGTGTGTGTGCGTGCGCGCGCACGTTTAAACAGCAGAACTCAAAAGCCAAAAGTCTGTTAATACCGTCTTCCAAAGATGCGGAAAGAAAGTTTTCAAGGAAATCCTCTCACCATAAATTATTTGAAATTTTTTATTTTATAAAAAAATGACCAATAAAATATACATCTTGAATTTTCTAGCAATAGCTTCTTAAGTCCTCTTCATTCTGGATTACTTTTGCATAACTTGTAAAGTGTAAGAGAGGGGAAAAAAATTTACTGCACAAAAACATAGATTTCGTTAAAGTGAACATTTTATGTCAATTATAATTTTTGAGGAGCGATTCAAGATATTCCTTGTTATTTTCTTGAATTTTTCGACACTTAGATAGACTTTCTTCAAATAGGAATACGTTTTTTTTAAGAGAATTTCTCCAAATCTTTATTAACATGAAGTAGATATAGCAAGAATGTTTAGTACAACAGTAGAGAAAGTCATGCGAGTGAAACATATCAGATTTTTTAGGAATGCTTTCATTTCAAGCAATAATTAGCTACAATTTGCGGAAACAGCATTCAAATGTTTATTCGTGGTAGCAAACTCTTGCGATGTAAAGAAAAAATATTCTGTGTTACATTCATATAAATTTCACTCTTCTACAATCTATTCTATAAAAGTCTATTGTTCTATTCGCTTCACGTTAATCGAGATAACTTCTGCGGAAATGTTTTTTTTTTTTTTTTTTTTTTTTTTTTTTTTTTTTTTTTTTTTTTTTTTTGCATATTTCGTTGCAGGTACAAGGTAGCCTTGGCGATAGCCAGGTTTTGGCATTGAAACCCTGTTATCTTTACATGACCACCAGGAGGAAAAATGAATAGCGACTTAGCGTTTTAAAATGTATAAAGCTTTTATAATTAAAACAATAATAAAGAATAGCTTACAAAAGGTTAATGCCACAAACAAATCTATTCGATACAAATGCAAGCTCTAACAATAGCTATATATCTTTGTGTAATGCCTCATAAGGTTTACCAGTTACACAAAATTCATTCCGAATGAAGAGAGCTTCAGAGTAATATTTCATTTGTCATGAAAATACCTTAAACTTAGTGACGTAAATAACGGCCCCCACAGACGCCACGGCGCGGTGGCCCCCGATCTTTAGGGGCTCCAGATTACCTTTAATAGTTTCCTTAAAAAGAAATTATATTCAATTCAACGACGAAAGTTCGCTAGGAAGAAGCGCTGGAACAGATGACAGTTCACTGATGACGCACTGACAACGGAAGTGGACCATGTAATTATTTCCTATCCTTCTTGCTTAAAAATGTGAAACAAGCTCACCTCCATGTTTATTTAGGAAAAAATGACTGTTGGTAATTAAGAAGTGGGAATTTAACAATTCGCTAGGTTGTTTGTTCCAAAAAGAGTTCATCATTATGTGAGTTTATTTCTGTTTCATTTTTAAGCTGTATGACTAAATAGTGCCCCTCAAAATTTATTTGCAAGGGCCCCCGAAACCTTAGCTGCGCCACTGCTTAAAATTATGATGCTTTAATCACACACATACACATATATTTTTAATCCGGGGATTCAAAAAGCATGAAATCTTCATCTGGAATTTTTGCGTGGAATATAATACTACCTCTACATACTGTGAGTAGTAGAGAAAGTAAAAACATAGATAATGGAACCGAGTGAAGCATTTTTACGGATTACTCTAGTGTAACGGGGATAAAGCAAATCTTATCCAGTTGAAGAAAAACAAGAAACTTACTTCGATTAGGTTCTGTTTAGTCCAAGGATGCAGGAAAATAATGCATGTCACGGTCAGGAATGGAACCACGGATCTTTGGTTTTCCGTGTCAACTCTCTGCCGCTGAGCTACCGTAAAGGTTTTTTCTATGTCTAACCTAACCTTCGATTTCATTTCTAACTTTGTTTTGGGTGAGATTACAGACATGCACTTGTACAAATTATAGCTACACGGTTTACAAAACAAAACTGAGTCACCTCTGCCTTCCCAATCAAATAGCTCCTCAATTGTTCCCTCTGGTACCTAACCTCCATGCCGGTATCGGAAATCGTCTATAAAGACGACCTATTTAAATATTTACTGAAATAAATATGTACATATATTAAAATATGCAACGTGTGTCAAATCTTTGTGTCCAAAGTAACACCGATTTTGAAACATGCTGTATGTTTTGAGTTTTCCCAACCTTAAGTCTAGATTAGAGGCTATCTATGAATACCTGAAACTGGTTGACTCTTCATTTTCTTCGAGAAAACTTATGAGAAACAAAAATACAATTGTGATAAACAGTTGACTGTGGTTCTAATCTGCAAGCTTCTCATTCGCCTATGAAACATAATTTTTCACTCCATGACTTGCTAAATACTAAACACTAGGTTTGATTTTCTAATTTTCAGCACTTTCGTACGTGCCTTATGAACTTCCTATTACCCAAACTTTTGAGCTAATAGATTTCTTGCTGAATGAGTTCACTGAAACCCAAATTGCCTTAGCTGCACTGGTTTATACTGATTACATTTCCTTAAGTCGATAATACACTCAAATCTCTGATATAATTTAACGTTGTGCTTCTTACTTAATGCCTTGAGTTTAACATGCGAAAATATTTGTTGCAATCACTTCTTTATACAAACATTAATGTTATTCGTCAATAACTCAGATATTATCTTAATGACTGACTATACCAGCACATTTTCGAAAACTCTATCGATGTTTTCTGCTCGTTTTCTTCTAGTTGTATTACATAAATTCAGAAAAAGAATAATAACACCATCACTTGTTTCTCAAGTCAAAGCCCACGATATCACCAAAGACGTTAAAGGGGGCTCTACAAATGAAACAATAAAAATGTTTTAAAGGTCACTTCACCCCTGAGACACACTTCCAAGTACTTGATGGCATCTTCAGTGGTGCAGAAGGACAAATGGGTTTCCACTTAAGGACGGGAATAAAAAGAGGTTTAATGAAGCCGTCTGATGGGTAATTAATCTCACACCTCCAGTGCCAAAAAACTCATTTATCTGCGCCGCACTGTGGGAATACGCGCTGTTTGTCATGGAGGATGAATCGGCGTCTACATCCTTGTTGTCGCGTTTTTCTCAAGAACGCCGACAAACAAATGGTCGTATTACTATGACCATCCAGTGGAACAGAGTTGACAAGAAGAGTACGGTGGGACAATGACGTTATTATCTTCCTGCCACTTCTTCGACTTCACACCATCTAACAGCGTGGACTCCAGGTATCTAGGTTACAAGCCGCTTGCAATTATTGTTTGACCTCTGCCCCTTTGTTCCTTTTTAGAAGTAGAATAAGTTCACGAAGATTTACAAAGACCTATACCTACCAAGGTAGCGCCGCGGTAATCTGTGTGACTCGCATTCAGAGATCATGGGTTCGATCCTTGCGGCCGACTTTCCTATCCCATGGGTTTTTCAGAGTTTTCCCGGAAGGCTAAGGTTCGGAAGATTAATTACATTACATTAAATACATTAATTATTATATCATTACCATTATTATTATTAATTATTATCAGGCGCGGCTCCTCAGGGTAGGCAGGGTAGGCACTGCCTACCCTATCGTAATACATCAACAAATAATGTTTAACTATGATTCTGCATTTTATCATTTGAACCGTCATTTTCCCCTAAATTGCAGTTCAAGAAAAGTTTTCTCGGTTATAATGACCAGCGCATGGTCAAATCCTTTAATCTCAATTCCGATTCATCAAAACTGCGCTGCGTGTTTGAAACGCGCGGCAGAAATGGTACGCATGGAACCTGGGTAGTGGAGAGCAGGCTAGCTTAACCTCTGCCTGCCCGGCCCCATTTCCTCAGTACGAGGCCCTTGAACAGGGATAAGGAAACATTCGGTCTGTATATGCACTCCGAGCATGCGTAGACGCGTCTGCCAGCAGTCCGAACACTTGCCGGCCCAAATCCGAATTTATGCGACATTTTCCGAACAGCCATACTCCACGAACGAAGATCTCAGAGATCTGCATCTGTCGTTATCTCTGTGTAATACCAGTATGACCGACTTAATTAGTGAACTATTACAAATTTCGCTTTCGCGGCGCACTGACAATGAAAAGAGGAGTGTTTTAGCTATTTAACACAAAGCTGCAGTCAGACAATTTTTCAATTTCTTAATCTATTTTAGTCATGGGCGTAGCGAAACGGGGGCAAGGGGGGCCACGGCCCCCCCTTGGAAGTTGGTGAACTTAATGTGCAGTCAGTTACTGACTTTTAAACTATTATTTTAATTTTGATGTAAAGAACAATTTTTGTTTAGCACAAATTAATACGGTTATCTGCAACAAATACTATAAATTTTGACAGTAAAATAATGATTTAATATTATGATTACAAATTTCCAACATGTGCCCCCCCCCCTGGAAAAAAGTCTGCCGACACTCGTGATTTTAGTTTTGGCGGTAATTCGTCCGTAAGTCACACTCATTCACTCTGCTCTTATTAAACAACCAAACAATATATTGTTTGCGTTATCCGCAATGACTTCGCCCCCTATATTTCGGATAAACGGGGTTTATTATTATTATTATTATTATTATTATTATTATTATTATTATTATTATTATTATTATTATTATTATTATTATTATTAATATTTTTTTTTTTTTGTGTGTGTGTGTTACTGTTACACTTTGCCTACCCTAAAATTTTGACTGCGAGCCGCCACTGATTATTATTATTAATTATTATTATTATTATTATTATTATTATTATTATTATTATTATTATTATTATTATTATTATTATTATTATTATTATTATTATTATTATTATTATTATTATTATTATTATTATTATTATTATTATTATTATTATTATTATTATTATTATTATTATTATTATTATTGACCACTTCCGCATCTCTTAAGACGGTGTGTGTGCTGTCCTCGTTTTAGAACAACAATAAAACATCTAGTCTAGAGAAACTCAACACAACACTACTTCTTCAACGCTACATTAACCTCGATTGGAACGAGCTTAGATTACTTCAGGTATGACTCGTGGTAATTACATTAATTCTTACTTGAAATACAAATTGCAGTGTCTGCCCATTAATGGCATCTTATCTAGTTTCAACTCTGTTAAATATACGGTAATTTAAGGTTACTTTTTGGTGACGACGCTGTTTTTAATTTATACAACTCACTTACCTTCGATAATACTGAATCGCAGCTAAATGTTACAAATATACTCGTAAGATTTGAAGCTTTAACGGCAATTATTATTGATTACAGCTTTTCGGGTTACCAGCCATGTTATATTTATGAAATTGTTCGAACTTTCGGCCGTATTAAACTCCATGACCTTTATCACGAAATGAGTAATCAATAAATGGGCATCTCAAATATAATATGTAAAATGGCTCGACCGATTTTAATAATTTTTTTTTTTGTTCTGTTCACTTTCATACTGGGATGATTTGAAGCAAAAAACATTTGGAAAGGAACAGCCGAAAAATCGAAAAAATCGAAATTGGTGATTTTACTTGGGAATTGCCACCTAAGGTTGCTTTCAATATATGTCGTTTGTGGCGAACCTACCATTTGCCAGCTGCTGATATTTAAAATCGCTTTTTGTAAAAAAAAAAAAAAAAAAAAAAAAAAAAAAAAAAAAAAAAAAAAAAAAAAAAAAAAAGTGGTTTTTTGAGAATGGATTTGGTTAAATAGAGTTTAATTATATTTTGCGAACATTTATTTTGATCAGCCATTCTATTAAGGTAAACTGACTTTACAGGCTTAGAAATAAATAAACAAAAAATGCATTCAATTTTACTGTAGCGAGACTGGAGGAATTAGTTTCAGGATTTCAATATTGTAAAGCTCTCAAGGCAAGTTTAACAAACTTGAGTATCTGAAAATAATTCCGTGTCTTTTTTCAGTGTTCATTACAATGAAAGACAAGGGGATAGATTCAGAATGCAACCAGTTTGTGAACATCTTTTGAATTACAAATATGTTTCATTTAATAACCAAGCAACACTCAAACAATACACGATGTGTCTAATATGATCGATCTCAATGAATTGGAATTGGAAGGTTGATTAGAATTAACAATCACTTACGAAGATTTGCAATCAAATTAATTTTAGGTGGTACAAAGTTCAGCAGGTCATCTGGTTTTATATAATTTCATATAATTTAGCATTAGAAACACACAGAAAACATAGAGAAATTGAAACTATCAATGAAGTTATGCCATTTACGCCTTTTTTCAGCTTTAAGGTCCTTTTAAAGGTATTTTTAAATGTTCTTTTAGGCAATTTATGGGTATTCAACTTCCAAACCTCAGTAATAACCAAAAGTAACACAAACATTAACTCTTCTGTAAACGAACATCATTTCTGATGGACAATTACTGTTCTAAAGGTAAAAAGCAGCCTTAAATTTATAGGCTGCACCATGGAACAATATAAATAACTTCCTCTACTTAACATATGCAGTTGACAAAGTAAAAATAAAAGGGCATAATATGTTACTTTAATATATGTTGCTAAATACTCGTATGTGTAAGTCATTCTGATTCGCAAAAATAGTTACCAGTAAACTAAAGCATTTATCAGATGTTGAGCACCAAATTGTTGTATCCAGTTCGGTTGTATACATTTTCCCAGTCTTTGGGAAACTGGTGAAGGTAAGCGACTAAATGGTGCCAGGTAGTTACGTGTGTGCCTAATCGTAAGGAGAAATCGACGTGTGCAAGGCGATCCACAGCTATGACACAATCCGATCAAGTTCCTCGAAGCAACTGCAACCCGCTTCCGCGATAACCATCATTCTGGCAACCGGAATTTCTAATTGGTTAGCTCTAATCCCTACCCATGACTTATAATTATGTTAGCGCTGACGAGGCTCAACTGGGGATTTAACTACTGTTTAAGAATACTGCTTAGAGGTTATGTAGCTCGTAGAAATCAGTGACTAATGCTCTGAGTTTCCAGCCCATTTGAAGGATTCCATTCAAGTGGAGAAATATAGACGCATCTGTTCATATTTTGTACACATTTTAGGAAAGCCGTTGATAATATTTCTCTCTTGTGCGACATTTTTATACTATCTCCCATGTCTCTGAAGAGGTTGCAGGTTCAAACCCGGGTTGACGATGGAGTAAACATCCTTAACATGGCTTCCTGCACAGATCCACTGCACAAAAAAAGAACTTAAAGCCTGACAAAGAGACCTTCAAGGAAACCATGCTAGAAATTGTACAGAAATTCCACAAAATGCTGTTGGATGACCATCGATTGAAAATGTGCGAGCTAAGAGACTTTGGAGACATTTCAAAACGTACGCATATTAACCGAAAATTTGGGCATGAGGAAGCTGTGCGCAAGATGGGTGCCGCATTTGCTCACAGTGGAACAAAAACAGCATTGTGTGGATGTTTCAGTCGAGCATTTGGGGATGTTTCGTCGCGATAAAACTAAGTTTTTGATTCGACTCATAATCATGGATGAAACATGCGTGCATCATTTCACATCTAAGACGAAGAAACAATGGAAACAATGCATTGAAATGGGAGAATCGGCTACAGAGAAGGTGAAGACAGTTTCATATGCAGGTAAGGTAATGGCGTCAGTATTTTTTATGCACGTGGGGATAATTTTCATTATCTCCAAAAAGGAAAACTAATCAATTTCGAGTATTATGTGAACTTGTCGCAGCGGTTGAGTGATGAAATCAAGCAAAAACGGTCGCATTTAACGAAAAAGAAAGTTTTGTTTCATCACCATTTCACACATCCGTTATCACCATGGACAAAATCACTGAGTCGGGTTTCCAACTGCTTCCTCATGAACCCTATTTGTTATATTTAGTTCCTTCTGATTATTTTCTGTTTCCAAACTTGAAGAAATGGCTTGGTGGTAAAAGATTTGCCAACAATGAAGAGGTAGAGTCTACAGTTGATAGCTATTTTGCAGAGCTCGACGGTTCGCACAAACAGGGTGTCGAAGCAATTGAGCATCGCTGGGGAAAACTATTCGAGCTGAAAGCAGACTATGTAGAGAAATGAAGATGTTTTCTGCCAAAAATTTTATGATTTGTTTGTTTAGGTAGGGTACTTATGGGAAAGGCGTGGTATATTACCTAATTTATAAACAAATATTACCACAAAACAGTTAAGTTTTTGAATGCTGAAGGTTTTTGCAGGAGTGGATATTGTTTGCAATATAACTGAGGCACATGTGTTACGGTTTCTTGCGCGCGAACACCCACAAGACGCAGTAATAACGGTAGGGAGAAAGAGAGAATAAAATATGCGAGATAGTAAACAGACCGAGTACAAGTACAAGACAGACCACGGTCTGATTCAACGGTTCGTTGCTGAAATAACAGGACTTAACCGCTATGAAACCTTTTGGTGCTAATTCACATTTTATGGTAGTTATTGATATCGGCTCTGAGCTGGCCAGCGGATTAATCACTCTTCCGCATTCTTCACTTGTATCATATCTCCAATACACACGGAAAAACTAATTTCTTACCAAACAATTTGCTTCTTCTTCTTTCTCTGCTTCTGTTTCTCATATGAAGGGCTTGTAATTGGATACCGGGGTCAGTGCCTGTAGAGAGGAGACAAACTCTGGATCAGGGAGAGTAGCCAGGATGGCTGATCAGTCGAAGTGAAGAAGGAGATCGCAATGTAGTGATATTTTATTCTGTCTTACATTACTTTCTCTACTGGTAAGTATTGTATTCCACCCAAAAATTCAATGTCGAGATTTTACCGGAAATATAATGTTTTGAGACACTAAATCCAAAAAAGCATTTTTAGAAAAATGTCCGTGTGTGTCTGTGTGTCTGTGTGTCAGCGTGTCTGTGGACAGCATAACTCAAAAACGAAAAGTCGGTTAAAAAACAAAGTTGGTATTTAAGTTTAATGTCTTTCAAGGAAGCGACACGAAGATTTTGAAGAAAATAGCCCCACACTAAACTACCCTTTACATGGAAAACTTTTCGAAACTTATTTTCTTGAAAATGTCTCTAACGATTTTGATTAAAATGACATGTTTGAGATATTTTTATGACAAATGAAATGTATATCTTGAATTTTCTGGCTATAGCCCCTGTAGTCGTATTTACTCTGGACGACTTTTCCATAACTGGTAAACCGTTAGAGATACACCAAATCATACTATACAAAAAATGTAGATCTTGCTAAAATACACAATTTATGTCTCAATAAATTTTCTTTTAGGGTGATTCATTTCGGAGATATTCCTTATGGTGTGTATGAGTTTCGCGAAACTTAGAACTTTCGTGAAATGGATCATCGTTGTTCATTTTTTATATGTTAAGTGTGCAAAGGGAACGGAATCTCAAAGCTTTAAAAGATTTGACTATCGCTCAAAGACTACTGTATTCTAATATTCCCCTTGTACCTACAAGGAAATAAGCAATAAGATAATTTGTACAAATGTTTATCTCAACTAACATGAAGAAGATACGGGAATAAGAGTTTGTAAGAATGGTTAGTACAAGAGTAGAGAAACTCATGTGAGTGCAGCACATCAGATTTTTTAATTCCTAGTACGATTGGCAGGCATTAAAAGTGTTATTTTTCGTGTCAGATGTCTAAAAATGAAGTTCAAACTCGTTTGCTGTTGTTTGCGTAAGAACCTTTAAAAGCTTAAAGCTAATATTCTCTCAAAATAACTTCTCTCAGTAAAGGAAAGCAAATGTTACGTCAACAATGGCCTGTTTTCCAATCCAGTATAAGATTTATATTAGTGATTAGTAACCATTCATTTTGCCAGTCCTATCTCAGCGGAAATCGAGGTCACCAACAGACTCGTGTTGTGAAATACGGATCTGTTTTATAGATATGCATGGAAGTTAAAAACATTAATTTACAACATTGCTACAATCTCACTGGAACCGTTCTTATTAGTCACATTCACATGTCTTTCTCTTCCCATCTTGGGCATACAGGCTATCCTTACGAAAATTTGCCCGCCTCTGTAGCGTGATGGTTAGCGTGTCTGCCTCACGTTCAAGAGGTCACGAGTTCGAATCTCGCTTAGGGTAAGTTATCCGGGTAAGGTTTTTTTCCCGAGGTTTTCCATACCCTAAGAAGACGAATAGCAGGCAACTTAAAGCTCCATGGACCTCGGGCTCATTTGAGCATCATTTCACCCATTTCATGTCATTCATTCGTCCGATATGACACAATGTTGGAGGACGTTAATTAAAAAAAAAAAAAAAAAAAAAAAGCAACTTACGAAAATTTATTTATCTACTTCATTTTAATAGAGATAATACTTTGCAGTAATAGCTACAATTCACATTTCATTATGGATACAAAGATAACAGCGATATTCAAAATTGTACCAAAAGTTGGTATTTAAATTGATTATCTTCCAAAGATGTGAAACAAATATTTTCAAGAAAATTCCCCATCCCGGAGTAACCCTTTACACGCAACATTTTCGAAGTTTTTGATTTTCTTAAAAATAGATAACGATTTTGATTAAAATGCCTATGTTAAATATATTCAAATGACAAATGTAACGTCAATCTTGAATTTTTTGGAGTAGCCTCTGAAGTCGTGTTAATTCTGAATTGCTTTTGTATAACTAGTAAAGTGTAAGACAGACAAAGAATGTATTTTAATATTCCTTAAAGCTTACTGTATTCCCATATTCCCCTTGTATCTACAATAAAATTAGCAACAACATAACGTTTATCTCTATTATCATGAAGTAAATAGAGGAATAAGTATTTGTAAGAATGGTTTATACAAGAGTGAGTAGAGAAAGTCATGTGAGTGCAACACATTCATTTTTTTATTTAAAAACACATCTATTAATCTATTACGTTATATATTTACAATTTAAGATGATAATGATGGGATGTATATGATTTTCATCATAACACTAGCAGAAAACCGAAATAGTACATCTTTCGTCAACACCTAGATTGTATTGTAACTTCTTGGTTACATATCTAGTGACTCTAGTTACAACGTTGGCCATCCTGACGTGCGGCATTAGCCAACTTTGTTTTTGGTAACTTGAATAAGGCTGTGATCCCTACAGAAACTGTACGTGAAGTGGCTACTAATCTAACGTTGAGAAAAGAAGGGTTGACGTGTGGAAGTTAGTAATGAAGCGTTAATTGTGCCATTAGAACAACTTCCGGAGGAATTAACACAGCGTATCGACCAGGAAAGAGAAAACGTAACATGTGGAATGTTCCCATGCAAGAAACTACTCACCTTTCTTTTGTTTCCTGTTGTTGAGCAAATGGTTAACTTCACAGCGCGCTCTGATTTCTCCTACAGCTATCAGGAAGCCTTACATCTTCCTGTACTGTCACCTGAAAAGTTAAAAGAGACAAATACTTAGAATCTCTTTTCATTCTCTTTTCTGTTGTTTACCATCATTTGTAAGAAAATCTCACCTCGCATCTATTTCACATTATTTATTGTTATACGAAGCTTTGACCATTTGATTGGTTGTTTTAGGCGATAGTGCAACATAACCTTAACAATAACCAAAAACAAAGGATACAAAATGGCGTAGAAACGAAATATGTTTACGCTTTCGGCCGTACTGGCTAAAAGAGAAAGAGGCAGCGAGTGCATTTAGTTTGCCACGATTGGTAGCCACACGATGCAGCCTAGTGTAGGACAAAAGTTTGAAGGGGTTAAAACATAAGGGGAAAGCTTGATGAGCACCTTTTCAGAAAAAGCAAAGGCATCCACCTCCCCTCTTTTTCCCCTGATTGCTGTGTCATCAAGCCGCCATACTGTGCGATAGGTGAGGTGAAGAACACGCCTCAAAAGACCCCAGGAAACGATAAAAAAATACACCGAAGATTATCTTTGTACATGTTTGAGAGGTGAAAATTGAGATATTGTTTAAATCCTAAAGGCATCACATGCAAATGTAAGATGGATACGGGAAGTAGTGGTCATCCCTTGTGTCCCTTTGAAAACAAAAATAACCACTTCTTCATCTGCACGCTGGGCACGGCTCTGTGAAGGTGTGCAGTCTTCTGTCGATTCATCGCTGCCAACGGATGAATGTAAATAAGGGGAACACCCTCTTATAGTTCTTTCTGTCCACGTTCTCATGATTCATATGAACGGAAGCTAACTAATTCAGTCGTACACTTCAGTGTTATTCGTAGTATGAATTACGTGTACTACATTCACGTATACAAAGATTGCACCATAACTTGCAACGCTGCCTAAACTTTTCATGTTTTTATATATGTTTAGGCTTTCACAGCCGGCGTTAATCCAATATATGGCAGTTTGGGGCTTATAGACCGTGGTCCAGTCGATGAATTATCTGACGTTTCGCCCAATCAATGGGAGATACTGGGAGTTCGAATGTGGAGGCGGAAAACAGAAGACAGAGAAGAATAGAGGCAAAATTTGAGGGAGGCGACGGCCCAAAAGGGGTTGTAAAAGCCAACAGTAGTACTAAAGAGAAAAATTTACTAAACAGTGACAATGCAGGACTTTTAATTACTATATCATACTAGCTGAACTACTCGGCGTTGCCCGCGGTTGGATGATTTATCTCTAAAACTTGCAGACTTAGAGTGGCACTTGCCCAATAGTCTTGTGTTTCTTTGGAGACAGTTAAAAATGTTACTTAATACACGTAAACAAATATTTAATTAAAACTCTTGGGGCACTATAAGGAATAAAAATAAACTAAATAAATAAAAACGCTGGGAACACACTCTACAAAGCACTGTTGAACACCCACAAACATCGCAGGAAGAAAAGCGAGTAGAGAAAACCATGTGAATGTAATACGTTACATTTCTACTTTAGTCAGAGAAAACGGAATGGATTGTTTTTAAAGGAAAAGTAGAGAAGAAAAACAACAGTGTTACGTAAAAGAACAGCGAGTAGAGAAAATCTTGTGGATGTAATACGTTGCATTATAAAATGGATAATCCTTACTATAAAAAATAAACCCAATAACGGATCAGTTTTCAACACAGAGATGGTATTTCAATTAGGGAAGTATGCCGCGCATATAATTTTTTTCTGCCTCAATCTCCTGTTTGCTGCAGATCTCACTTGAACTATTCTTTGTCCACTTTACCCGAGATACGAACTGGCGCCTCTTGAATGTGATGCAGACAGGCTATTCCCACAGTTCTAGTTATTGTCTCTTTTTAAAGTATATTCTAAGTACACACCAGATACCACCAAATAGAAGCCAGGCCTGTCCGCTGCTGGCATGCACAAGCTGTATGATGGGTGGCCTATTCGTGCAAACTGCAGGGGCTTCAATTATAATTTACTGGAATCGTATCCTTCAAAAACATTAAACTTAAATACCAACTTCAGCTTTTAACCGACTTTTTGCTTTAAAGTAAAAGGTCTTCATTGCCTCAGTGCAAACAACATCTTGAAATAAAAAACATATAAACAAAAAATGGAAAATATAATGCATAACACCTTTTTTTGTCGTCAAAACGAAAGCGTTTGTTTCCGCCAAATTTAAAGCTTTCTCTATGATGAAACCCAACGTTTATAAATGTTTTCCAGTTATTTGTAATTTGAATGCATGGTTAAAACCCCGTGACTTATCTACCATAAATTCTTTTTGTTCCTCTCGTTGGCCATTTTAGCATGAAATTTAATTCATAATTGTTGAAAGTAAATGAAATGAAGAGTCTAGATGTAATACTTGCGAACGCTTAGCATCAGATGGCACAAGTATTGTATTTAACTTATGTATCTTGGAGCAGACAACAGTACATTGTTCTAAAGAAGGCAATTGTTTATTTATAAGACTGATTTTGTTATGTATTCATAGATTTTCTTACTTAGCGGACAATGTATTGCACACAACTCGAACGTTCGATATTAATTTCGTCAAAAATATAAGTTTTGATGCCTCCTGAACAAAGAATATCCAGTTTTACATTCACACTATTTTCTCTATCATGACGGACATAATTTTTAATAAACTGCATGTTTCCTTCATTAACTTCAATGGCTGCATGCACATGCACCTCGTATCAGTTACACATGCTAATAATGATGAATTTGCATATTAATGTATTCCATTCATTCTAACCAGAAGCTTTTCAAATTGTTTTTGTAAATAATTGTTGTAGCTAGTTAACGGAGTATATTTTCATTGCCTGCGGCTTGATCATATGAGTTCATTAATAACAAACTATTGTGACGCCGGTCGCGGCGCACAGCAAAGGACGGCCAGGGTCAAGCTGCCCCACACCACATGGTAGGCCGTATGTGCATCCAAGACACATCAGGTTACGAGAAGAAAACAGTTGTGAGTTGTAATACCATGAACGACTCTGGACTGTGTTAAGTCAGTAAAAGAGAACTAGTTGTGCTGAAGTTTTAGATGGAAATAAGGTGAGAAAAAATAACTGGATTGGACCATTTGTGTTTTGTTTTCCTTGTTGTACTTGTGAGGAAGAACAAGAAAAGCCTTAGTCTCTTGTTCACTTCTTTCAAGCGGCGTATCGTTTGCACTTTTTCTAATTTTTGCAACAAGTTTGCCTACTTTAAATAAGAGATAAAGTAAACCTATAAATGTATTTGTTCCAACATGCAAAACAAATGACATACCATCGAGCCTGATACGAAGATGGCAAGTGCAGACAATATCGATGACTATCGACTCATCGAGAAGGTCAATAGCTGCTGGTCAACGAGTTCATCGGACTCGGGCACCACCCACCACCATCCACCAAGCCGAACACACCTTGCGGCGCCGCCCATCATACAATATGCTCTTTTTTCGGTGCCGCCTGACTCATCTTTTGAAGTAGCAAATTATTTGGATGTTGTTGTTTTATAAAAATTGCCCTGCTATATCCTGAACGCTTATGTAGGCACGTTAGTTGAAGAAGAAACTCGATGTCAAGCACCTTGTAGTGTACCTTTATGGTCTCATTAGCGATGCTGTCCTGAGTCACGTCGCTCCAAGATTATAAGGTACAGCGTAATGAAGCTATTGGCAATAACGTAAACAGCATGCCGCACTATTATGGAAACACTCGACAACAAAACTGAGTTTGTTTCACTAAAAGCTTCAATTGTGCAGCAATTATGAAGTTAAACAATATAAATTGCTGCATTCTTACGACTTTCTTTATCCACTTTTTTGCAAACAAATGTTACAAAAGCTTATTCATCTATTTACTTCTTCTTATTGAAGATAAAGTTGAATTACACATTTGTTGTAGGTATGGTCTCGTAACTCAGGCGTTAGTGCACCTTTGCGAGGGTTCCCGGGTTCAGTTCTCGGCTGGGGTTGGAAATTTTCCTCCAGCCAAGATTTCTCTATCCTGGCCAGAGTCTGGAAGTAAGACAACTGGCATCTGGGGCGTTGGACCCCGCATCGAAATCTCCCTGGGATGGCCCTAGAAGACCTTAACACTTCGAGGCGTCGTCGCACTTGGGAAACCAACCTTAGAAACCTCTGTCAATATCTGTACCATTACTCTGGACAGGTCGCCCGGTGTCTCCTTTCACCTCATCCTTCCCTTGGGAGCATTGGTGCAATAAGCTTGGCTTCAGTGGCGAACCCACTCCTATCTCTTCTATTCCTTTTCCTGGGAGTATGAATAAATCGTTTTTGCCATTTTCAAAAAAATCAATATTTTCGAAAAATTTTCCATGTAAAGCTTAGTTTACGGTAAAGCAATTTTCTTCAAAATATTCGTGACGCGTCCTTGAAAGACAGTAAGCTGAAACTTTGGTTTTTAGCCGACTTTTCGTTTTTGACACACTCAGATACACGGACCTTTTTCTATATAAATACTTGAACTCAGGGGACCTCAAAACATATTTTCAGTGAAATCTCGACATCGAATTTTTGGTGGAATACAATACTTCCTCTACTTTACGTAATAGAGAAAGTAAAAATAATATGTTTTAAACTCAATTTAAATGGGACTGATTATACTAAGTTTTCATGTGATATTGAAAGCGATTTGACTCCAATCCCATTTTCAATACGATCTGCATTTTCATATTGAATTCTATTCGGAATGAGCTCGATTTCGACACGCAATGTTAAAGCGTAGATAACTTAAGCTTTTATGTTGGTCACTTGGTTTATCTTGACCAACCTGTAAAGAAAGATATTTTATCTGCGCATTTTAAGTAGGTTTTTGAGGTTAGTGAAAGTGTTTAAAAAAATATATTCCTCGATTATAGAAACAATAAAAGTAACTTTGTGTTTTATTACACCATTTTTGCTAAAAAAAAAATGACGACCATGTAGCGTATTAGGAGTGTAGTACAAGGTAACATCTTTGGTGGATTGAAATCGATTTGAATCCTGTAGAAGTTTTCATGCAGCAAAGTTTCAATCCGATCCCACTTTTAAGAGGATTGGATCCAAAGATTAAGTTCGATCTAACTGGGCGTTTCCATGCTGTAGTCAATCCGGAATGAGAACTCAAATCGATTTCAACTCCCCATGGAAACGTAGTAACTGTAAACTCAAGTTCAGTAATGACAATGCCATTCCCATTAACGCACGTGACAAAGGAACTGCTTAGAGCTAAAACATGGCAACGTTAACAGTTGCTGAAACGTGTTCCTGTCGGAAACGAGAAAGGCGCTACTCCGTTGTTTTGTTGTGATGCCGGACACTTGTCAGGCAGGTGATAAACATGTGGTTAACACAGTGGCAGAACACCACAGACAGTGTTTCAAGGGGAGAAACACTAATGTGACACTATGATTTTCTTACAGTACTGGCAGAAAAGTAACGTTCTTTGTTATATGTTTGCAGTAACATTAATATTAATGAAAAGGATTGACGGGGAAGCGATTTTGTGTCTATTGTAGGACAGAGAGAAGTGAGATGCCTGCGATGAATTTTTTAACATTTCCGTAGCGTAAAGCCACGAAGGTCGGTTTACATAACCTCTCAGAGAAGGTGACACAATTATTCCTGCGTCCCCATACCGAAGCTTCGACATAAGGTAAACTCTTTTAAACCCAACAAGCTGCAAATTGCTTACACGTTTAACGGTGGGTTTTTCGATGTTTGGGATTTTGAATTCACACACACATTCACACTTTCATTCGTACTTCCAGATTCAGGGAAGGACGAGGAATAATCTTGGCTGGAGAAAAATTCCTACCCCCTGCCGGGAATCGAACCCGGGACCCCTAGCACAACAGGCAGGTGCTCTAACTCACGAAAATCGAAGTTCCTGTGCCTCATGTTTTGAGGTCCCCTGATTTAAAAAAACTTTTTATATAAAGGTGTAGGTGTGTGTGTGTGTGTGTGTGTGTGTGTGTGTGTGTGTGTGTGTGTGTGTGTGTGTGTGTGTGTGTGTGTGTGTGTGTGTGTGTGTGTGTGTGTGTGTGTGTGTGTCAGTCTGTGGACAGTATAACCCAAAAGCGAAAAGTCGGTTAAAAACCAAAGTTGGTAATTAAGTTAAATATTTTCAGGATGCGACAGGAAGATTTTGAAGAAAATTCCTCTACCGTAAACTTTTATTTTCTCAAAAATGGCTAACGATTTTGATTAAAATGCCGTATGTTTAAGATATTTTTATCGCAAACAAAATTGATATATTGAATTTTCTGAATATAGCCTATGTATTCCTGTTTACTCTTCGTGACTTTTACATAACAACGGTAAACCGTAAGAGATAGACCAAATCTTACTACACAAGCAATGTAGATCTCGTTAAAACATACAATATATGTTAAATTATTTTTTGTGGAGTGAACAACTTCGGAGATATTATATTTGTCAGAATTTTGCAATATTTATAGACCATTCTCAAATGGGAAGTCCTTATTCATTGTCTCTTGGCCATGCAAAGAGAGTGGAATTTTAAAGTCGTCATATAGCCACCACTGTTAAAACACTTGATTATTGCTTAAGGTTCACTGCATTCTCCTTGCACTTGCAAGAAAATTAGCATTAAGATAATTTTTACAAATGTTTATATCAGTTAACGTGAAGTGGATTGAGAAGTAAGTGGAGGAATCGTTTGTGCAAGAGTGGAGAAAGTCATGTGAGTGTAACACATCACGTTTTTATACATGCTGCAGGTAGAGTAAGGAGCAGTTTATTTCTAATTTGCCACACAGTTTGGTCAAATTTCACAGATGTATTTACCTGAAATACTACAATTAGGGGACAAAATTCTGCAATATAGACGATGCTGATATAACCGTAGAAATTAATGGCATTGTTGGGTATTCTATCTCTCCCCTTTCTTCTTCTTTTTCTACGTCTCTTCAAAATAAAGGACCTCCTCAGAAAAAAACTAGTGTCCAATTATTGATTATGTAGACAGAAATTTGCTATTACGAGTAAATAATATCAAGGTTCTAGTTAGCTTGAGGGAACGTTCGAATAAATTTTGATCACCTTGTTTATAGATTTTAATTAGCTAGTTCCCTAAATATTTGTGTTAATATCGGATGTTTAGTAAAGGGAAGCAGTTTTACTTGCAGGTATAAAGCTATTTTCTGGTTGAAGTAAATTGCCGGTAAATTGCACACAATTTACAAGTCCTGCCAATTTTGCCTATGCATACTTCAGAGCTGTTAGGTTTGGCTAACGAGCCACAAATTACCCAATCTTCCTCTCTATTACTACACGTGGGTATGTAGCCGGTTTTATCTTCACTCTCTCTGCCGTACTCTTTTCCGTTTGCGCTCAAGATACCCACAGGCGTCGGTAATTCCCCGAGTAGTGCTTCCAAGATCCAAACACTCCCAGTGTTGAAGAATTTGTCATCATGACCCAGGAGGTTCTTGAAGAATGGTTATATATACAGGATGGAAGTTAAATGAGCCATCAGACTTTAGCAGTGAATTTATCATGTTGTGAATAACAAAAGGTCTAATACCAGAATATTGAAAAGTTTATAATTTTCTAGAAAATATATTTTTATCATCACCTGGCTGAATTATTATTGATTGAAAGTTCTTGATTTACGACTATATGGACAGAAAATTGAATAAACGACAACTTTTTCCTTTGGCGTATTTCAATAGATTCAACGGTTTTTGTGTAAATTAAATTTAAAAGAACCCAAAATTTGTTGCCTTTTTGTTGCAATAAATTGTGGGCTTTTAAATGTAATGCTAATGCTTTAATTCATGTGGTTTTCTCTATTATTGTTTTAGGTAACACATTCACAGGTTCTCTAGTCGCTCTCCGACCGACAAAGTTGCTTGAGAACTAAACTTCGTATTTAAGTTTAACATCTTTTATACGAAAATTTTGAAGAAAATTCCTCCACCCTACACTGCCCTTTCCATGGAAAATTTTTCAAAGATTTTGATTTCCTCTAAAATGACTAATGATTTTGATTAAAATGCCATGTGTTTAAGATATTCTTATGACAAATTATATGTATATTTTGAATTTCCTGGCTATAGCCTATGTAGTCCTATTTACTCTTGATGACTTTTCATCAAGCATGAAAATGATGGACCAAATCTTAATATACAAAAAATATGGATCTCGTTAAAACACACAATTTATGTCCAAATGACTTTTTTGTGTGTAGTGAAATATTTCGGATATATTCCTTGTTATTTGTGTGAGTTTTGAAATATTTAAACTTTCGTGAAATTGAACATCGTTATTTATTTTGTTTTATATCTTAGACATGCAAAGAGATTTGACTATCGCTCAAAGCCTACTGTATTCCCATATTCCCCTTGCACCTACAAGAATATAAACAATAAGATAATTTCTACAAATGTTTATCTCAACTATCACGAAGTAGATAGGAATAAGAGTTTCTATGAATAGTTCGTATAAGTCAGGTGAGTGCAACACATGAGATATTTTTGTTCACGGTTGTACATTTATCGGTTGGCAGTCTAGTATGACATTATACCTACTATAGACAATCGAGTGCGTCACTGTCTAATTTGCAAACGGGCCATTTTTGCTTCAGAGAGACCTTAAATGTAGCTCTTCCGTAAACCATTGCCAAGTACGCGATGTCATCGCTAATCTGCATTCTTCTATACTTGTTCCTGGGACAGTAAAGGCCACATTATCTTCCATCTTATTACGCACGTCCGCCTTTTCGGAAATTCCCCTATCAAAGCAGATCTCTATTCTAATTTATTCTTGGTTACAATTCTTTCAATAGCTCCCCCTTCAAAACAGGTTTTAATGCGTGAAAGTATTACGTGATCATTATAATTTACAGTTTCACAGCTGAACACTTTCAGAAAGGAATCTGCCCTTGGCTATAGGTACAGTCTGCTTTTGGGGTGTGTTTCAAAAGTCTCGTATATTTTCTGGTACAGATGCTAGGCCACGTCAGACAGTATGCCTTAAAAGTCATTTTTTTACAGAAAGAAACCATTCTTAATATAATTGTAGTGCAAGTTGTGACGTCATTTATAACATCCTTAAATGACTCATTTTTATTTTTTCTACGATGAACACAGTAGTTAGAGAAGGTACTTTATTCTATCAAAAAATAATATACCGAGATTTCACTGCAAGTACACAATTTGAGGTCCCCTGAAAGTAGAAAATAATTTTTGAAAGGGGTCAGTGTGTGTGTACGCGTGTGTTTACGTGTGTGTGTGGGGGGGGGGGGGGGCTCGCATTAGAATCTATACGTACCTTTAGTTCCAGCTACCTAAGAAAAATTTAACAATGACATTTTTAAACGTTTTGTAGCGGAAAAATAAATTAAAGTAACTAATAGCTCCTAAATGTTAAACACATCACTAGTATTTAAGGGGTGGGTATAGTTTAAATGTTCAACAAATAAAATTTTAAAAATATTTATTACTGGATGCAACAAATATTTAAGCATATTTTTGAAAAAGAATTAAATATCTGAATTAGTTTTAGAGTAGTGATGTAAAATCCAAGATGCTGCAGGATGCTCTGCATAGTTAAAAATGCATCAGTTTTAAAGCTCATTTGCCACAAAGTACATTTTCTAAACCAGGCAATATCATGGTGCCAGATTGGGACTGTAGGGTGGATGAGTCAATAGTTTTGCCTCAATTCCTTGCAGAATTCTTTCTCTGAATCTCCATTACACTTGAAAAAACATTCACACTTTCTAGACTTCAAACATAAACTGAGCAAAAATGAAGGGCACAACAATGGTCTGCGTGCTACCATCGCATTATCAATGCGTCAGCTGTTTTGAGAAACTAACAATGCTTTGCCCAGGGTGGGCAATTTCCCGTGTCTCAATGCATTGTAGTGACCTACGTATATAAATCTATAAATAAACAGGTGTTACAGAAGAGAAGGTGGAAATGATTGCAAAACGTGCACTAAAAACACAAGCCCAATAACTATAACCATGTTTTCTCCTTTTTACAACAGAAATGAGGAATGTAGCGGTTGACTGAGCAGTCATGCCCCGCCTAATGCCTATTCTTGCTTCGTCTGATGTTTTCATGCCAGTTGACTGTTCATTTCCAGCTACAATGTGGGAATAAACACACTGAATGACACTCAAGTTAATTCTAATGCTGTGGAAAAACGTACGTAATGACATTTTAACGTCATAGTTTGATTTCAACACAGAATAATAAAAGCTAAATGTTCTAATCTGGACAATTAATGCCATATCACAAACGTGTGTCTGGATTAGCATAAAGTAGTCAGAAGATTAAGCTTTTTAAGAATATTTCGTACAAGAGTGAGTATAGAAAGACATATGAATGTACACATCAGACATTTTTGCATGAAAAGCATCCATTGGCAACAAGTGTGAACTCGCTTAATGCAAATGACTTGTTTATGGAGCGCATGACTGAGATCTCAACTGTTTTTGGTTTCTGTTGCATAGCCACGTGGAACTTCTGGGCTTATCTTGCTCAATCAACACAGCAAATTAGGGAATTAGTATTCTAACTAGAGATTCGCTTCATAGTGATGTAAAGGGATCAGCAGTTACTTCTTCATGCTGATTTCTTACTCGGAGCAGTACAGCATGGACAACACGCCAAAAAGGGGCGAGGCAATGTGACACTTGACTCTCTAATGCCAAGAATAAAGCTTCAGAAGAGTTTGAGAAGAGATACTAGACATCTAGGGTTAGTACGATTATTGAGCACTCGTGTATCACAAACATTATCCCCTCCAAACACGCTTTATTCACCATCTACTTCACCTAAACATCAAATGTTTTCTAACCTATACAAATATTACAAAAGTAGAATACTAACGCTGTGTCTAAAACATTCTAAAAAGGACCCAATAACTGGAAAAGTAATTTTAAAATTGATGCAAATTAATTCATATTTTAATAGTTATAGTTCTAATTACACATTTAAATAATTAATATAATATTTGACAGCATCAACATCATTACAGCATTAAAAGGGAGTGTTTTGTTTTCTCCTAAAAGTATTATACACTCATGATATACATTAATACATATTTATTGCGGTGAGAGATCGGTGCACTTCATTTATCATGTAACATCCAAGTTTTATTCTTTGAAATAGAGTTAAATACTTTAACTGAAAGTGGAAAATTAAGCCGATAAACATAAAAGTGCGAAAATCCTTATGAATAAAATTTTTTCTTTGTCTTCCTTTTAGGTTATGCTAATCTGTATAAATCATTTTTGTTGGAATTAAGAAAGAGTGGTAAGACTGTAATCGAAAGCAGATGTTTAAAAAAAAGTCTTAAGACTTAAGAAAAGGCCATAAAACCCACAATTTCCTGGCTTATATTGAACCAAAGTGAACATACAATGTCCCAAATTGATGTATACACACTTTGAAATCCTATTCTCAGTAACAAAATGAGATGGAAATACAATTTTTGTGGTGTAAAATCCAGAAGGCACTGGAGAAGCATAGCAGCACGTTCATATGTACATATGTATAAACAAATATGGCGGTGGAATTGTCATTCGATGAAAGTAAGTAGTTACTGTAGTATTATTGTAAAGTGGAGAATGTTGCCGAAGTTCAATGAAGCTGAAGGCTTGAATTTGAGACACCACCATCAATAAAAAGTAACAATAACAATGTTAATAAAGCCGTCAATTTTCCAGGACTAGCGGTATGGTGTAGTGTGTCTTCTAGAAGAGTAATTGGGTGGACATTTTGAACATAGAAATATAATACAACAAAATTGTATTTCTATTTCATTTTGTTGCTAAGAAATAACATTTTAGTGTGTATACATCAGTTTGAGGCAAACTGTATATGGGCCACATCTTCGGACACTCGAAAAGAAAAGAATCTTGCATCAAGTTGCGAGCTTTAATATCTAATTAGCAAAGAATAGTAAACACTAATGCCATGGCTGAACCTAATTTAGAAACAATTAAGTTTTACTATAAACACTGAAGAAATTAAAAGCCTAATTGAGAAAAGAATGAAGTAGACATCAACAAAGCATGAGAAAAACGTACAAATGCTACCCAGAGTAATATCACTTAAATATGAACAGTATAATTACATATAAAACGAAACAAAGGATAATAAACCAACAGAAAGTGAAAGTGAAAAAATTCCCCGATATAACAGCAACATCTATAGACTTGGGTCATCTTTGTAGCTATTGGAATAACTGGTCTGTTGAGGCTGAACTTCCAGTGATAAACCTGTCCAAATTATAGCTACTTTCACTGCAGCGATGCTATAACAAGTGCAAGTGGAAAGATATTTTCAAGAAGAGCTTGATGTCGATTCTCTAATAAAACTGTTGGCACTGGTCCGTATTTGTGTGAAAGTGACTACGTGCCCCGAATGTTGAATCACTTGCTATGGACACCGAAAGCATTCTGTTTCTCACACAAAAGAGTCCGGGCAACAATGTGTGGCCCCCCTCTGTGGTCTGGAGGTAGCATGTCTGCCTCGCATTCAACAGGTCCTGAATTCAAATCTCAGTGTGAGTTATCCGGATAAAGTGTTTTATCCCGGGTTTTCCCTTAACCTCAGAAGGCGAATGTCACACAGGACTTTCTCAACTCTTGCACAAACTATTCTTACAAACATTTATTACTCTATCCACTTCAAGTTAATCGAGATAAATGTTTGTAGAAATTATCTAATTGCTAATTTTCGTGTAGCTGCAAGGGGAACACAGTAGCCTTTAAGCGATTAATCAAATGTTTTAAGAGTGGTCGTTATATGACGACTTTGAAATCCCATTCTCTTTGCAGATCAAGACAAGAAAAATGAATAACGACCTACAATTTAAGGAAGGTCTATAAGTATTGCAAAACTCACACAACATGAATATCAGCGAAATGGTTCACTACAGAAAAAAAAAAAAAATTCATAGCAAGATTTGGTCTATCTCTTACGGTTTACCAGTTATGCAAAAGTCATCAAGAGTAAACAGGACCATATGGGCTATAGCCAGAAAATTCACACTATACATTTCATTTGCCATTACAATATCTTAAACACCTGGCATTTTAAAATCGTTAGTCATTTTTTTCAAAATCTTCGCGTCGCATCCTTGAAAGATATTAGGCTTAAACACCAACTTTTCGTTTTCGAGTTATGCTGTTTACAGACAGACGCACACAGGACCTTTCTCTAAAAACGCTTTTCTTTTTTTAGGATTCATGGCGCCTCAATACGTACATTTTCGGTGAAATCTCAACACAGAATTTTGGGTCGAATACAATGTTTCCCCTATAATACTTCTGTCTGAGAAGAGCATAACTCAAAAACAAAAAGTTGGTTGAAAACCACTTGGAATTTGAGCTTAATATCTTTCAAATATGCGATACGAAATTTTGAAGAGAATCCTTCCACTCTAAACTGCCCTTTACATAGAAAAGTTTTCGAAAATTTTTATTTTCTTCAAAATGGCTCTAGCGATTTTTGATTAAAGAAATAACTTGTATAACCGGTAAATCGTAAAAGATAGACCAAATCTTACCATACAAAAAATGTAGATCGTGTTAAAACACGCAAGTTATGTCCAAATGTTCCTTTTTTTTATTTTTGGAGCAAACCATTTCGGAGATATTCTTGTTATTTCTGGTAGTTTTGCAAAGCTTAAAACTTTTCATAAATGGAAGGTCGTTATTCCCTTTATCTCTTGACCGTACAAAGAGAATGGCATTTCAAAGCCTTCATAAAGCGACCAGCTTTAAAAGTTTAACTATCACTCAAAGCCTACTGTATTATATTTCCCTTGTCCCTACAGGAAAATCAACAATAAGATAATTTGAGCGAATGTTTATCTCAACTAACACGAAGAAGATACAGGAATAAAAGTTGTACGATTAGTTAGTACAAGAATAGAGAAAGTCATGTGAGTGCAACAGATCAGATTACAATGCGAGTGTGAGGTAAATGTCCTGCTTTTGGGAACGAAGTATAACAAATCATTTCGTTATACTCTAAAGGTTTGACCAACGTCAAAATGTGTATACTTATCTTTCCTGAGAATAATACATCCATGGTTGTTTTCAACCTTGTACAAATGAATGTGTCTTATACATTCTTCTCTCTGTTTTTCTAATGTAGTTTGTGACGGCTTAAAGCTGTAGGTATTTGTGGGAAAGCAGCTTAGCTTGCCTTGCCTCATTGCTCATTCAACATTTGCAAACTATTGTATAAGTCAACACACTTATTGGGTGGACGTCCGTTTACTCAATGATGTGGCAGGTGTCACTGCAGTCGACGCACGGTTGGGATTTCTGAAGTATTTGCACTTAGTCACCCTGAATGTTTGAAAGGTGGAGTTACTGTCAGTTGCGACACCACACAATTCCTGGGAAGCAAGAAAATTCTGCAAAATTTGCACCCACCTTTTTTAAAAATCATTCTGAGAACTTGTTTGCACATGTATGAAGTATGTACCCTTAGGATACGGTTTTTTCATATAGTGACTGTGCAAAGTATGACATCCATTTATTTCCACGAATTATTTTTACTTTTTCTACTACCCGTAAGTAGATGTCCATTTCGATTAACATGGACTAGATAGAAGAATAAACGTTTTTAAGAATATTTTTACTGCGTAGATATGGGAAGTGACCGCCTCCGTAGCGCAGTTGGTAGCGCGCTTGCCTCTGGCGCGGAGGACCCGGGTTCGATCCCCGGTACTACCATGGGGATTTTATCCCCTCTGGGAGGCCTGGCACGGGGTGCACTCAGCTTCGTTAGGTCCCGGGGGTACCAATTGAGGAGCTACTTGATGGAGAAGTAGCGGCCCCAGGTCTAGAAGCCGGGAGGGCTCGGGGTGCTGACCACGTCCCACCCTCCAGTACTGCACCTCACCAATGACGCCTGTAGTGGGCAAAGGTGGGGGACGCAGCGGCTGGGCGGTAGGCCTTGGCCCTTCGTGGGCTGTCGCGCCGGGGTTTAGTTAGTTTTAGATATGGGAAGTATTGTATTCCACTCAAAAATTTGATGTAGACATTTCACCGGAAATACATGTTTTGATGCCCCCTGAATAAAAAAAATAAGCATTTTCAGAAGCAGGTGCGCGAGAGTGTATGTGGACAGCATAGCTCAAAACCGAAAATTCTGTTAAAAAAGTTGGTATTTAAGTTTAATGTGATGTGACACGGCGATTTTGGAAGAAAATTCCCCCATCCTGAACTACCATCTACATGGAATTTTTTTTCGAAAAGGTTGATTTTCTCAAAAAATGACACGATTTTGGTACAAATGCCATATGTTTAAGATAGTTTTATGGAAAATAAAATGTATATTTTGAATTTTCTGGCTATAGAAGTCATTTACTCTTGAACTTTTCCATAGCTGGTAAACCGTAAGAGATAGATCAAATCATGCACAAAAAACGTAGATCTCGTTAAAACACACAAGTTATGCCCAAGTGCATATTTTTTGTGAAGTGAACCATTTCCGAGATATTTCTTATTTGTCAGAATTTTGCGATACTTACAGACGTTCTCAAGTTTTGTTATCTCTTGGTTATCTCAAAGTCATCATATAGCCACCACTATTAAAACATTTGACTATCGCTTAAAGCCTACTGCATTCCTTTTGCACCTACAAGAATATTTAGCAGTAAGATAATTTTTTTCAAATATTCATCTCGATTAACATAGAGGAGTAAGAGTTTGTAAGAAGAATTAGCACAAGAGTAGAGAAAGTCATGCGTGTGCTCCCAGGTCTAAAATAAGGTCACTTTAGAAAAGTCATTCACGATGAAGATGACTTCAGAGGCTATTTCTTGACAATTTAAGATATATATCTTATTTCTCAGACAAATATCTTAAGACAGATAGTAATTCAATCATAATAACTGTAACAATCATAATAACATTAAGAAAATTACATTTCTCCATGTAAAGTGGAGTTTGGGATGGGTGAATTTCTTGAAAATACTCGTATCGCAGCCCTGGAAGACTTAGTTTACTATGTAAGTGACTTTTCACCACATGCGTTCATCAAACATAAAACTTTTTTAATATACCCTTTTATTCAATGGACCTGAAAACGCGTATTTTCCGTGAAAACAAGGTATCCAAATTTTAGGTGGAATATAACACTTTCTCTTCTTAATATAGGTAAGTAGAAGAGAAGTAAAAATGTTGACAATTTATTTTAAAAGTTGAACCGTTAGCGCCATTGAGAACGCAATACTCAGTGGTACCACCAACTGGCAAACAGCCACGCGCTTGTCAATTTTTTGTTTCAATACGTTAACGGAAAACACGTCCGTTACGCATGGAAGTTGGTAAGTTTGCGTGTGTCTAATAAAACACAAAACAAAATGTGAAGGAGAAATGTTAGGTTATGTAACAATGTTGTAACGCATTCTTGTGTTGATCCAAGGAAATTCCAGCACCGCCATCTTCGGATTTGAGGTGAATAACTTGATGAGAGGTGAAGCAGCAAGAAAACGCCCAGTTTTTTGTTGCACAGCGCCACTGTGCATTCCACAGTGTTGAATATATTATCTTCAGTATTTGTGAATCAATATCTCAAATAGCTTGAAATGTAATAAATGTATGTGTAGAAACGACTTTGAAAGTTTTGTTATTTCAGATTCTTTTTGTGCACACACCAATGCAAAGAATAATTAAATACTATACAGTTATATGTGTAATTAAATATAAATGCTGGTGAAAATGGAGCTATCTACTTATTTATTTAAATAAAATTGCTTTTAAGATATTTTTTTTTCATAACCCAGGATTTATTAATAGTGGAACTGTTATTTGGAATTTGTTTCACTTAATAATCCACAAAGAAACTATAATCAGTCAGGTATCTGAAATTGTCGCAAACGATAAACTATTACATAAACTATTAAATATGTTGCAAACTGATAACGCATTTTGCACCATTGAGAGGTTAGGTTTAGCCAGTGCATTTGCTTAAACAGAGTATGAAATAACTCGTGAAGTTGAAATGTTTATGAGTATTGAAAATTGGCTCCAAATTAACATAATGTAGAAATAAGATTTCGAGATTGCTTTATAAATAGTCCATAATGGTACATTTCACCAATGAAACACATTTATTTTTCGCTACCTTAAAATCTAACGCAATGCTTACGTTTATGAGCTTTGTTGTTGTTATTATTATTATTATTATTATTATTATTATTATTATTATTATTATTATTATTATTATTATTATTATTATTATTATTATTATTATTATTATTATTATTATTATTATTATTATTATTATTATTATTATTATTATTATTATTATTATTATTATTATTATTATTATTATTATTATTATTATTATTATTATTATTATTATTATTATTAGCTTAAAGGATGAACTTTTCAAGTTTATTTATAATACTATAATTATAGAGCTAATTACAAGCCAGTGAAATCTCCACCAGAAGATATGACACTTAAATAATTTAGAACACATGGTCCAACAAAAATAGGTATCCCAGTCACTCTAAACCTTGGAATATATATGATGTGCTACCTTCACATGTCTTTTTCTATCCACTATCTTTTATTTTTTATATTTACTTCATGCTAATAGGACTAACCCTTTATTGAAACAATTTGACGCATATTTACGAGTAACTGAGCACAAGAGCATATACCGAATCAAAAGTCTAATTTAAAGTAATTCCCTGTATGTTGGCCCCTAAAATTCTATAGCGAACAGAAGTTGAAAAAAACAAAAGACGAGGTATTGAAAAATTTCAAACAATAATATGAATATATCGAAAATGGCTGATACCAAGAAAAAGCTATTTGAAATAAATGTGTTTTAAAGCGACCTTCTTTTTACTGATATCTCGTAATGTTTATAAGATATCCAAAAGTATACAACATTTCTTCCGAACGAAGAGAACTTCAAAGACAGAATTTTCCTGAAAATCTTCGTGTCACTTCTTCAGAGGTACTGAACTTATATAAAAAACTATAAGACTTTTCGATTTTGAGATATTTATTTATGAAAACTTCCTCCCTAAGTAGGCTGCCGCAGAAACAAAATACATAAATTACATTAGTAAAAATAATATTGCTAAATATTTAACATTTATAAATATGAATAAAATATATCAAATATAAATATACATTATATGCTGTTTACAGACAGATTCACACCGGATCTTTATTTTTTTTTCAAAAATACTTCTTTTTGCTTTCTCTACTGTATACTTTCAGTAAGTAGAGTAAGTATTGTATTCCACCCAAAAATTCAATACTCAGAGAAATACATGTCTTGAAAGTCCCTGAATAAAAATAAAAGCATTTTTGAAAAAAAAAAATGTTCATGCATGTAGTATGTGTGTGAATAGCATTAGAAAACACAAAAACGAAAAGTCGGCTAAATACCAAACTTGGTGTTAAAAGTTAATATTTTAAATATGTTACATGAAGATTTTCAGGAAAACTCTCCCACCCCAGACTACGCTTCACATGGAAACATTTTCGAAAATTTTGATTTTCTCTAAAGGGCTCTAAAAATTTTGATTAAAATATCACATGTTTAAGATATTGGTAATTATGTAGAAAACGGGCCCCTGGACCCCAGCGCGGTGATCTCCGTCAGTTATGACGTTCTTGCACTACAACAGTTTCAGCACCTTTCGCTATTCACGAAACCAAAGCTTTTGTTTAGAAATACAGTGTTATGCAGAACTTTCATCACTACTACATAAATAATTTTATCCCACAAAAAAACACGTTCATAAATATTTATTTGCTATATTTCCGCCGCACGAGTTGAATAAAACCGTTGCAGAACACGTACAGAATTTACTCATATATCAAAAACGAAGCTTGACCGTCAAATAAAACTTTCAAAATCGTAATCAGGAAAATAAAATCTGTGGATTGCATTACATTTTATTCATTTCTCCGAGCGGCCCATTTTCCACATCATTATTGAAATACAATAGTCAAGTGATAATAAAATATTTTAATTGTTGGTTGTTATGTGGTGGTTTATTAATTGAACGGCCAAGAAATAAAATAAAGAATAACGCCTTCTTATTTGAGAAGTGTACAAGTCTGAAAATTCAAACCAAACTTTGTGTATCTCTTACAGTTTAAATTCATGCAGAACGAAGGGGACTTCTGAGGAAATTTCCAAAAAATTGAAGACATACATTTCATTTGTCGCAAAAGTATCTTAAATGTATGGTATAATAATCTAAATCGTTAACAGCCAGTTTGAAAATACATGTTCTAAAAATGTTCCATGTAAAGGGTAGTTTAAGGGGGGTGGATGTATTATTTGAAACCTTCGTGTTGCATCCTTGAAAGATGCTGAGTTAAAATACTAAGTTTGGCGTTTAATTGCCTTTTCGTCTTTAGGATTTTTTTTTTTTTTTATTCCGAGGCCTTCAAAACGTGCACTTCCAGTGAAATCTCGGTATCAAAGTTTTAAGTGGTCGAAAAATTAAGGATATATTAGTGTTTTACGTTTTGGCACATTTCATACATTTAGCAGAGCTAAAGTACCCCATTTTACAAAACTGATGTGTTGCACTCACATGACTTTCTCTACTCTTGTACTTGCTATTCTTACAAACTTTTATTCCTCTATTTTCTTTACGTTAGTCGATATAAACATTTGCAGGAATTATCTAGTTGCTAATTTTCTTGTGGGTACAGGGGCAATATGGGAATGCATTAGACTATGAGCTAGATGGTCGCTAGATGAAAGCAAATATCTCCGAAATGGTTCACTCTACAAGAGAATTATTTTTATATAAATTCTGTATTTTAGCAAGATCTACATTTTTGTATGGTAAGATTTGGTCTATCTCTTCTGTTCACCAACTATGTAAAAGTCATCAAGAATAAACATGACTAGATGGCTATAGCCAGAAATTTCAAAATATGCATTTCATTTGCCCCCAAAATATCTTAAACATATGGAATTTTTATCAAAATCATTAGAGCCATATTTGAGAAAATCAAAATTTTCCACGTAAAGGTTAGTTTAGGCGGGAGGAATTTTCTTCAAAATCCTCGTGTCGTGTCCTTGAAAGATATTAAACTTAAGGTAATTGTTTACAAAATCCTGTGTTATCAAAATTTTGCCCGTGGTAGGTTAAGTTAGGTTAGGTTTAGTGTGTGTATATGAATGGAGTAACAGGGTGCTGTATTATCGAAATATTTACAACTTGGGCAGTGTTTATGCAACAATTTCAACGTAAATGCATTAATCAATCATTCTAGCATATTTTATACTCATTTATACACATTTATTTGCAATATATCCGTCGCAAAAGCGAAATAAACCGCTGCATTGCACGTACGAAATTTGCTCATAAATAAAAAACGAAGCTTGAGCGCCAAATAAAAGTTTCAAGATCGTAATCAGCAATAAAAGCTGCATCCATTGCACCACGTTTCATTCGTTTTCTCGAGCGGCCGATGTTGTAAACATTTACAAAACTTAAACACCAATTGGTTTTTAACCAACTTTTCATTTTTAGTTATTCTCTTCATACACACACACCTAGACAGATACACTTTTTTTCTAAAAACGCTTTTTTGGATTCAGAGGGCCTCAAGACATATTTCCGGTGAAATATCGACATCAAAACTTGGGGTCGAATGCAACAATTTCCCTGCGTAGTAGAAAAACTGAGAAATATATGCGTGTTTGAGTGTCCCTACTCTAATTAGGCAGTTTACAAGAATGAAACAACTAGATCTGTGTTTACATTATGTTATTACGATCTTCAGTATGTGTTTCTGATCTTTAATGTAAATAACGATGTTTACCAACAATATAGCAAGGCCAATATTTGTAATGAAATTGGTAAAGAATCTAATGGTGTAATTCCTGCCGCATATTTCACGTTTCTTTACAATTCTGTAGCTTGTTTTTCAAACGCATTCCTAAACGCCTCCGACGTTCCGCATGACTGATAAATTGTACAGTATTTCCATGGAAACATGAGATTAAACACAACCAGTGGAGAGATTGGTGTAACCGTAAGCTTTAGACGGTGTCCACAGACTTGGCCAAAGCTTCATAATGTCCTCAGTAAGAGAGCTTGCTTACCAGGAAGTTGGGTAACTGCTATTGTCCACCCCCACAAACACACACACACACTTGCACGCACCCCTGCGTGCTGTCCAGGTATTCACTGCACACAACACTAAGCACTTCTCCACTCTGTTTCCTGCAAGCAACTGAAGGTAGGTACCTCAGCCTCCACCTGGCGGACGGACGGGCGTCGACCGCTCTCCTTGTGACGTCACCGCCTTTCCCTTCCACCGTTGCTATGCTGGTTTGACTTTTTTATGTGCCCACACGTGGGTTGGAGTTCGAGGCTCGCTGCAGACAAGATGCTCTTTAGATACAGGCCGTAACGTGAAAACCTTGAGGAAAATTTCTTCACATTAGAGGTTGGTTGCAGTGGTTCCAGAAGACAGTCGGCACCCTGTTGGTAAACTCTGCAATTGAGGCACCTACACATCCTCCACAACAGTAGCCGAGGTCTTCAAGGCATAGACTTGTGAACAGGAGCTTCGCTGTTCAAAACCCACCAAGATAGTCCTCCAGGAAGATTCTTTTTTCTCCCCTTCCTCAGGCTTTGTTCAATCTCATTACTCACAATTAAAGCTGCCGAGTAAATAAATTATATATTTTGTTTCTTAACAACGCTATAATTCGTCAGGATCATATTGGCACCACCAATGAGCTTTTACATGGCAGTAAATCTACTGACATAAGGCTGTCACTTCTAAGCACAATTAAAACAAAAGATCGATCTGAGCCGGGTTTGAACCGGCGACCTTTGGTTCAGTACGCCAGCATTTAACCAACTGTGCTACACAGACAAGCAATGTTGACTAGATGCCTCAAACTTAGGCGTGGAACGTTTCCTTTTCAAATATCATTTTATGTCATCTACCTTCAGCAGACAGGAATTCTTAAAAGCAATTGGCTTCAAGTTATCTACAGTCAAACCATTATCAGTAGAAGGAAGAACGAAAACAGCAGCGATCTATAGCTATTGACAGGAGCAAGCTAGATGGCTCCGCGGTAACGTGTGAAGCTCGCATTCGGGAGGTCGTGGGTTCGATCCCATGGACCACGTGTTTTTTCACTAGGCGAATGATGGGAAGGATAATTACATCCCCGAATTTCCCGCCCTTCCATTTCGTTTCATTAGTATTTTCATTCATCCTTCAATCCGTTGGTTTCTTCAGGGTTGCAAGTGCAGCTTGGCAGGGATGATAAGTGCGCAGGAACTCTTTACGTCCCTCGTCAGAGGGGGGGGGCAGTATCTGGGGGTGTTAGATCCTCCTGGGGTCCTCCTTGAGGACACCAAGACAAGGTCTCCAACGTAATGTCATATCGGACGGTGAATGAATGAAATGGGTGTAATGATGCTCAAATGAGCCCGAGGTCCATGGACCTTTAAGTTACCCGACATTCGTCTTCTCAGGATAAGGGAAAACCTCTGAAAAAACCTTATCTGGATAAATTACCCTAGCCGAGATTCGAACTCGCGCCCTCTTGAACGTGAGGCAGACACACTAACCATCACGCTACCGAGGCGGGCGCATGGCTAGAGTTTTGCTATTTTGTTATTCTTATTTTCTAAAAAAAATCATTCTTGCCGTAGCGCAGTGGTAATGTGCCTGCCTCTGGCACGGAGGACCCAGGTTCGATCCCCGGCGTGGGGATTTTTCCCCGATGGGTAATCTGGTCTGGTCCACTCAGCCTCGTTATATCAATATTGCGTAACTATCCTGATGGAAAGCCGACTCCCGCCATCCTCATTCTGCACTCCTCCGTGGCCTTGACTGCGACTGGTAGACGCAGCGACCGGACGATAAGGGTACCCCCTTCATAGGGGAAAAAGTAACTCTTTGGAAGTTTGATTAAATTTTCAAATGTTATACATATTAACACAAGAAATACAATTTATATCTTGAATTTTCTGAAAATAGTCCGTGAAATGCTCTTCATTCGGAATGGATTTTGTATAATACTGTATAATTGGTAAACCATATCACATTAATAAAAATTTACACTACAAAAAGTGTAGTTATCTTTAAAACTCAATTTATTTTAATAATTAATGTGTTTTAAATACAATATCTAAATGTTTGTGCAGTACATTTTTGTCTATCACTTAGCGTGTTGCAGTTATACAAGGTTATATAATTTTATTTTCCAAACAGGACCTTGAAGAACACTCGCAGAACATTCAAGATATGCATTTTATTTGTCATGAAAATATCTGAAACATATTATAGAGCTGGCGCAACTAAAGCTTGCAAATCTGCAAGAAGTGCAGAAAACTATTTTTGTAAACGAATCGCTACGCCTGTTACAGGGCTCCAGTATCAAACAACGTCTCGAGGAGCGCATATCGCAGTGATTGAATGGACAGAGTGTAGACAGTGGGATCGGCAAGTACAATGCGAGAGTGCAAATGGTATGTGGGTAACCCGACTTTATCCAAGTAGTTCGAAGATTCGCGCAGCTCTTGTTGGAAAGCTTTAGTTGCGTTACCTCTAATCTAATCAAAATCGTTAGAGCAATTTTTCGAAAATGTTCTATGTAACTGTTAGTTTGGGGAAGGGAATTTAACCGAGACCTCTCTCTTTCTTCGTTTCTTTTATTTATTGAGGGAGTCTTATAACGTGTATGTCCCATAAAATCTCGATATCAATTTTTTGTGTTGAATACAACACTTTACTTACTGTAAGTACGCAGTAGAAAAGGTAATACGTAAAACAAATATAACAGCTATTGTCTTTATTTGGGAGCGGGCTTAAAATATGCTGCACATACATTTTTGGTTAAATCGCAATATTGTACTCAAGAAAAGTGTTGCATTAAGCACATTCTGCACCATGTTAAGATTACAAAACAGCTATAAATACTTGAATCCTTTCACCAGTCACGACATGCAGGCGACCGTCTTCTGTTGCATTCTTTACGTATCCCCACTCCGGATGGCATCATTACGTTATACTGCAAATTAGCACGTGGCGTGGAATTTCCGTCAGTTACGCTTCATAATAATATTTACACATTTATGAAAATGCAATTGACATGCATCTGGTTTAGGAAAAAAAAAAAAAAAAGCTTACTCATTCTCCTAGATTTTAATATGAAAGATATAGGTGCGGAAGAGCGGAGGCGCCTGCCCCTCCCCCCTCCCCCTAACCCCCGAAGATCCCTCTCCTGGGAGACCCATTTGGAACCGGGTCCTACACCTGACACAGGTGAAAATAAAGGAAATAATGGGTACAAGAAATCGGGAATAGTGGAGTCGTGGTAGAGGAGAAACTCCCCCAGCATTTGCTACCGACCAGAAGAAATCATGAAAAACTCATAGGTCTTAGTGGGCGGCCGCCGCAGACACGAAAGTTTTAAAGGACATCCCACAATCTTCAAATCGAAAGAATTTTCGATCTATTTTATTTTCTCAAAAATAGCTCTACGATTTTGATTAATGTACCATATGTTTAAGATGTTTTCATGCCAAATGAAATGTATATCTTGAATTTTCTGAGAATAGCCGGCGAAGTTCTCCTTGTTCTGAAGGAGCTTTGTATAACGGTTAAATCAAAAGATATATGAAAACACCGTACATAAGACATGTAGATGTGTTTAAAACACACAATAAAAACGGAAAAAGTTGCTGTTTATATAACCATTTTATTGCAATTATTTATGTAAAAGGCATATTTACTTCGCATGGGACAGCAACATAAAGCACATTTAGTTCACATTCAGTCCCACGCTTGGGGAAAGTTATTACGTGATTAAGTCGATCAGGGACAGACTTCGACTCCAACAACTGGAGCAGAAAGAATGTTCCTTACTTACTTCCACCTACAAGGATGACAGAAAAAAATAAGTTATCGTCCTTGTAATGGAATTACGTTGTATGTGGTTTCTAAACTACAGAGGAAAGTGAGAAATGCCTTACAGCAGTGTAGAAAACTAGGTTGAACAGAACTAAGGAAGTCTATTATATTTGGCTAGAAAATAAGTGTGATGTGTTGCACTCACATGACTTTCCCTACTCTTGTACCGGCTATTTTTGCAAACGAATATTGTTCTCCCTATTTATCGACATAAACATTTACACAAATTGTCTTATCCGGTAGGTACAAGAGGAATATGGGAATACAGTAGGCTCTAAACGATAATAAAATCTGTGCTGGCTCATTTAAAACAACTTATACGAATTGAGAGATGGAAAATTTTCCAACAACATCGAACAGCACCATCCAAGACCTGGATTTGTTAAATATGACGTCCAATTGAAAGAGAAATTGAGGAAAGGTTGATGATCAGTATAATGATCTCCCAGCTAAGTCTGACCAACTACAGGTGTGGTCCTCTTGGGGTTGAGTAAGGATGATTAAATTGCCAGTGACATCTTGCAGAAACAATTGAAATCTGCTCCTGCAAATGAAAATGTTTCCCAAAACAAAAACATTCTGGTGTAGGTAATAGTCCCTCACTCGTATCTTCGGGCAGGGAATGTTTTGAGAAAACATGATCAAATGCTTAAGATTCTTCAATGGAACTCGACACCTTTAACCCCAAATTAAAAGTAAACAGCGTAAATAGAAAACAAAAAAGAAAAACAACAATTGTATATCCTAAACTTTCAATTAAAAAATACCCAAAGAATTCAAGATGTACATTTCATTTGTTATGCAAACATCTTAAAGATATGGTATTTTAATCAAAATCGTTTGAATCAGTTTTGAGAAAAAAATTCGGAAAGATTTCCATACAAAGGGTAGTTTGGTTGGGAGGATTTTCTAGAAAATCTCCGTGTCGCATCCTTGGGAGAGGCTGAATTTAAATACCAAGTTTGATATTTAACTTAGCTCTTCGTCTCTGAGTTATGTTTTTACAGAGGCATTTTCCTAAAATTTATTTTTTGAGGGGGGCGGATTCAGAGAATCTGAAAATGTGTATTTCAGGTGAAACCTGGATGCTGAATTGTTTATGGAATACAATATGTCCCCTATTTACATAGTAGGGAAATTAAAAATAAATTAGTCTTAAAAATCTGAAAACTCCTGCCGTTGTGGTTGCCAGATAAAACACAAAAGGTGTCAGACGTGTCAAAAGTCACAGTAAACAAGAGAAAGTAAAACAAAAGGAAATCCAGCAACAGAAGGAGGTTATAGTTTAGGCGGGTAGAAATTCTCCCTGAACGGAAATGCCGCAGCACTGTGCAATTGACGAACCCACAGGCCAGAACAGTGCAGTTCGGCTGGGATTAGGTTACCGCTTACTAATTATCGAAATTACATTTCATGTATCTATTCAGAGCCAGAAGTAAAAATTAATGTTCTACCTACAGAAGTCTTCACCAGTATAGAGGATTTTCCAATAGGATTTCCCGCAAGCCTCTACTTAGAATTATAGCGAGTTAGTTGCCAGACTAATTGCGTGGATGTTTGTTCCCTCTGGACACCAAAGGGCTGCTTGCTTGCATGGGTCGTTAACGTCCTACTGTATGAATAGTTTGAGACTTCGCGTGGTTTTGAAGCCTCTCTGCCTGCGGACTGTAGACTCCTGTGGTTGCTTCAGCTCATCCCTTCCTCCAGAGGGTTGGTAGAGGCAATAGATACACATAGGTGTTGTGTGCGAGGTGTCCCCCATCGTTGTATACCTTATGTATATACAGAAGTTATAAGCACTACAGAGGTTAAAATACAACTGTGTTTGCAAGTGATTCCGTATCAGTGTTTCCTATATGCCTGTTATATTTAGCGATATGGTTGCCAAAGATTATATACTTTGTATCAGGCCTGGGCAACTCGTGGAATAGCTCGAGTGAACTTCATTTTTTATCTGATAAACATATAGTTATCATTGTAAGGCCATGAGCAGGTGAGTGTCAGCTCTCTAACCCAATTTCATAGCTATACCGAGTGTCCCATACTGATGTATACACATTTTAAAATGGTATTTCTCAGCAACGAAATGAGACAGAAATACATTGTTGTTTATGACCCAGAAGGCACTGGAAAAAGGATAGGAACAGCTTCGTCTTCTACATGTATTTATAAATAAACATCGCTATAAGATTATCCGATGAACGTAAGTGGTTACTGAAGCGTTATTGGACAGTTGAGAATGTTGTCGAAATTCAACGATGTTGGAGGGTTGAATTTGGGACACCACCATCAACAAGGGCAATTACCAATGTTAATAATGCCGTCAAATCTTCCAGTAGTAAGGGTATGACGTAGTCTGTCTTCCAAAGGAGTAATTGGCTCCTACTTCTTCGAAGAGACTGTCACGGGTCAGACTAACCTGAAAATTTTGGAAATCATGATTCTATGTTAATCACCCCTTTGAGAATAAAAATGAGAATTACTTCCAACAAGACCAAGCTCCACCTGACTTCATTGTGAGAAATTTTCTAGATGGCATGTTCAATCAGAGATGGATAGGATGAAGAGGAAGTGCTACGGAGTTCTCGTCTCGATCTCCCAGTTTGATCCCTTTGTCTTCTACATTTGGGAAAGTTTAAACAACACGATGTAGTCACAAGTCCACAGACTCTGGAGGAAATGAGAGATCAGATTGAACATGCTGCAAGCGATATTTTATTGGCAACAGCACGGCGCTCTGTTGGACACCGTTGTTGGGAGTGTATTGAGGCAGAAGGTGGACATTTTGAACATGTACAAGCTTAAAGAAGTTTAAGAAACAGAACACAACAAAAATTGTATTTTTGTCCCACTTAGCTGCTGAGAAATACCGTTTGAAAATGTATATGCATAAATTTGGAACACTCTATATATCTGGTACTATAAAAATTAAAGCATACTCACAAGTAGGTTTGCCTTGGACAGTCACGGCATCCAAATTCTCATCTGAAGATCTTAACAAACGTAGTCACGTTTACACCACGTGTTAGCCATTATACCACAAACCCTTTGTGTATGTCACCTTGTGCAAAGCACGTCCTCAACATATGACAGCGATGTGAACAAGCAATTGCCCGTTTTAAATCTGCACGTAAACTTGCGTTGACAAACGGGAAAAGTATAACTTGCACATTTTATCCTGAAACCTGGAGTCTAGTGCTGCGAATGATCTGATTCAATATGGCCTATACTTTGCAAAAATAACATCTGAACATCGTTGTCCATACTCCAGTATAACCACTTTTACATTTCACTGTATCACGTTACCATTGTTGCTGTTCTTTTGAGTTGTTATACCAGTTTACTTTTGTGTTTAACCAACTCAAACAGTAATTTGGAGTACTAAATGCTTGAAGCAGATCCAGCGCCGACACTACAAATTGCTGTAAATAGTAAAAGAAACGGTAATATGTTTAGCCTTTTACTTTAGCCATTGGCTAACTTGAAAACATAATTGCGAACACTACAACTCACGGCCTTCTATGACATAATAAATGATGATGGTGTAGATAACTTATACAGATAAATGCAATAAGGATGACTACAGGAGAAACTAAGGAGATGCTCATCCAAATTAAATAGTTGGAGCAGATTGGCAGATTTAAATTTCAGGCATGTACCATAAGCAGTAACATTAATAATAGTCTTAAAGTCACACAGGAAATATCAAAGAAGGCTCTCCTTTTTATGTGTCTCAGTTGTCATCCAAGCTAAATAAGGAAGTGCAGTGCTTACATAAATTTACTTCAATAAGCAGAGCAAAACAATGTAAGAGAATGCACTTAATGTAAAGAAAAGATTTCACCACAATCTTAAAATCTGAATCTTCTTCGTATAATATATCCAGGACCTCTGCAACAAAGTTTCTGGACTGATAGGTCACATAAAAAGGACCAACAACCAATATTGGATGACGCGCTGTTTAGGACGCACATGATCGAGTAGACAAGATCTGGAGGTATCATAAGCTCATTTATTGCTGTAAGAACAATGTAAATCAAATGAAAAATAATCCAGAGGAAATCTCCAAAGTATCCACTTTCGGCTCCAATGTATCTAGGACACGTTCGTTCCACTGACAATCGGTTCTCTCCAAAGGCAGTCACTTTTTGCCTGGTATCAAATCTAGTGACATACGACTGAAGAAAGAAGTGAAGCGGCGTTAAGTAGGGCGATGGGCTGGACGTGCAATAGGTCCTTCTCTCCCTATCCATTTCTCCCTGTACATATTGAGAAACTCTTACAGAACAGCTGAAGTGTGGCCGTGCATCTAAAATATGATTGGTCAAATAAAGAATCGTTAGTCCGGTGTCAAAATTGAACGCATATTTTTTTTCAAAATCATATATTTAAAACAATGTGAATAAGCAGTAAGAATTCTTTATAGGATAATTCCCCATCCTCTCTAGAGTCTGGAAGTATAAATGGGAGTGTGAACGTGTGTGTGTGAATTTCGTGTAAAAATAATTCAAAGTAACAGAACCCCAACGTTCAAGAATCACCATTAAGCAAGTGAACACTATTGCTGTTGGGCAATTGCTCCAAGAGGTTAAAAGCCGCCGTTCTGACCTTCGATGTTAAATGGAACATTAAACAAAAACGCTTCCCCTGCTCACTATACGTAGTAGAGAAAGTAAAAATACCTCTATGTATGGGGAGGTGTTTTGCAAACAAAGTTTGTAACATAAATATAATGCTTCAATTCCGAAGTAATTTTCAAAGGACTCTTAAGATGGGAGACAGTTTTCTGTTGTTTACAGTACCCAGCATTGTTGACAGGAAGAAATATGCTCAACACTGGTGTTCTGGTCTGGTCACTCGACATATTGGAAGCAATGATCGACATCATAAAGAAAATTGGCTTAAGTTGTGGCAGGATGGAGTTCTCCTTGAGCTTCGTTCTGGGAAGTAGGATCTAGTCTGCCCTGTTACCGTACATGGGCACATGGGCACGACTGGGACTTCACTCTATGTAGGTACACTCTCCAGCAAAACGCTCCACTGCTGCCAATCTATACTATTTTCAACTGCTCCTTATAATATTTGTAGCAATCTAAGCTCTATTTTAGTATATTGTGCAACGAGAGTTTCATACGACTATTTATACTCAACCAGATGTCAAGTATAAAACATTTATAAAATGTTTTTAATATTCTATTGTCACTAGTGTCCGACATTTTAATCATGGATTTTACACACGAGTATCGGTAGTTGCTCCTTCAACTTTTATTCTTATGCTGGCCTTGATACAATAATACAGAGAGTATATATGCTATAATCTTTAAAAAAGTACACTTTCGAAAACGAAAGGACAAACTGAATTTATTAGAATGGTATGCACAATATAAACACTAATTATTAAATGAACAGAATAGTTTTATTTCAATTAAGGGGGTTGGACAGTTTCGCTTTCAGCTGCGTCGGAATGAGCGCAGACGCCGAAATGTGCATTGCTACATGCGGATCGTTTGATTGGTAGATTAGCGGTGTCGTCATAAACTGGCATAACTTTGATTGGTAGATTGCAGTGTCATTATGAAGAGGTAGATATAATGTAGATATAAGCGCTACATTATGGCATGGTCGAGCATGGACATACTTTTTACTTTCACTATCGCTTACTTAAGGTAGAGGAAGAAACACGTTTTACTAAAAATTTAAATACGCACTTTAACGACTAACACACACATGACTTTCTCTATGCACTATCATTTATTTTATATAACTTCTACAAGCTTTTCTTGCGTTTAATTTTGCTGTTCTGCCCAACAAATCTAAACACAAATTTAACCGGAAATACACGTTTTGAAGCTCTCTGAATAAAACGGCATATAAATAACAGGATCCGTATATGTGAGTAAATAAGATAATTAAAAATGAAAAGTCTGTTAAATTACCAAATTTGGTATATAAGTTCTGCATACTCCAAGTACACAACACGAAAATTTTCGAGAAATTTTATTTTTTAAGTGGAGGAAAAATCCATTAGGGACTTACCCCGACTGTACTGGAATGAGACAGCCGGGAGCACGAGCTTCGCCCGAAGGCACTACCCACCAAAACACCTCCACCGCAAAGGGTATCGAGGTAGAAAGAAAGGAGAAGGAAAGAAGTAACTCAGGGTGAAAGTGAGTCAGTACCGCTATTGCACCTGCGGATTGGTGGTACGGATATATCGGTCGGCCACAGTGGACCCACACTAAATTATCCTTTGAGAATCTTTTGTAAATAATACCCATACATATAGACCCACGCTGCGCGGTGTTTTTCCACTGCGCAAACAGAAACACGATAACGCAGATGCTGTGCACAAGGTCATGCGGTTGACTTGTTTTTCTCCGTTCTGAAAGTGCAGTATTGAGCTGACGCACTATCGTGTGGTTGAGTTACTACCAGTGTGCTTTATTATTTTCTCCTGTATGTACTTAGTTACAAAGTGTATTATGGCTCAGCATTTGGTTTTACTGCACAGTGTGCATTTATTTATGATTCGTATGTGTTAACTCAGTCAGCTCGCCAAGTGAAAGTGCGATTTCCAGGTGAATCTGTGATTTCTATCTCTGGGCTAATAAATTATAAAGTGTACAAAACAAACCCACACACCCTGGAAGAATTATAACAAAATATCTGCCAGGAAATTGCCAGCATTTTTCAACGTGAGCTACGGCGAGTGGTGGATAATTTCCTAAAGAGGTGCCAAAAATGTATGGACAACGACGCGTACAAATAAAACACAGCGCAGCCGGTTCGGGATCTTTTGGATCACCCGTTATATAAAATGAATTGTCGTGCGTTTGTCTCGATTTAAATAATTTTTGTTTTGTTCTGTTTTGTTCGCCTCAGTATTGGAATGGTTTAGAAAAGGAAACATCAGGAAAAACCCAAAGGAACAGCCGATAAATCGAAAAAATCGAAATTGGTAATTTTGTATCGGAATTGCCACTTTTTCAATGCATGGCGTTTGTGGTAGACCTGGTTTGACAACTGCGCAGTAGATATATTTGGTCATAGCTTTCATTCGTTGCTTTTCAATTACAAATGATGTAACTCTAACCGTTTAGAACACAATTAAAGTATTTTTTATGTTTCGATCATATTGTTGACTTTTCTATAGAATGTAATATCCAACTGACGCCTGAAGAAAGTTTAATGTGCTACACTCACATTACTTTCTCTACTCTTGTCCAAACTATTCTTACAAACATATATTCCCCTATCTTCTTCACGTTAGTCGAGATAAACATAGAAATTATCTTATTAATAATTTTCTTGTAGGTGCAAGGATAACACAGTAGGCTTTAAGCGATAGTAAAATGTTTTAAAAATGGTCGCCATATAATGACTTCGAAATTCCGTTCTCTTTGCATGATCAACATATAAAAAATTAATAACAACGTCCTATTTGAGAACGTCTATAAGTATGGCAAGATTCAGACAAATAAGGAATATCTCCGAAATGTTTCACTTCCGAAAAAGACAATTTAACATAAATTGTATGCTTTAGGGAGGTCTAAATTTTTTCTGTAGCAAGATTTCGTCTATCTCTTACGGTTTACCAGTTACACAAAAGTCATCAAGAGTAAACGGACTACGTGGGCTATAGCCAGAAAATTTAAAATATGCATTTTATTTTCCATAAGAATATTCTAAGCATATGGTATTTCAATTAAAATTTTTGAGAAAATCAAAATGTTCCATGTAAAGGCTAGTTTAGGGTGGAGTTATTTGCTTCAAAATCTTCGTGTCGCATTCTTGAAAGATATTAAAGGGCCTCAAAACATACTTCCCCTACTTACTATATGTAGTGGAGGAAGTAAAAAATTTGCAAGACGTAAAGTAAAGAAGAAATGACAATAAAGCCTATTTTCCGCAAGTCACACAGCGATGTTGAAAGAAATCTTGTTTAGATTGACTTTTTGGCAGATCTGTCCTCAGTCCCGAGTTTTACTGGCGGACATTCAGAGAAACTCGACACTGGCGAGTTGTCGTTCCAGAAGGAAGTACTACTATTCCTTATTGTTAATGTTAGGGCCATTCTTGGAACAATAACTGCTTCTCCTTTGTTTTGAGAGTTGCAGCCATTGTGCATTCAACTCTGCGGTTCACAGCAGATGTACAACATAGGGGAAACTTCTATCGAATTCTCCTTGGTACAGCATTAACAATAGCAGGAGTGGCATTTATTCCATGAATTCGACGCTGCATACAAGTTTGTGGTTTATCTTATGTAGGTACCATTAACTTACTCTTCAACTATGAAACAATCTGCGTATTTACAAGATAGTACTCGTAAAATAAGGTCCTAGACAAACCAAAGTTGGAAAAGCAGACCATGAAATATTTCATAAGTTGCAACCACATGGTCTTCACGACTCACTTTTATACAAACCATCTTTACAAACGCTTCTTCTGTGTACTTCGTGTTAATCGAGGAAAACATTTGCAGAATGTATTTACTACATCTTTTTGTAAGTACAAGGGGTATATGGTAATACAGTAAGCTTTAAGCAAATGTCAAAACTTTTATCAGCTGGTTTCTATGTGACATGTACTGAACATTTCAGCTCTCTACCTCTCATACTTTCTGAGAAAAAGGTACATTAATTCACATGTTTTAGGAGTAAATTTTATTATTTTTCTATTGAAAGAAATACGAAGATTCAACTAAATAAACTATCAATGCACATAATAACTTGAAATCCTCGTCATGATTTGTAGAATCATTCATAAACATTTCAGGGTAAACTTTGAGAACTTAAATTTCACTTAATTTAACTAAGGCGCAATTTATATATGTTCAGACTACCTTGTCCCCTTAAAACACGATTGATTGATTCACTGATGTTGGCTCGATATCATAATATTGGTACTTGCCCGCTTCCAGGCCTTCACTCTGTCCGGTCCGTAGGTTCGTCTACTCCCCGACAGGTGTCTGACCCTGGTCAAAGGCTTGTAAGTCCTAGTGGGGGGGGGGGGGGGTGTGAGTCCTACATAAGGGGAGGGTAATTAGGTAAAGAAGAAAGCTTGTATTATTTATTTAATGATGCAATAAAAATAAAGAATTCTTATTTCTTACAATTTATCTTCGTTAAAACGACAAAAGGGCCATTCTTCCGCCCGTGTAAAACAACCCAAGTAGGCTCTCTCTGTTGGGGTGAAATCGAAGTAATTAACTTCACTACAGCTACAGATATTTTTGTTTTCTTCTTTGTAATTTTAATAGCCACTATTATATATACTTTAAAAGACATCTCTTTCGTTTATAATGCATAACGCAGTATAATTACTTGAATTGTTCCGTGTCGACGTTCTTTGAATAGCATCAAAGCAAAAGAAACGTCAACCGGGTGAAAACAGTGACATGCCTTGTAAATCATATCCATAACGCAATCTTGCTGTCAACTATCGTCTTATGTCCATCTTTTGCATTCCTTTTGGTAAATATTTTGGAAATCTGCATAATGCATAAGCATAGGAAACAAAAACTATAGCTTAATAATAATAATAATAATAATAATAATAATAATAATAATAATAATAATAATAATAATAATAATAATATCTAATAATAATAATAATAATAATAATAATAATAATAATAATAATAATAATAATAATAATAATAATAATAATAATAATAATAATAATAATAATAATAATAATAATAATAATAATAATAATAATAATAATAATAATAATAATAATAATAATAATAATAATAATAATAATAAATAATTAATAATAATAATAACATATTAATAATAATTATTAATATTAATATAATATAATATAATAATTATAATTATAATAATAATAATAATAATAATAATAATAATAATAATAATAATAATAATAATAATAATAATAATATCTAATAATAATAATAATAATAATAATAATAATAATAATAATAATAATAATAATAATAATAATAATAATAATAATAATAATAATAATAATAATAATAATAATAATAATAATAATAATAATAATAAATAATTAATAATAATAATAACATATTAATAATAATTATTAATATTAATATAATATAATATAATAATTATAATTATAATAATAATAATAATAATAATAATAATAATAATAATAATAATAATAATAATAATAATAATAATAATAATAATAATAATAATAATAATAATAATAATAATAATAATAATAATAATAATAATAATAATAATAATAATAATAATAATAATTATTATTATTATTATTATTATTATTATTATTATTATTATTATTATTATTATTATTATTATTATTATTATTATTATTATTATTATTATTATTATTATTAATAATAATATTGTTGTTGTTACTAGGCTGATGTATCCCGTCAAAACGTATATTCCTTGTAAAGCCGAAGTGATTAAACACGTTCTAGTACATCCTGACGATATTATTTAAGTCAGCTTAGCCAACTGAAGACAATGGAAGATCTGTAGGCGAAACATACTAGGATTTTCATCACCGTGTTGTGGAGGCTGGATTTAAAGAAGGTTGAAATAGTAACCGGTCCATAGAATTCTACTGGTAGATAGGCAAGGACATCAACCTGGAGAACCTGCGTGAGCGAGAGCTCTTCAGATACCACTACAATAAATAATCTATAGGTACATGGCACATATAAAGCGCATATTGCGCACAAGACGGACTCATTGGCAATTTGGAGAGTTGACGACATTATGTTTACCAATTTTACTTTCACTGCCACGTACACAGTAAGTAGAGCAGTTTTTCTCGACCTTTTTAACACAACGACCTCCTGTTCTTCAACTTAAGGGACACTGGAACTGTAAAACGATCGAAAAAATTATCAAACTGACGATTTTTAGGTTATGCATACCAGTGTTGCCCAAGCCTTCAGTCATAGGTTGGCATTGAAATATTTTTGATTCCGCCATTTTTAAAGGTCTAGCGTAGGCTTAAAATGCCATGTGCACTACATTAAAACGCTCAATTCCTGCACACATTATCAGTATTTGAACAAAGTGTGGGCCAAAAAGGGCCCAAAAACAGCCAAATTCAGAGGAAAGAAGCGGTTAAGCAGAGAGACTACTAGACAAAAGAGGGAAGATGTGACATAAGCAGTAGGGCAGTTTTAGGCCAAACAGCTAATCCGACTCATGATCATGATGCACGTGTGTAGAAAAATTTTCTCGACTTTACATTTTTTATAAAAATATGGAACATACAAATTTCAGTCCCAAGGTCCCTTAAAATGACATCATCCCAACAGTATTGGCAGCAGTGTGACAATGCGGTGCTTCATTGTTGATGTCGCAATAATAATGGCATTTCGCGAGTTTTGTAACCCCTATTAGTGACTAAGAAGTAAAAGGTAGCTGTTGTGTGTGTGTGTGTGTGTGTGTGTGTGTGTGTGTGTGTGTGTGTGTGTGTGTGTGTATTTTGAACATAATTCAAGAACAAAAAGGCAGTTAAATACCAAACTTGGTATATATTTAAGCTCAGCATCTTCCAAGGATGCGATAGTTACCAATATAAAAAAGAAATCTACCTTTCGCTAGGAAAAATTTTCGAAAAATTTTATTGTATAAAAAATGGCTGAAACGATTTTGGTTACGTGACCTTATGTTTAAGACATTTTCATGACAAATGAAACATATCTGAAATTTTCTTCTAATAGCCTCTGAAGTGTTTTTATTAATTTGCATAACTAGCAAACATAACAGATTGAGAAAGTCGTACTATACAAATACTATAGATATCGTTAAAGTGCACAATTTGTGTCAAAGAATATTTTTTAAATAACGACTTCCAGGATATTCGTTGTTAATCATGTGAATTTTTCGATATTTATACTTTTCTCAAATTGGAAGTCGTTTGTCCTGTCTTGCAAATAAAACGGTTGAGAACGCCTTCAAGTCGCCAAGCGATATTCTTGTCGGTTACCGCATTCGTTAACAGAAGATCAGAAATCAGCTCGCAAGAATGGTGTCCTTTCATGCTGGAAAATTTCAACAATAGAAGTAAGTACATTTTGAGATAATATACTCGACAGTATGTTGACCCAGCAACAAAAGTACGGGTGGCTCTTCCTTCTTCTAAAAAACTAGTCATTTGGCATAATTCTGGATACTTCCCATCTTATTAATGCAGAGTGAATATTTAAATATATATCCGCCATCAGTCACTGCAGTATCCAAGACCGCTGCTTCACCATACCAATGCTTCTGTACACATCGGCCATGCCACTCCGATTTTTTAACCAATCAAAACGCTAGAGTCCTTCCTAACCTCACTTATTCTCCATATATGGCTCCATTTTTCCTTTTTACCCTACACAAAAATTCCTGTGATTGCCATTTCCCATCAGTGAAGAGACCACTGGGTTTTCCATAGATGGCGAACGAGTTAACAAAAGAAGCTTGATCAGACCATTTTCCAAGTTGTTTGAAGGATGCAAATGTATGTTCATTATCATCAAGGGTACTTTGAAAGGTTGTAGAAGTTACAACTCAATTGGAAACTACTTGTGACAGCTACTAAAATTTTTGGGGTGCTTCACGTAAGAACACGAGGCATCTCACACTGCCAAATTCGCAGAATGCTTTGATAACACAAAATTCAAACAAGCAACAAATGACACCTCGGAAGCGATTACTTTCACAAAAAATATGTATTTTATATAAACTGTACGCTTTAACAAGATTTACATTTTCGTGTAGTAATATTTTACCTTAGAAAAAACTGAAGCTGTTAACAGTGAAGCAACAAAATCTAAATTAAGAAAAAATTAGAAACTAAAAGCTCCACTTGTCTTATCAATATTGCAAGTGGTATACTGCTGACTAGTTTCAAGTGCATCCAACTTATTCTCAAAGCTATACTATCACTTACGGTTTACAGATATGCAAAAGTCATTAAGTACGAAGAGCACTTCAGAGATTATTCTCCGAAAATTCATGATACATATTTCATTTGTCATGACAACATCTTAAACATATGGTAATTTAATCAAAATCGTTGGAGGCGTTTTCGAGAAAATCAAAATTTTAGAATGTTTTTCCATGAAAAGGATAGCTCAGAGTGGGGGATTTCTTTTTTATATTTGTGTCATATTCCGTGGTAGATGGTGAACTTAAATACCAACTTTGATACTTAACTGCCTTTTCACTTTTGAATTATGTTGTTCATAGACAGGCGCGCACCCAGACCTTTTTCTTTTTTTATTCAGGGAATCTCAAAACGTTTTTTTCCAGTAAACTCTAGGTATTGAATTTTTAGGTGGAATACAATACTACTTGTGCTTACTGAATTACGAAGAAAAAAGAAAGTTAGGAAAAAGAATCTTGGACTTTCACTTTTGTCTAAGAGAGGCTATTGTTTTATAAAACGTTATCCGCACCTGAGAGTAGGTATCTTTGATTAATTGTCCACCATAGTGCCTTGTAATGGTTCCAACATGAGAGAAGGCGATTTGTGTTCTGGTCGAAGGCGATTCCCACGCATGACCAGGACAATGACCGCTGGAGTTGGGTCCAGCGTGGGTCTGAGCACACAAGAGACCGACCGACCAACCGATCGCCTTGTCTTGCAGCTTCCACCTAGGAAATATATGCAGAGAAACCCTCGTAAAAATCGTCAACATCGCTAGCTGCTGATAGAACCTAATGTGCTGCAGTCACGCGACTTTCTCTACTCATTCTTCCATACATCTAAGTTTAAACCAATTAATGTATTTACTTAACCTAATACTCTAGACGTATTGGAGATTTTCCATTTGTTTTCTGGCTTCCCAATATAATTTTCTTTCTGACTTTGTCCAATGGATCTGAAGTGTAGCACATTCGATAAGATGTTCGAGTTCAATGTTGCACTCACATGACTTTCTCTACTCTTGGACTAACCATTCTTATAAACTTTTATTCTTCTATCTTCTTCGTGTTAGTTGAGATAAACATTTGCAGAAATTATTGCTTATTTCTTGTAGGTACAAGGGGAGCATGTGAATACAATAGGCTTTGAGCGATAGTTAAATCTTTTCAAGCTTTCAAATTCCGTTCTCTTTGCACAGCTAACATATAAAATAATAAATAACGATATTCCATTTGACGAAAGTTTGTTTTCCAAAAATCACACAAATAACAAGGAATATCTCCGAAATGGTTCACTCTAAAAAAAATATCTGGACCTAAACTGTGTATTTTAGAAGATCTACATTTTTATATAATAAGATTTGGTCTATCTCTTACGGTTTACCAGTACAAAAGTCATCCAGAGTAAACAGGACAAGATGGCTACAGCCGGAAAATTCAAAATATACATTTCATTTGACATAAAAATATCTTAAACATATGGAATTTTAATCAAAATCGTTGGAGCCATTTTCGAGAAAATCAAAATTTTCGAAAAGTTTTCCATATAACGGATAGTTTAGGTTAGGGTTGTTCTTCAAAATCTTCATGTCGCATCCTTGAAAGACATTAAACTTAAATACCAACTTTCGTTTTGAACAGACTTTTTGTTTTTGAGTTGGTCCACAGACTGATAGATTGACACACAGACACAGACACACACACACACACACACACACACGGACGGACGGACCTTTTTCTAAAAATGCTTTTTTTTAGGATTCAGGGGGCCTCAAAACATATTTCCGGTGAAATCTCGACATCGAATTTTTGGGTGGAATATAATACTTCTTTCTACTTACCAGTAGAGAAAGTAAAAATGAAAACATACATACAAACACACACTAGACCCTTTTTCTAAAAACTTACTACACTGGCGAACAATGAAAATGTTTCGTGCTCAAAAGTAGGTGATTCTTGTGAATTTCCAACTGCTGAATTCATAAATAATCATAACAAAAAGTGACTGATAAGCTCTTGGTTTGGCAATTAAGTAACAAATCGTCTTTTAGAGCCTATATTTTAAGTTTGGGAAAAATTTTATTTTTTAAATAGGTATTCCTATCAACTGACAAAACATAATGTTCTTCAGCTGTTTGTAGGTTACAAACATTCATATTATTGCTGTGAGTGTACGTTTAACATTCTTTGTCTTAATTGGTGTAGAATGTCCAGTGTTTTGAGCTTTTTGAGGCATAAACTTACTTAAAATACCACAAAAATGTGTAAATTCAGTGAATAACTTTGTTATGTTTGTGATAAAGTAGCATTTTCATGACATATATTTGGTATGAGGTTAGGGGACCAGGATATGTCATGGGCTCCACACATATGTTGCAATTCTTGTTCTGTTACACTACGAGAATGGCTAAAAATAAAAAAATGATATATGCTTTACCTATGGGTTGGCGAAAGCCTACAAACCATATAGCTGACTGCTATTTCTGATTAACTGTACTTATAAAAGTAGGATTGTCAATGAAAGGAAGAACAATTCAACACCAAAATCTTCCATGTTTGATGTGACCTATTTCACATTCAGATTTTTTAACACTTCCTATGGAATTGAGGCCATTCATAGGTTAATCCTAGCTAAGTTTGAAAGCTGTATTACTTCACAATGGCAACTGTCTTGCTTCTATTCCTGATGATTAGGTAGTTTACATGAAGGAGACTTGTGCAAACATGAAAGACCTCCTCAACTCAATCAAATATGCTGAACACAAACGAAAAATGGGACAGAGACATCAGGGCATTGGAATGAAGCAATACTTGCAGATTATTGCTGGTCTGTATAGAGATAGAGAGTCAAGTGTTAGTGTGAGTTGCTTTCAGGCGAGGATGTCTTCTTCCTGACTACATTTGGATAAGCTGCTCTTACTAAAAGGGAAAATGCCAAGTTACTTTCTACCACCTACGAACTTATCTGTATGGCCTTGTTGACCTTTGGTAGCTGTAGGCAGAGACAAATCATGGAGTGGGGAATACACGATACACAGGGAGTTCTCAGTGTTGCCCGTCTGGCAGGCTGCGAAGGCAGTGGTGGAGTACGCCAGTTATGACAATGAATTTGTTTCCCTACTAATACAACTTTGCCAAAACTAATGCACCGTACTTTTGGTAGAGCGCAACTTTACCCTTGGCTCACACAAATTCACACTCTCATTCATACTTTTAAACTCTAGGGAGGATCAAAAATATTCATGGGTAAAGAAAAAATCCCACCCTCCAACAGGGAGTCAAACCAGGGACCTCTTGATTTGTAAGCCAGCATGTTAACAGTTAAAGCAGTCTTATCCATTTTATGATGTTTTGCAGTTATTATTTTAAGAAAAACATGTAATAGAGTATATATAAGCTTGATTTTTTCGCGTATTCATCCGAATGCGAAGAAAATTAACAAATCTAAATGTTCTTTTCATAGAGACGTTTTGTTTTGCTATCAATTTTACTACGTAACGTATTTCACTCACATTATTTCCTCTACTCGCTTTTCTTTCACGTAACACATTCACATGTTCTCTACTTGTCGTTCAAAAACAATTCATATAGTTTTCCATGACTGAAACAGAAATACAACGGTTTTGCCTACTCACTTTTATTTTACGAAACACATTTCTTTCTCTACTCCCACTTCTACATACAATTCACAGTAATTTTCTATATCTTTGAAATAGGAATGCCAAATATTACATTCACAAGATTTTTTCTACTCGCTTTTCTTCCTGTGGTTCTTCATCATACTTTTGCATCTCTATTTCCGGTATTTCTATTTATCTACTTTGTTTATGTTTTATTCCTTATAGTATCCTAAGAGTTTCAGTTAAATATTTAAGTGTATTAAATAATATTTTTAAGTGTCTCCAAAGGAATACAAGGCTATTGGACAAATGGAATCTAAATCCCAAAGTTTTAGGGATAAATCGTAAAACCACGAGCTGAGCCCGTACACATTCAGCTAATATATTTTAAAATATGCACAGATCCAAGTTACGAGACAATCCACAGTTACGTAAAGTAGCTGGAAACAATGCAGACAAGGTACTAGAGAGATAAGCAAGACCAGAAACTTTCTGCTCTGAAGATTGGGGAAACAAATGCCAACGACCGATTTTACTGTTTCTATACATTATTTTCCCTTTCTTTTCCATGGTCTACTAAGCGTTTTATTTTATTATGGTTAACATTCTTTCGCAGCTTGAGAAATAGGTGGAACAAATCTGTGCATGCCTGAAGTTAAGACTTACAATAGGAAACCGCAACTTCAATAAGGAAATGCCGGATAGGCTTTCTGTTCCGAGGGATAGTGAATCACTGTGCGTGCATCAGTTATCACTTGGATGGAATCTATTAGTGGCAGGGTTAACAGTCTTATACAAATGCATATTTCTAATCACAAATTATCCCAAATGTGAAAACCTCGAGTGGTATTTGTTTACAATATTCCGCCAAATAATTAATAATTAATTTATTTAATACTATTTAATATTAGTAGTGATTTAAAAGAAAACAACTTACAATAATACCCATATATTTTAATTATTATTTATTTTCACAGTTGGCCATACAACTAATACAGTAGGCTGTGGGAATAACGGCTATTTATTAAAGGTAGGTCTGCACATTTCCGTATTTTTACTTTCTCTACTACGTTTAGTAGAGGAAGTATTGTATTCCACCCAAAAATTTGATGTCAAGATTTCACCGGAAATATATATTTTGAAGCCCCCTGAATCCAAAAAAGGTTTTTAGAAAGAGATCTGTGTGTTTATGTTCGTGTGTATGTCAGTCTGCCAGTCTGTGGACAGCATAACTCAAAAACGAAAAGTCAGTTAAAAACCAAAGTTGGTATTTAAGTGCAATGTCTTTAAGGATGTGACGCAAAGATTTTGAAGAAAATAGCCCCACCCTAAACTACCCTTTACATGGAACAATTTTCGAAATTTTTTATTTTTTTGAAAATGGCTCTAACGATTTTGATTAAAATGATATATGTTTGACATATTTTTATGACAAATGAAATGTATATCTTGAATTTTCTCGCTATAGCCCATGAAGTCCTATTTACTCTGTTTAACATTTGCATAACTGGTAAACGGCAAGAGATGAGCCAAATCTTACTGTAGATCTTGCCAAAACACGTAATTTATCTCTGAATACATTTTTTGTAGAGTGAACCACTTCGGAGATATTCCTTGTTATTTGTGTAAGCTTTGGAGAACTTATACTTCTGTGAAATGGAACATTGCTACTGATTTTTTATATGTTATCCGTGCAAAGAGAACGGAATTTGAAAACTTTAAAAATCTTACTACCGTACAAAGCCTACTGTATTCTAATATTCCACTTGTACCTACAAGGAAATAAGCAATAGGATAATTTCTACAAATGTTTATCTCAACTAACACGAAGAAGATATAAGAATAAGAGTTTGTAACAATGGTTAGTACAAAAGTAGAGAAAATCATGTGAGTGCAATATATCAGATTTTTTTTTTTTTTAACTTTATACCACGTAAAGTAACTAGAGTTATTCAAAAGTCATCCAGAGTAAGCAGGACTACGTGGGCTACAGCCAGAAAATTCAAAATATACATTTCATTTCCCATAAAAATATGTTAAACATGTGGCGTTTTAATCAAAATCGTAGAGCCATTTTTGAGAAAATCAAAGTTTTCGAAAAATTTTCCATCTAAAGGCTAGTTTAGAATACAGCAATTTTCTTCAAAATCTTCATGTCGCATCCTTGGAAGATATTAAACTTAAATACCAACTTTGGTTTGTAACCAACTTTTCGTTTTTGAGCTATGCTATTTACAAACACACACACACGCACACACGCATAGCTTTTTCTGAAAATGCTTCTTGTTTTATTCAGGGGGCCTCAAAACATATATGAAATTTCGACATCGAATTCTTGGGTCGAATACAATACTTCCCATACTTACTATATGTAGTAAAGAAAAAATGCACGATCCATGTTCCTCCGGTGCTATCCGAACATAAAAGAAGTTGCAGCATTATGGACTTTGAGTATTTTATCAGGAAGTTCTAAGAAGGAAAAGAAAAGGCGTGAACTGGTCAGAAACATCGACAGATAGTGTTCATTGTAGTGGGCGTTAGGTCAAGACCATTTCCTGTTTTCCATTTCGTAAGGAGAGTAAATTATTTAAAATAAAGACAGGACATTGTTTGATACCCATGATAACTGTTCTATTTCAACTATCCGGTTGGTTTCTAGTTTTAACCTTACTTTTACATTTCTCACGGATAAACGTTTAAAAACTAGGCACTGTAATTTATCCATTAATATTTAGCCACTTTTATACATTTTTCTGGTCCATGTTCATTTACTTATTGATTTAAACGTTATATTTATGCTGTACTAGTATATATTTTGCATGATTTCTATATACTGTGCTAATAAACGTGGATGGAAAAACACGGGAAGAAATACTAAACAGAATTACGAAAGCTAACTAGGTTTACTATACACGTAATTAATAATACAATAGTAGGAAAAAACGGAATTAGCTAATAACACAAAAATTACGGTTTTAAAATAATAATATTACCAATAATTCCACTTTATGGAGCAGAGAGAAGAATTCTTCCACAGAAACATGAAAGTAAAATAAAGGCTATGGGGATGAGATATTTGAGACGAACTGTGGAGAAACTAGAAGAGATACAACAATAAGAGTGAGGTTAGGTACCGTCTTTACAACACAAATACTAGAACAAAGGTAATTAGAATAGTTTGGACGTATATCCCAATGTCGGAGGATATATGGCAATGTGGCACGTTTTAGAAAGAAAAAACTATAAGCGCTCTACTCTTAGATGCCAACTTGATGTAAATACAAGCCCTCAGCTAAGCCAGTATACACCGAAACCAAAGCACACCACAAAATATAGTACCTTAAGTATAGGCGATATATGATAATGAAACAGTTTTAAACTTTTGATTAATATAAAATAGTAAATAATATTAATAAGAATAGTGCCCACATGCCGTTTGTTTATTTGTGTTAGTCGCAGCTGATGCGTTCACAAAGTTACCGCGGAGGGACACAAGGTGTGGGTCTAAGGCAAGATAGAGTACCTATACTAACCATCTTGTTACCAGTACTGCGAATTCGTCAGACTTTTGTAGGGTTAGTTTCTGATCGAAAGAGCCATTGAGCCGATTGACTCTTCTTCCCACGATCATAACAACAAATTCAAGATTCATCACTAGTGACGATATTCCAAACCAAATTTAAAGCACTATCTTGGAATGTTTCCAGAATTTCTCTGCACCAGTCATGTGTTGCTGTTTTTGATCGGGAGCCAGTTTATGTAGAATCCATTGTCAACAAAGTTTTCTCACGTCTACCTGTTGATGTAAAATGTTTTGAGTTTGACTTATACCAATAGCCAATGGTTACCCGAATAAACTCATAAGATGTCCGTTGATATTCAAGCATTGTTCATCAGTAACAGCAGTTCTTGGGCGTTCTTCATCAAATTCATTACTAAGAAAAAACCGAGCTCTTTTGAATTTGCTGCACCTATTATGGATTATTGCCTTACATGGGCTTCTTCACCAAATTCATTCCCAAACCGATCTTCTCATTGCTTATATGCAGTAATGACGATATAAAATCGTAAAAGATGATGGTCTGAAAATGTTCTTCAGTCAAATTCATCTTTGGGTGAACACAAAACCTTTAAATAATGATAATTAACAAATCGTTGGATCAAATCGGACAAACTAGACGACAATCAGCTCGTAAAATATTGGAAAGTAGTTGTTAAACATAGACAATTTTCATTTGTTTTAGAAGCACGGCATTCTTGTCAACTCGTACATGATGTTTTACAGTTCACTGTTTTCTGATGTAGGAACTATGGAACAAAGAATGTAATCACGACCATGAAAGTTTATCTCACGAAGTAAAACCCGCTTCTGCTCACTTCCTGCAGTACACACAACATGAAGCATCGCTACAGCACAGATAATGAGGATGACAGCCAGCAAATGTTCTCTTAAACTTCCAAGTCCGTGCCATCCTATAGATACTCTTCCAGAAATAAGAAACACACTTGAGGTAAACAAGGGTGAGAGGCGGCCCCAAACACGAGGCTGGAGTAAATGCTCTCATATATATCTTCCATCTCATATATATGATACTGCTTATGTTTAAGAAGTCTATCAATATTTGGCGACATAGTCGAAGTGCATAGCCTTAGAAGATACACCAAGTGATCGTCGCGTAACATATTACGATACAGACTTTTAGTATAGTTCAATTTGAATAAACTCTGTTCGCAAATATATGTAGAACTATACTCACTCTTATACACACTATTCTTGTAAATGCTTATTTCTCTATCTACCACATTTTAACCGACAACATTTTCAGAAATTACCTTACTGCTAAGTTTCTTGTAGGCGGAAGGGGAATATGGAAATACAGTACATAATAGTGAAACGTTTTAAAAGCTGGTTGCTATGCGATGCCTTTAAAATTCCGTTCCTATTTGAAAAAAGTATAATTATTGGCAAATTCAAACAAATAATAAGTAATATCTTGGAAATGGTTCACTAAAGGAAAAACGAAGAATTTGACATAAATTGTGTTTTAACGATATTCACATTTTTTATTTAGTAAACCTTTGTCTGTCTCTTACTGTTTACAATTTATGCAAAAATCATTCAGAATACGAAGTCTTCTGTGGACATTCCCAGAAAATTCACATTTTCCGCTTGTACCTATAAGAAAATTAGCTATAAAAATTTCTACAAATGTTTATCTGGATTAATATGAAGCAGATAGAGGAATAAGCGTTTGTAAGAATAGTTTGTATAAGAGTAGAGAAAGTCATGCACATTAGGTGTCTGTTTAAAACACTTCAAGTTGCTAAAAGTGGTTTAAATTCCTCGTTGATTGCGTTGGTCCATATTATGACTTTTTTGTATCTTCCCTTAAAACAATAAACAAAGACTAATCTTTCCGGAACTTTGACCGTCCGACAAACAAATGGGACTGAAAACGATAGCGAGGGAGGAAGGGTGGCAGATATACGGGAAGCGATAGTCTACTGTTCACTCAGAGAGATGCTTCTGTTACTGCTGTTGGCTTTGTCCTTTGTCCTCGCTTCTGCAGAGGAAGGTAGGATCCTTACATATGTATTTCGAATAAATCTGGATGCTTTATAAAACAGTGCTTAAGGCAAATTATCTGTAAAATTTCGTAAAAAGGTAAAAATTTTCAAATATTTCTTTATAATTCGTGTTGTGCCTTCTTATAACGTGTATGCTTTCATACTACACAGTTAAGTGTTTATTATAAATCGCTTTAAAGCCCAAATTGATATGTGTAGGTACCATTTGGTTAAAAACCGTGTTGAACTTTAAACTTCATTTTTTGAATTCTTTTTTTCAGTATTCTTTATTATTCACAATTTTTCCTCAACTACAGGCACAACTTAGCTAGAAATATGCTGATTTAAATTTCAAATTAGCTACCTATTTAATATTTTAGCTCAGTAAAAACAGTGGTGTGAGGTAGCTGACCTTGAGACTCCTTTAATATGCGGCCGCTACCACAATATATTTCCAATTCAGTAAACCTAAACGGAAACAAAATTCAACTACTTATGTCACAAGTAAGTATTTATTACCCACTCAAGCGTACTCTTTTATTTTACGCACCTGAACATTTTCCAGGTGTAATAAACAAATAGAACGGCTAAATTTGGGAAAACTGTATACAGCTGAAATTGACTTTTTCATGTCTGTTTCTACAAACTATAAATACACACATATTCATATTGTGTTTTTTTAATCTCTTGGCCATGCCAAAGCAACCTCATAAAGATTTTACTATCACTTAAGCCTACTGCATTCCCCAATTCCCATTGTATCTACAAGAAAATATGTCAAAAAATCATTTCTATAAATATGTATATGGATTTACATGGTGTAGATAGAAGCATAAGCATTTTAGGAACTTTTTGTACCAGAGTGAGTAAAGAAAGTCATGAGAGTGCACAAATCAGATTTTTAGAAAAAGGCCTGTGGAATAGGTTTCTGAGCAGCGTAACTCAAAAACGAAAAGCTAATTAAATATTACATTTGGTGTAACGAGATATTACTGTTCCCCGTATTATATACTTGCTATCTTTCAAATTTAAAACATTACTTGAACAAGCAGTACATATTATCCAAACGTTAATGCGACGTATGTAATTGGATTTTACATATTATCGATATAAACGGCGCTATCTTGCCACGGCTTAGTATCAGCTTGACGACTGTTATTCATAAATCTCAGGCGCGGTGCAGATCGATGTATAATTTTCAGAGGCATACGTCGTAAATGAAAACCGAAATTCTGAGCAACGACCGAACACAATCAACGACCGTCCAAGACCTATATCACTGTTCAAACTTTTAACAAACACTTTAATTCAAATTACCACACTTCAAGAGGTTTTATTGGAGGGTTGTATTTTAATCTTGATCTTTTTTACTTCATATATATAATGCTATAAATTGTTGCACTATAAATCAATGTCCATTCTGTCCATCTGTTTTACCAGTTATAATGATTTTAGAAGGCTTACTCAAGAAAATGCTTGTTTCTAAGTTCAGCTATCTTTTAACTTTTATATTGAGAAGTTTTCGAAAATTTTGATTTTCTCAAAAATGATTTTGATTAAAATGTCATACACCTAAGATATTTTCATGACAAATGAAATTTATATCTTGAAAATTCTGGAAATGGCCCCTGAAATCTTTCGAACGAATTTTTATCAAACGGTAAGAAGTAGACAAAATCGTACTCGATAAAAAATATAGCTCTCGATAAAATACACAATTTATGTCGTTTTTGTGAAGTTCATCATTTCCGAGAAGTTCCTTGTTATGGGTTTGAATTTTCCAATACTTAGACTATTCTCAAATGGGAAGTCATACTTTTTTTCTGCAGCTGATACAAAGAGCATGGAATTTCAAAGTCGTCATATAGCGACTAGCTCTTAAACACTCGACTACCGCTTAAGCCTACTGTATTACCATTGCACATGTAGCATTTCTACAAATTTTATCTCGATTAACGTAAAGTAGTGGAACCAACTTTTTATAGAATAGTTTGCTGAACAATGAGTAGAGAAGGTCATCAGATTTTTCAAATAAGATATACAGAATGTCCCAAAAATACACCGACAACGCTTAGTATGTTGTGCGGGATGGCAAACTGATCTGCTTTAAAAAGGGAACCCCTGTCCGGAAATGTACAGTTTGGACGCTGTAGCGCATCGAAGTGTGAGATGGGTGTTCGCTCACATTTCGTCAATAAATCCAACATCGGGCTGTCTACATTACAAACGGGCTTCGAACTGTGTACTTACTACGTCATTACAGAGCTTACATCGACGGTGGTGAGCCTCATGCACATGAAGATTTTCAATCGTTCCGTGAACTCGAGCCATAAGGTCGTCTGCTGATGATACAGGAGTACCATACACCATACTCTTCATACAGCTCCGCAAAAAATAGTTTAGAGGTGTCAGATCTGGTGACAGTGCTAGCCATGGAATTTGTCCACCTCTACCAATCCATCTACTTGGATATGCGACGTTGAGGTGATTCCGCATATTTACATAAAAGTGTGCTGGGGCTCAAGTCGGCCACTTCAGCAGCTGTATACTGGTATGTGTCGCGCTGCTGTTAAAACCGCTACTGCACTGGAAACTACACAAGTGACGCAGGAGGCTGCGCACCAGGACTCTATGGAGGAATTTAACGCATGCGCAGGAATGTTATTATGCAGAGATCGTTCATCCCAGTACACAGGTGGCTAAAGGGTTGCATATTAAGATATGTTAACAAACTTCGACACTCTCCAGCGTCCAAACCGTGCATTTCCGGGCAAGGGCTCCTTGAAAACCGATCAGTTTGCCATCCCGCACAACATACTAAGCGTTGACACCCAACCGATGTGCTTGTGTTTGTTGCAGTGTCTCTAACGGATTGCCAACTCGCCTTCACTTATGGCTACACGTACAATCGCTTCTTCACCATCTCGACAGAGCAGGGTTGGGATATGGAGAATGGTCTGCGGTTCCCGTTCCTGGTGAGGGCCCGCAGCGATGCACACATCCTTCTGTCGCAGGACGTCCATCCCACCGAGCGTGCTCTCGTCTACGAGATAGTCATTGGAGCTGGCAAAAACACTTTCTGTGATATACGTCGACTTCGTCGCAGCGCCACCAAGGCAACCAAACGCATTCCTGATCTTCTTTCACAGGTAAGTGCATACCAACCTGTTAACGCAACTTGTTAATATTGTGACGCCAGCCGCAGCGCACAACAAAGGAACGTCGGGGCCAAGTTACCTTACACCACATACCAGGCGCGGCGCGTATCAAAAGTGTTCAAGGTCAAACTGCCACACAAGAGCAAACACGTGATAACAATGAGGAATTTTAGAGATTATTCGAGAAGTATCCGGCGGCCGGTGTATTTGTAGAAGTTCCAGAAAAGTTCGTTTTACATCGTGAGAAAACCGGCGCGTCGAAAGGAAGATAGCGAAGCAGTTAATGAGTGTTGAGTGATCGTATCATCATAGTAAACTGTTTTAGAGACAGAGAAAGTGAAGAATTACAGATAGGAGTGAGCCAAGGTTACGGTTTTTGTTATTAACGTCCTCCAACGTAGTGTCATATCGGACGGTGAATGAATGAAATGGGTGAAATGATGCTAAAATGACCCCGAGGTCCTTAGAGCTTTAAGTTACCCGACATTCGTCTTCTCAGGAAAAGGGAAAACCTCAGAAGAAACCTTATCCGGATAACCCACCCTATGGGAGATTCGAACTCGCGACCTCATGGACGTGAGGCGGACACGCTACACAGGCGGACGAGTCAAGGTTACACAAAGAAAACAGTTGTGAGTTGTAATATCATGAAAGACTGTAGGTTGTTGACATCAGTAAAGAGAATGTGTTGTGCATAGAAGAAATTAAAGTAAATAAAAAATAACTGGATTATATTTTGTAGTTTTATCACACTATTGTGACAATGAATAAGTCCAGTTATTTTTTCTGTCACTTTATTTTCCTTAAAACTGAATCACAGCTGTTTGGTCCTCTCGTAACCTCGGCATGTACTTGACTGTCTTTCAGTTCAGTCTTATTGAAAAACCCAGTGTTATATGATATCACATGACTCTGCACCACTCAAAGGCTAAACACGTGCAACAGTGGCTCAAGGACAATGTTCCTTAGTTTACAGCGCACCAAGATTGGCCATCAGGAAGACCAGATCTGAATCCCCTGGATTACCAACAATGGGACATCATCGAGAATAAAGCTTGTTTGACATGATAAAGAAATCTGGAGACTCTAACACAAGATTTGAAGCAAACAGTGTAGAATTTGGACGTAAATGTCATACATGCTGTTATAGATGATCGACCGTGCCATTTGAAAGCCTGTGTGGCCTCCAAAGGAGGACATTTTGAGTAACCATCTGTTCTTAGTATTCCCTATATTATAGTTAATAAACGGTATGAAAATGTCTTGGATAGTGTCGTTCTTCATTGTGCTATTCATGTTTATAGTTTTAAGAGAACTTATGATATGACTAGGTATATATGTATTAGTAATTAAGTTTTAAATACATTAGCCTTTCTAAGGAGTAAACAGATGTATTCATTACACATACGAGGACATTTAAAACAGAACAAGACATAGTACACTTCCACTATATGTTTATATTTTTAAACTAAGTAACCTGTAACAAGTCACCAGTTTACAGGCTCAGGTTCACTCTGTATGCATTATATGACAATAAAGATTCTATTTAATTCTCTTTTTGCAAAGTTTATCTCAATTAATAGAAAAATAAGATTTTTTTAAGAATAGTTTGTAGACACTAACAGCAAACAATTGTGTGTAGAGAAAGTGATGTGAATGTAATAACTCAGATTGTTTTTCAACATGTTAGGTGGAGCTGCGGGGTTTCTGGATACATCTAGATGGGCATGGCCTGATTGAATTTGGTCGAGAAGGTGAAGATGTCCCCGTTCTGAAATGGATTGATCCAGAACCTCTCAATGTCAGATATTTTAGTTTCTCCACCTGGACTGGAGTTGTTGGCAAATGGGTGTATGGATGTCCCCCTTCAGATCCCAAAGGTAAATTCCTTCTTCTCTAATTCCAGAGTCCAAAATGAGAACATGGAAAATGAAAATACATAAACAAAACAGTATCTATTTGAACAATAAATTGGAATTAGCACTGTAAGCAATGCAATAAACTATACACTTTGGGTTAATGGAACACTCTGTACTTCACATACCTTTACTCCTCCTGTTTAATGCATTTTGGCTTCACCTGAACGTATTATCAAGAATTTGTTGATTGACTGGAAACCTAACTGTGTGGGCGTTGTGTCTCTCGAGAGGAGACATCTGGTTGAGATACAGTGAGGCTGAGTAATGACTTTTCTTCTGAAGGAAGGTGGAAACTCATTAAATGGGTTTCAAATTTTTTCCTCGTATCTTTTCCCAGATATTTAATTCAAAGTACATTTGGACGAGTTCCAGTAACTGGGTGTTTTGCTCAATATTGTGGTGATATTCCAAAACTAGGTGTCACTGCACAAAACATTCTCTACTCCATTATACAGAGATTAGTAGTAAACGTAAATAAAAGTCTATTTATATTCAAATGTTTAAAAAATGTTACAGCAGCAACTTCTTCATTGGACACTACAGCTCAGTTTGAGCCTTGGCCTCCGCTACTAGTTGTCTCAGAACATCTCTATTCTCTGCCATACTCCTCTATCCTCGGATCCTCATCAACACCATCTAACCATCTAGTTCTAGGGCATCCCTTTCTTCTTCTTTAGTGAAGTCTTTCCTTCCACATTTTCTTTGGGAATCTGTTATCATCCATTTTTATAAGATGGCTCAGCCATCTTAGTCTTTGAGACTTTATAAATCTAACAATGTCCTGGCCATTTATTACATCATTCAGCTCCTGGTTAGTAGGAATTCTCCATGTGCTTTCATCCTCCTTCAAAGGTCCAAAAATTATTCTAAGTATTCTTCTTTCAAAGGGTTTAGGGCCATTAATATCAGCAAGAGTTAGGCACCCTGCCTCTGAGCCATACTTAACAACAGGTCGAATCAGAGTTCTGTAGTCTTTCACTTTGGCGAGAAATTGGGATATTTCTGAGGAGGAATGAATTTGCATGATAGGCTCAGTTTCCAGGCTGAATCCTTTCTCTAATTGTTATAAGAGCAACTATTAGGGTTATTTCTCTCTTATTCACTCATGTATTTCATATGACATTAAAGTACAGGGCAATACTTCAAAATTAAACTTATATAGAATCCTTGTAACACAAAAACGAGCAGTAAGATATCTGTCGAACTTAAAAAGACTAAATTCGTGTATGGAAGCCTTCAAAGGTAAAAAAATAATGACATTACCAAGCCTTTATATTTATAAAACCACTCTATATATGATAAAATATAAATTCCCAGTGCAAACAAATTCAGATATCCACGGTCGTAATACTACTTATTTAATTAAAAATACATTTTATCCATTAGAGGAATTTTTAAATAAATAGGAGGTTAATGTTTCAAGTTTATTAATTTTAATAGCATTTATGTATATTTATATTATGCATTGCATTATCAGTTGTTCAAACTGCTGGTGTTACTCTAGTTACATCGTTAGCACGCCTCATTGCAAGCATCTCAGTATTAGTGATGTTTTCTTTATGCGACTGTACCTCAGAAACCCCACCTACTTGTGACGTGTATGTTTAGTAATGCTTCTCGCCGAATGCACTCATATCTTGGCTGACTAATATGCTGTTGGTGTTTATGCTGCACTAAAGTGCTTATCTCCTTATGTCACAAAAACATTTTATTCAACTATGTACAACTTCAAAGATGATAACTGTGATGTAACCTACTGTGCAATATAGAGTGTTGTTTGATACCTGTTTTCAGAGAAAGTGCAAGTAGTTGAACCGAAACCAGCAACAATGATAGAAAAATTAAGGAAAGATCTCCTGAGTAAGCATGACCCATACATAATGCCTGGTCCATATATGAATGTACAGGTGCAGTTAACTCCACAGCACATAAAGCTTGTGAGTACCATTCAATTTTGTGATCGTAATGTTTACCTCCAACTTCTTGTAACCAACTATTTGGAAAGAGGAGTTTATAATCAAACAATTGGACATCAGAAGTATATATAATTTCATGTTTTTGTTGAGTCAAATACAATAAATCTTTCTACAACTTTGCATTAAAAGAGATGTAGTTCTTAAATACCATCACTTTTATTTTGCACATTTAGTATATCTTAAAATTTTGAGAAAAAATACAAATATATATTCACATATGTATGCTTTATGCAAACCTATAATGTATATAATGAACATACAGTGTTCATTCTAAAGTAAGAACAAATTAGAAACTAAAAACTTCACTTATCTTAGTAATGCTGTTGTTAGCTAATGCTGGATTTCTGGCAATGAAGTCATTAATCCTCTTGCTCTCCAATATAAAGAGAGCAATAGCAATAATAGTAACTGCTTTTTAGAGAGCACCATATTTTTATGTTTTGGTCACATCGCTCTCTCACAACCCCCCAAAATGTCTGGAGGACCACACCTGTCGTTGGTTTACGGGTCTCACCGACCTGACCGGGAGAGTTATCAAAATAAATTCACCGACCATATCCTCTGATTACCAATCAGAGGACATATTACATGCCATGACAGGTCAGCATGTTAAGGGTTAAGATTTTATAGAGGAATTAGAGAAATGGAGATGTTGGAAAAATAAAGACTCCCTAGACCTCGGGAACCCTAATAGCATCGGGGTCGGAAGAGAACAAGAGATGACCAAGGTAAGGTCAGATAGAAAAGTTATAGTGAGGAGCAAAACACCAGTAAGTGGAAGTAATGTTCTGCTCAGCTTGGGTACCTTGTGGTCGCTATTCACAAATCCCCTAGATGGAGACCCCTGAGTCAGAAATTGTATTGTAAATACAGTAAAATGACAATAAATATTGCATACAGTAGGTCCATGTAGTATACATTGTTTGAACACATATTGCATACGGAAATATGTAAACTTAGGTAGTATATGGTCTATAGTCGATAGCATTGTCATGCTGTAGTTGTTTATTCACCCGGCTGTACGCCTGTAGTGGTCACATGATCTTTTTTGCACAAAAAGAACGTGCAACATTACTAAGATAAGTGAAGTTTTTAGTTTCTAATTTGTTCTTACTTTAGAATCTTGTTGCTTCACTGTTAATAGCTTCAATTTTCCTTATACAGTGTTCATTTTTATTTGTGGCTTTGCATTCCAATTTATGTCACTCTTTGAAGCAAGTCTGTGTTTGCCTAGAAGTGCATCCCACTTTGCATCATTTAGCGATCTCTAGTTGTCGTATTTCTATCAGCAGCAGCAAGTGAATTGATGTTTGGCATCAGGAGCACTTTTTAGAGTATTTTTCACTTAAAACTACCCTCTACTCACTGCAGAATTTACAAGGTTATAAATGAGAGTGCCCTTTGAACCTGTCATAAAAACAGGTCTTTAGAGGTTTGAGTAGATGCAGCATACCATCGCTAGTAGAGGACAACATGAAGCTGACAACACCACCATATCTTCATGTTGGAACGCTATTTTTGAACTGGATTGCTTAGTGAAGGGGGATGTCAGTATGATATGAACTGCTACGCTGATAATTTTCTGAATCAGTATGAGGGATTCCAAAACACACTTTGCAGAATCCTAAGATAAATGTTAAACGGTAACCACAATTATTTTAGGGTACTTCATTATGGCATGACATACGGGCATACACATAGGTATTTTCTATATTTGAGATGCCTAACCAAATTAAGGTCATTCCTTACTTTCAAAACACATCTCAATATCGAAGAACATCAAATGCTTAGTTTAAAACACCCCGTTGTCTATAACACTGATTTGTTTAATATCTTTTTCATATATGGTCCTATTTTACCTAAAGGAATCTAATCCATAAAGTTTCTTATGTAATGCATATTCATTGAAATCTCTCTAGAATCCTACTGGGAATCGAGCCCGGGATCCCTTGCACAGCAAGCAGGTGCTTTACCAACTGCGCTACAGGGCCAGCCCCAAACAAAGTCTTGTCCCTCTAATTATTTTGAGCAGCCTATCTTTCTTATGTGAAAATTTAATTATTCTTAGTGTTCTTTAGAAAGTTAAGAGTATCTTTTAGTGTGCTTTGCATATTGTCTGAATACCTGTACCCTTTGAGCTGCAAGCTTCACTTTGTTATAGGGATATCTTGTTTTATTGTATTGTTTTTCTTTTCAAACTTTTCAATCTCTTAACCTTTAATAAACCTTTCTTTGTAACAGTGGCACTCATAACCTTTCTTCATTTCTGCAGGATGAAAAGCAGTCTATTTTTTCTGTAAGAGGAAAAATGTCTATGGTAAGTATTACTTTACTGTTAAAAAATTTGAAAGCTTTTCATTTGGTGCGGATTTTATTAATAGGTCTTTACATAGCATACTGGAGATAATGTTCTTAGTGAAAGATGAAATGTGTGATAGCAGACACGGTTATCTACAGGGTCGAGGTCACAGAATGGAATGCATAAATCAATGTTCCTTTATCACAACATATTTATTCGTTAATTTACACTTTTAGCACCATATTAATTAATCAACAATCTTCACAGTTTGGTAGAATCTACACTGTATAAAGGTTTGGGTGAAAGTTACATGTTCACGCGCTACCAAAAAAAAAAAAACACATCCTTTCATCTTGAGCACACAGACGCTAATGAAAAAAAGTCCCTGGCGTCTCTCTTACGCAACACCGCCATTCTTTTGTATTCATCCGCGCAATAGTCCTCATTGGTTGAACACAAAGTGACAAGAAAACATTGGCTATTTTGAATATTGAAAAATAAGTCCCTGATACACCCAAACAAGAATTAGAAATTTACACACTCTTACAAAAATATTTACATGAACGATTTTCTATTGATCAATATTCTGTCTCACATTCAAGTGCTGATCAAAATGTAGAGCAATCTTGTAAGTCCACCTTCATGCTTAAATAGGTACAGACTTTAACAATGTGCTAAACCACTCACTTCTAAGTGTTACCTCCATGCTAAAGAGGTAAATAATTTTCAAGAACAAGTCTTAAAAGCTTTAGTTACCTATGACACATAGGTTTGTAAATAAATTAATTTATTAATGTTTTTGAAGTTTTGATGAATGATATTTAATAAAGTGGACATTTAAAAACCATTCAATTTTCAATACAAAGCTTAAAATTGTTCCAATGTTGTATTTCTCTATATAACTGTTCGTATGTTTAGTTCTACTTTCTGTTACTGAAACTGCACTACTTTATATAGGATTACTCATCCGGCTTCAATCAACTAAAAGTTTCAAGTTTTTCATACACAGAGTATGTCTTAACACAAATATTTTAAAAAGTCTCTTAACACCTGCCCACAGTGCCCTGCCCAAAAATTTAATATTGAGATTTTCTGGAAATACACATTCTGGGATATCTCCCCAAAAAGAGAATTTATACAAAAGGGCACAGGCATGCATATATACTGGGAGAGCAAAACAAGTTATGGGCTGTGTGGTGTTTTTCCTGTCCACTTCCTCGGTGCTCATTGCCGTCTGCCACTATCACAGAAAGGCACGGATGAAACCATACATTTTTAAAACTACTTTTAAAGGCTTTACTTACCATCTTCACGAAAGGAAATGCTGAAACTGGCCACTGTCGTTCTCCATACATTTTTGGCACCTCTTTAGGAAGCTATCCATCACTCCTCATAGTTAAGTTGAGAAATGTTGGCAATTTCCTGACAGATATTTTGTTTTAATTCTTGTAGGGTGTGTGGGTTTGTCTTGTAAACTTTATGTTTAGAGGTAGAAATCACAGGGGGTTAGGTCAGGGGATCACTAATCTCTACTAATAATCCTGTCCACAAACACACTTTCAATTGTTCTCATTGAAAGATTGACCATGTGAGCTGTTGCAGAGTCATGTTGAAAAAAGGCAAAATCATGCTCCCTGTCTGTTAATTCTCTAAAAAGAAAAGAGAAAAATTGTATTCACATATGTACAGGTATCAACAGTTGGCTCAAAAAAAATTGGCCCTATAACACAGAACCTAATATTGTTCATGACAAAAAATTTGTGTATGGTGCGCCATTAGCAGAAAAAGTTTTCTCAGAGCTCCAACAAGCAATTTCTATCTTTGAGGTAGCTTACTATAAAGTGTACGAGACAGTCTTCTTTCTTGGAAGTTTGAAACGGTGTTGTAATAATCAATTTAAACCAAAAAGGTGAGTCGATTAATAAAACTGTACAAAACTTACTTATAATTTACCAGAACATGTTTTGGAGGCTGACTTTCCTCCATTATCAACTGGACATCGACTGGTTCTCCCTGGTGTTGGATGGCGATGTTTCATCTGACGTATCCTCTGATGGTGGTTCAAGGAATTTGCTGAAGATATCTTTCTTGGGGATGTCAAAATTGAATTTGGCTTTGAAATCTGATTTAAATAAATTGGTGATGAAAAAACACGGCCGTTGATCTGGAACTAAGTAAAAATATCTGCACAAATGGGGCTCAATTTTACAATTATAATGTGCCATGTATTTGTTTGGCAAACAATGGTGTAATGAGGGTGGATGTGCTTGAATTTCCTGATCCCTCTCTTTTTCTTATTGACACACCTGTGCCAATTCATCCAACATGAATTCCATTTATGCCTCCTGAGACTGATTCCTGTCTCCTTGTTTAGAGGCAAAAGGTCTGCTTTTGCCATGAAACTACCTCATTTAGAGCTGTTTGTTCAAATTTATGCCCTTCAACAAGCTACCTCTAAACCTTCATAACCATTTATCTTTTTACAAAGTTCTTGTGATTAATGTATAAAATGTTATAAAAATATGAATTAATTTCAGAACTGGGTTGATGAAACATTACAATGGAATCCAGAAGATTATAATGGTGTTCTCTCATTACCATTAGCACATCATGAGGCATGGACTCCAGAGATAGTGCTCCATAAGTAAGTGGAAAAATGAATTTTCAGATTTCTAACAGTTGTACTGATCTGCCAGTGCAGCTAGAAAACAGTAAGGTGGCAACAATGTAGACACATTGATGTGAAAGTAATAATCAATTACTGAGAATTTGTTACAGTTGAAAGGCTGCATTCCATAACAGCTTATTTGTCTGTCAAATTTTGTTTTCATTCATATAATAGCTTAGCCTTGTCCTGCAATGTCCACAGAAGGTATATGCTTTAGGAAAATAGTGCCTTTATTTATACAGCTACTAAATCTAGTGGAACAATACAAAACAAACATAGGTGCAAGAAAAGCTTGTAAGGACATTGGATTGTGTGGCACATGGAAGAACCTACACAAATATTAATAGTAATAAAGGGTTATTAATAAGTTCTTCTGTACCGTGCTGCTGCCAACTGCTCAAGATAACTTAGTATCCTGCTTATCTACATTATCTTTCATGATTACACACATGAATCTATCAATGCAAGTGGAGGATCTCTTGGAATGAGAGGATATTTGGCAAATGTACTGACCTACCCATTCTCCTGATTTAAATCCCATGGAGCACACGTAGGATACTTTGTGGCAGCGTATAACAGCAAGCTCATGTACACCAATGACCATGCAACAGTTATCAACAGCGCTGGTGAAGGAATGGAATGCCCTTCTACAAGAACTGCTTACCAACCTTATTGCCATCATGGGAGTATAATGCAGAGCATACATTGCTGTCTGTGACCACACACCTTTTTTAACAACCATGTTTCCAGTTTTGTAATATCTAGAGGACTATCATATGTTGCAGTGACTTTAGTGTAACTTATTGTCTATGAAAAAAAGTGTAATTGCTGTTCACCTCATTGCATATTTGTTCCAGTTGCCTACTGTACAATGTCATAGCAGTTCTTTCTATGTATGGCCCAAGTATTACCCAGCTACGTTACTTAATGACACACCATACGAAAGATACTTTTGTCCTTAAGTTTTACACACCAGTGTATTAGTAGCTGCATGACCGAGCTTCGCTCGATGTATTTTCTTTCTTTTTTTGTAAAGTCGTATTTTTTCAGTAAAGGTACTTACTTGGATGAATGTGTTACATAAAATAAAAGCAAGTAGAGAAAATCACATGAAAGTAATATATTGTGTAGTAAAATGGATAGCATAAAAACCCTCTCCATGGAAAAATATATATGCATGCCGAATTTCACAATGATTGGTCAAGCAGTTTTAGACATCAACACTTTTATATATATATATATATATATATATATATATATATATATATATATATATATATATATATATATATATATATATATATATGATTCCATTTCTTGATATTTAAAATGTTATCAAAATGTGCTGTGGAAACAGGACAAAGGCCTAAATCCATGAAGGCAGATGATGATGATATATATAATAAATAACATTTCTATTTTAAACTAATAGATAATTGTATGACTTATTTATAGAAGAGACAATGAAAATATCTTTTTTGTGGAAAATTGTAGAAGACTGAGTAGAGAAAGAGATGTCAATGTGTTACCTAAAAGTGAGTAAGGAAAGCAGTGTGAATGTAATTGTAATATGTAGCATTTCTATTTCAAATATACAGAAAATTGTATGACTTATCTGCAGAAATTGGAATAAAAAAATGTGTGTATGTTTTTTGCGGTTTTTTTTTTTCCCAGGAAAATTGTAGAAGAGTGAGTAGAGAAAGAGATGTGAATGTATTACCTAAAAGTGAATAGAGAAAACAGTGTGAATGTAATACATAGCATTTCTATTCAAACATGCAGAAAATTATATTGTTTGTCTGAAGAAATGGCAATAAAAATGTTTTGTGTGTGTGTGTGTGTAAAATCACATTTTTTCAGGAAAGACACCTATATAGATAAACTTAAAAAGCAAAACCTTATCTGAATACAATATTTAATCCAAATCATTAGAGCCAATTCTGAGATACACGAAATATAGACATATACAAGAATTGCTAGCTTAAAGGTATAAGATTAATGCTTTAAAAAAATTAATGTTTTATTTCTCTGAAAAGCTACTATAAACTGCTTTTAAGCATATTTAATATTGTATTTCAGTATGTAGCTTTCACTTATTTTGCCCTTGCAAAAGCTGGATCTCTAGTTGTCAGAGATCTAGCACTTGTTTGGGTGGTCCTAATAATTTTGTTTCAATTCTCTGAACATTTTATCATAGTGGTCTTGCCCCTGCTATTGAAATAGGTTTCTCTTGACCTCCTTTAGGAATCATCCTTTTTAATGCTCTTCAACCATTACTGAGGCAATATTTTGAATGAAATTAACATACAAACTAAATTAAGAGGAGAAATGAGAATAAGCTATTTACATAGCAGTGATATCTATCACAAAAAGCAAAGAAAATCTCACCAAAGTGCTCTTCTCGTCATATGCTTACAAGGAGCACATGATATTGTGTGACTTATATAGCTATCAAACTATGGTCTGCAATGGCACTAAATATTTATACAACTTTCAGTAATGAACATATAAAACTTCTACACCAAGCTTGGGGAACAGTACTCCTGAGGTGTCAAGCATTCCCCTCCTTCCCCTTCGTTCATGACCACCAAATTGGAAAACCAGCAGGGAAAACTGGTTACACCTAATGTGGTGTATGTATTTAGGTACATATGTTAATATCTATAGTGGACACAGCTTATCAGCAGTTCCCGAGAGTTCAACATGGCCAACATCAAACTAAACAGCAGACGAAAGTATACCAAACCTGCCAATATGCATAATAAAGGCATTTCTAACTTCAAATATCACAGGGTTAAAGTAACATGCTTTTAAACGATAATAATGATTGAGGATCGTTACCACACAACAAAGAACATACCCACCTTCAGCAAATCTTGTTCTGCAATAACTCTTTTGGTTAAAATAACTTCTGAACGCTAAACATTGTAATATATTTAATGCACTACTGTGTAGCAAACACAAAAATAACAGTAACTATAACTGCATATACTGCTCTAAACAAATTCACAAGGAATCACAAGCAGAACATCTACAGAGTAATTAATTAAATAATTAATACGGCATCTAAACAGAATCTTGTTTTAAAATCTATCAGTTGGCCCCTCTGCAATGCGTTCATAAACAAGGGCTTCTGTGGCAACATAACAGATGCAATAACACCAACTATGGCTGTAGCTTTACCATGGTTATATGATACGAACAGTTGGTGACACTAATGCAATCTAACAGATGGAATATCACTAAATATAACCAGACTGCATCATAATGGGGGGAAAATGTCAAGGTTGTTTTTTAGGGTATCTCAATAAACTGGCAGGTAAGGAGGGGAGGGACAACACCATTCACACCTTAGGAGTACTGTTCCCCAGATCTGTTCTACACTAATTGATAATTTAGTGCTGCAGGTACTGGTACAGGAATACTTACCAGAGATACTGGAATGATCCTTAAATGGACCGGTGAGGTAACGTGGTCTCCCTTGACTACATTAAAGGCGTGGTGCTACATGGAGTTGTATCATTGGCCATATGATGAACACACTTGTGAGCTACATCTTGGTGCTTGGTCCCAGCTGATTCAATTAGAGCTGAACCAAAGTGGTGTGGATGTAAGTAGCATTTTTCATTTAGTAATCTTGTATCTGCAAAGAAAAGAAATCTACTCGTAATTTGTGTATAGGGGTCAAAATGAAATTAAAAAATTTAACGAAGAGCCTAGGTGTTATCAGGCATGCTGACCAATTTGTGAACAGTCAGCATAAATAATAATCTCAAGGATAGTAAAATATCTTTACTGTTTTATCATTACATAAGATTACTTGTTACTTGCTTCTACTCGTTATTTTATTTAAAATATTCTGGTATTCCTAACCCTGTCAGAGTACATGTAATAGGTGTGTTTGGTACAGTCATATGATTTTCATTGTTACTTTGATCTAACCAACGTATTTCTTGTGCCTTATTAACTGCACACTTCATATAATATTATACAATATAATATATACTTCATTATAATAGATATGTAAATGAACATGTGTTTGTTTGTCCCTTATGGACTGCTATACCATTCATCCAAATGCAATGAAAACTGGAAAATCTAAATGTTTTTTCATATTAGATTCACATGGTTTCCTCTGCTCGCTTTTCTTCTATACTATCCTTCTCTACTTGCCCTTCGAAAGCAATTCATACAATTTGTTATGATTAAAATAGAAATGCAACATATTACATTCACATGGTTTTCTCTACTCACTTTTCTTTTATAAAACACAACATTTCTTTCTCCACTCCCAGTTCTACATACAATTTATATAATTTTCTATATGTTTGAAATAAAAATGCAACCCATACATTCAAATCATTTTCTCTACTCATTTTTCTTTTACATAATGTATTTCTCCTCTCACTTTTCTAAACAATTCATACACTTTTCTATAATATCAAAATACAAATGCAATGTATTACATTCACATAGTGTTCTCTACTCGGTTTTCTTCTTGTGGTATTCGTGGTTGTTCAACAGTACTTTTTGCCCTCTCCATTTCCTTGTTTCATACCAGAAGGGAAATACTCTGACCCTTTATACACGTTCAATAACACAGAGGGGCCTTACTCAAGTTAGTTCCAACTAACTGCTACGTAGCTTGTTTAATTCTTTTAGCTTCTTCACTACCTACATAGATGAACAAGTAAGCAGTTTACTATGAGTATTATGGAAAAGTGAAGGCCTGGAATACAGGAAGGAGCTTGTAATTACGTACACACACAATACTTTCCTTGAATATATTACAAATAAGTTTATACACGAAATGACAGAATACATATATGAACATTAAAACACAATGTGTGAAATGGAGAAATACCCAAATCTTTGCACAAATGTAATTTACAAAGACATAATAAATGACAGCCCCATTTAACCTCTTTAATGTGCCCTGTTTAACAGCTCAACCCAAAGAATCAGCCCACCAATATGTGGCACTAACATAAGCTGCTCTGCCCTGAACTAATTATTCCCTGGGCATGCCGATGTAATGGGCCTTGCCACCAAACAATGCAATTTTGAATGACCCAGGTAAATCATTCAATGTATTCGAAAATTCCAAAATTTAATACTTGAATTCATTAAAACATTCTTTTGAATAAAATTAGAATAAGAACGCTCTCACCCTGAATATGTGCTAAGTCATGTCACAGTCGTCTTCTTCCAAGTGGCTGGATTCTTCCTTGTAAATGTTCATTCATGGAAACATCAGATTCATTCACCATGGACTATACAAGGAGTGGTTTCCTGTCAATGGTCTCCAACTTATTTACATATTGCCAACTTGACGGTAACTGCTCAAGTATCGGGCATGGACAACTGCCACCGGCAACTAACTGGGGCAGATTCCCACTGATGACTGCCCTAGAGTGGCTCCCCCCACTCTCAATGAATAACTGAACTATGTGGACACCCACAATGGATGACGACTGGCTACTGCTGGAGTCACCCTCGATGACTGACTGCTGGCAAGAGTGGCCTCCCACTCAACTGACTGCTGGCGTTGCTCTCAATCGAGTGGCCTCCCACTCAACTGATGGCTTATGGCCTCCTACTCAGCCTTTATACACACCTTCTGGGTTGGAGTGGGCAGAGGCAGGCTGGCCGAGCAACAACCTTATCACACTAAATTTCCTTGGAGTGAGTCTATCAATAGGTCATTTGGTGGAGGTAACAATATTATCATTGCATTTTGCATAGTGTCTATCTGATGTTTTTATTTATTTAGTTTATTTATTATTCCTTATAGTATCCTAAGAGTTTTAATTAAACATTTGTTTAAGTGTATTAAGTAATATTTTTTAAATGTCTCCAAAGGAACACAAGGCTATTGGGCAAGTGCAACCTAAGTCCAAACATTGTAAGGATAAATTGTCAAATCACGGGCAATGCCAGGATTTCAGCTAGTAATATTTATAATATGAATATTGATGTCAAGATAGTGCCGTGGCCAAGTGGTTGGACCGCTCACCAAGGCAGTCTGGGTTCAATCCCAGAGGACTGTATGTGGGATCTGTTGTAAACCAAGTTGCACTGGGCTGGTTTTCTCTGGGTTCTCCAGTCTCCCCTGCCATTAATTCCACCAACTGCTCCATAATCACCTTCCCTTTCATCTGCTTCACCATAACTTTATATCATCTCCTTCCGCACCCTCAACCAGAGTTTGGGCTTGTAGGAGAACATTCAATCTGTGTGCTTGAACTATGAGATCTTGGTTTCAGAGGGTATGTAGCTGCAAAAGATAAAGTTGAACAAAATGGTATGTGTAAGGATTGCTTTTAAATAAACTTCAGTTTTCACCAGACTATTAGAGCAATCAATAGTTCAAATCATAGTTCACATGCCAGCATTAAATTTTTCAGTCTAATTCTACCTTTCCAACAAACTGTTATTTTCATGCATTCTCAGTGAATTAAACATTAATTTGGAACAAAAAATATTTATCCTTTTCTTTTAAATGATTTAAAAACAAATGCCATTATACTTTTTTGTTTGTAATACTTCTATGAAGGACATATTGGAAGGAATGTAATAAATTCTCTTCCACTCAGTACATTTATGTTTTCTACATAAAAAGAAGCCAAAAAAGGGCTCATTCCTTAGTCCACTGTATGCTAAGCATAAAAAATATCCATCTTATCTGAATGCATTAATATGAGGGAGAATCAAATGAAAACTGCAATTAACTTTTCTCTACCATATTAATACAGGGATAATGTTTGATTATACGCTATTTCTCTACATAGTTCCTGCTTTGTTCAATGCACTTACACCATCAATTAATTAGGTGCACTTTGGAACCATGTGATAAAAATTCTTTTGGTTGGCTCCGCAGCCACTTGTGCACCGCCGATTATTAGGCGATCATTAGACTTGAACTTAAGCCTTCCAAGGACCAAAGATGTGGAAATAACATGGTGCCAAATTGGTGAGTATGGTGGATGTGGGAGGCATTTGAAGCACAGGTCGTCCATGGTTTTCATGGTTGCACGAGCAGTATGAGGACAGGTGTTATCATGTTGAAGCAGAACACCTGCAGCCAGCAGTCGCTTCGCTTTCTGCGTATCACTCTTATGGCTATGGACTCGTCTGTCACAATTCGATAAGCCTGGCCAGGACAGGGAGCATCAGTCGATAAAATCGTACCTCCTGTGAATTTTGTGCATCAAACTCAGACTTGCCCTATATTTTGTCTGCACTCTCTAATAAATATCAACTGGTTTTACACCTTCACTCCATAAAAATAGAACAACTCCATGCTGCTCATATGGTGTAAATGCAAAGTGGTGTTGCCATCTTGAATCAGCTGTACTCACCTCTAACCCCACCAATCGGCACTACAAATTTCTAAATGCTCGAAAGGAAAGCAAAATTATTAGTGACACTTTCACACTTTTCAGTTGATTCTCCCTCGTACTTACATTGTTATAGGCAGGATGTTTGCTTTATAGTCAATTTATGGACAAAACATTAAAATAGCACTTAAGGGATTATTAGATATTTTTGCAATTCTTATACTATTTTACCTTTCTCTTCAGGTGAAGCCCCATGAGAAAACAATATCTGAATGGGAAGTCATTAATGTCGAATCAGAATACACAACGCAAGAGAGTGCACTGATTCCAGAGGAAGAGCAGCAACTGTTAAGCATATATGTTACACTGAAACGTCGCAGTCAAATGTACTCAGTACTTCTACTAGGGCCTTACATTGGTAAGTTAGTTCATACAGGAGTTGGTTGTTTAATGGTGGCAACAAAGCTGTAATAATGCTGTGAAACAGAGCTAGGCATAAACGAAGTAGGTTAGACACCCACCCTCTCTCAGAACAAATGAACTTGTCCCCCCACTCCATGCATGTGTGCAGTAACAACAGCAATAATGCAGTTTTGAACAAGTTTTCATAGACATAAGAGTTCAAACTTTCATGGTGAACTAATAACCACTTCTCAGGTGATTAGCCACAACAAATCTATAAAATTTAAGCCTTCTCCTTCTACGAGGAGACTTTGACAATGCCACTGAGGATCTTTACTGCAGTTGTTAACGAAACATCTGGAAGACAGATCTCCAGCAGACCATGGCATAACAGCCTGGAAGATACTTTGTTCTACAATTTAGACGCCGGCCGTGAAAGCCTACGTAGCTTTATAACAAATATAACTTACAAACATAAGGTATCACTAAATAATATTTAACTATAGAAGCTACTCTTTTATACAAAAGAAAGCCAATAAATTATCCTGAGAGTTTACAAAATGCAGTATGTACATATGAACTAGATAATGTTTGCAAGCCCATATTATGAGCTTTGAGAACCTCTCTCATTTCCAAAGTAGTGCACAGTGAGCACGAATGCCTGAAACTTTGTATTTGTAGGCAAGTTCACTTTCTAGTACATCCAGAAAGGACACATGATTTGCAAAAAAGTTCTCAAAACATAAACAAAAATAAATAAAAAGCTCATCTATTCACATCATGATTTTAACTTCCAACTTTCACCGCCATTCCAGCATGTTAGCCATTGCACTACTAGAGCATGTTAAAAACAAGCACCACTGTAGCCTTAATCAGTGGGCTGGTGAGTGCGATGTCAGCACCTACATTTCACATCATCTGTAAAATGTACGGTTACCTAGTTACCAATCCACAGGATGAGAAGACTCACCCAGTATTTTTTAAACAATGACCAAAGGGGGGGAGTGTGTGTGCACATGCGCTTCATAAAAAAGTTTAAATGTCTGTCATTGTTGTTTCCATTCCATTAGGATACATCAATATGTTGCAATCACAACAATGGCTTTCTTAAAACATTATTCTTCAAATTATTTTCAATTTATATAGTTGTAAAGCTTAAAATCATCCCATATAACATAGGTAATATAATTTAATTTAAGTTTCTAATTATGTTTAAGAGTCTGTGTTTGTCATTCCACAGTTGGCTGTATGTTGGTGTTTCTGTCATTTTGGTTGTCTCCATTCAGCTGGGCAAGGCTGTTACTCCTGTGCCTGACCTTGGTGATGTTCACAATGCTCCTCATGGCATCTGCTAATGTGCTACCAGCTCCTGGAGACCATGTACCACGCATTAGTAAGTATTCCTGTTCTGTGTAAGATTTAGAGACATTGACTGGTGTAAATAAAAACAAGCATTGGCTTATATTTCATTAATTCCAAGGAGTTGCTTAGTTTTGTATAAATAAATATATTCTTTTCAACCTCCTTGTGAGCTATTGCTTGCTGAACTTGATCACTGAGCTATTGTTCGCTATATGGTGTACACAAAAAAACAAATTCTACTCACTTAATAAGCTATAACTTGCTATTTTTTTAAGCTACCACAATACGTAACTCAGCCAGCTCACCTGCAGTTCAGTATCATGGTAGAGTTCAGGATGGTAGTTGCTGAGCAGAAAATAACAATTTATTCAAGATTCAGGGACTCAGATGTGAGCAAATATAAACAATTATTACCATATTAAAAGAGAAAATGTAGTCTGGTTTGCATAATATTTTTTTCCAAAGGAAAATGACACAAAGTGAAGCTCTTAACAATGCTCAAAAGATGCACTCTCCTGATGTGTTTCCACATTTTTAGGATTTTTCCCTAAACGAGTTGCAATTCAATTCATAGCTCAAAACTTTATTCTAATCATATTCTCTATGATATAAATATAAACTGCCTCTGTAGCACAGTTGGTAGCACTCTTGCCTCTGGCATGAAGGACCTGGGTTCCCCTGGTAGGAGGTCCGGCACGGGGTGCACTCAGCCTTATTAGGTCCCGGGGAGACCAATTGAGGATTCTCTATTTGATAGAGAAATAGCGGCCTCAGGTCGAAAAGGCCGCATAACTGGCCGGGAGGGATCAGGGAACTAACCATGTCCCACCCACTGCATCCCACCAATTGTGCCTGTAGTGGGCAGAGTTGGGGATGCAGTGGCTGAGCACCAAGCCTTGGCCCTTCATGGGCTGTTGCACTGGGGTTGCCCTGCAGGACATACGGTAATATCAGGAATATAAGACATAATTTTACAGTTGGAGAGGTAACCTTTTTTTAAATTAATTTATACAATTCACTTCGGAAGTGAGTTTCTAACTGCAAGGAGCAGTATTCAAAAACACATTTTGGAGACATGTGGAATGGTTTCCTAGATAATATCATGTATGGATTAATATCTATTAGGGATAAAAATGATTGTTTTTTTCTTTCACAGTTCAACTATATAGCATGGGCATGGTGACAGTAGTTTTTGTAATGTTGTCAGCAGTAGCTTCAATCTATCTATCTCGATCCAAACATACTGTTCTACCACCAGCCAAGCTGTGCATGTGCCTCGATAACAACATAGTCCAGCAAATTTTGTTGTTGAATCTAGTGGGAAAAGAGCAAGATGAGACTGCTGGAGCAACTTCACAAAAGACTGAGAAGGTAATTTAGTACAGATTATTTAAATAACAGTATCAATCACCCTACATGTAATGCATTATACAAGGAGCATACAATAGTTTCCCTATTTTATCAAAAAAATTGTTGTTGTTGTTTTCTAGTGCCTTGCATCTGGCAATGAAGCCATTAGCATTCGTGCTTTCCAATACTTTTGAACTGTAGTTTCTTCTGATCTTAATGCCTCACAGGTCTTCAAGTGGTCTTCGTTCATTTCTGCTGGATCGTTACACAGGACACAATATTTATCATGTTGAAATAATTTTTTTTACACTGTACAATGCTTTTGCTATTTTTCAACATAGTCTCCATGTTTTTCCAAGAGTTTCTGGTAATGTGACACAAGTGGTTTGTAGAAGTATGTGGGTCAACCTATAGAGACTTTTAGTTGGATGCATTTCAAAGATCGTCTTAACGATTTCTTGACTGGCGTTTGAAGAGGAAGAATCTGCTGTGGTTGTGACTGTGCTGCTATCTGCATTGCTGGATGTTGTTGTTAGCTAATGCTGGATTTCTGACAATGAAGTCATTAATCCTCTTGCTCTCCAATATTTTTCAGCATTGCTGGATGTAAACTTATGTCATCTGCTTATGATATTTTAAAATTCATCGCTGGGTAAACATTCTTCTTTATGTGCATTTTTTCCCAAGTTATCAGTACAGCTGCTGTTTTTACATGTTTTAATAATTGGATATCCTGTTTTATGGTGTGCTGAGTTGACCAGAAGTGATGGGCTATGATGACTTGTCAATTTGTTTGAGTTTCACGTTCCTAATGTGTTCCTTCAGTCTTGTTTCCAGGTTCCTTTTAGTTTGGCCAATGTATATTTTTGGGCAATCTTCACATTTTATTTGGTACCAGATTTTGAAGTGGCTCGTATTGTTTAGCAGGTTTCTCAGGCTGAATTTGTTGTAAGGAGTTACTCATGTTATGCTCCTGAAACAGTTTCTGGAATTTGTTGTGCATCTTTGGGTGGAATACGAATTTGCTGTATGTGAGTTCTGGGTTGGATCCATTGTTCAGTATTGTGATGTCTTATATCTGTTTTTGTCTTTCATATTTTCTTATGAGTTTATCCACTAAGTCTGCTTTGAATGCATTTTTTGCTGCTACTGTCTTGATGTTCATTTTTAAATTCTTCACCTGTTGGTAGTGTCTTTATTAACCTGTGTATTAAGTTGTGAAATATAGGTAGCATGTTGATGTAACTTTAGGTCAAGGCTGTTTTCCTTGATGTAGCTGTCTGTATGAGAGGGTTTTCTGTAAATGCCAAATTCTATTTTGTTGTTGTGTCTCATGATTTTCAGGTCCAGAAAGGGTAGCCAACTTTCTTTCTCCGTTTCTTGGGTGAATTTAATAGCTGGATTCTGTAGGTTAAACAGCTTCAGGACATCTTCTAAAAGCCTCTATGATATGAATCATTTGAAAAGTATCACTGTTTATATCATTTCTTCCAAACCAGTGCTTTACCAGATTGATCCCTGTGCTTGAAGCCACCTGTTAACATTTGATGTGACTTAATTGTTGGTGTTCAAGTGCTTGCTATGGTTATACAGTTTAGTAACTTGATGGTAGTTTGCAGTTACTGTTCTTTGTTGACCTATATTGTTCTTTCAAGCTCGTAGGAGATTGTGTTTTAGTACTTTGCTACAGGCCCAGCTCAACATAAACTTGTGTGCTGTGTCACTTTTGAGATTTGAGAAGGTAAGTGACCAACTTCTCATAATGAATACCATACAGTCTTTGTTGATAAGGCATTCTTCCAGCATAGAGCTGAAGAAGTCTGAAGTAAAATGAATGGGTAGGCTTGCACTAAACTTTAATATGAGGTCACTAAATATATATTGAGATTTGGAAAATTGGCTACCCATGGGGAAAGTATAGTTCCTTTGTCAAAATAGCTGACTCATTGGTGATGCAATGATAGCAGGCAGACCATTGTTGTGCCATTCAGTTGGGTCCACCATGTCTGGACCCAGTTACTCCAGCAGACCATGGCAAATAAGCCTGGAAGTTTCTTCTGGAATTAATTAGTGTTAATGTAAATCACATTCTAATAAGCTCAATTTTTTCTCCTTATTTTTAAAAATCAACTTTTTTAAAGGTTATAGCATATGTACATACTCTCTGTATCATTGTATCAAGGCCAACATAACAACAAAAGTTGAACGCACAACTATCGATTCTCATATGTACAATCAAATAACAAATACATGAGAGGTAGAACTGGAACTTACAAATTCAATGCCACAACTGGGATTTGAACAACACACACACCTCTCAAACTTTGCCCACACACGCCTAATGTATTTAAAAACACCAACAGTAAGTTTGTTGGCATAAATAAATAATAATAACAAATACATGTTTAAAATGTTGGAGAGCAGTGAGAATAGCATGCGGTATTGAATATTAAAAACATTTTAAAGGTGTTTTAAACATGTTCGAGCATAAATAGTTGTACAAAACTTGAGTGCAATAGCAATTAAGATGCTCGTGTGAGGATGCTCACATATTAGCTGCTGCCATTATGCTCTCATTGCATAATATACTATTTTGTATGGGAGTATATGTACATTATTTGATTTAAAAGGATTAATAAAACTGAGTTGTCTTGAATTGAATTAAACTAAGATCCTGCACACTGGTTCAATTTATACTCATGATAGTTCTATAGGATCTGTCAGTATTCGTTCCTTCTGTTAAAATTACTGAGTACCTATGTCATTTTGTAGGACTGCAAGCCTGGATACAACCATCTACAAGAAAGTTCAGAGAACGTTGGTGATCATACAACACACTACTGGAGTGTATTGGCTGTTGCTGTGGATCGTATTACATGTCTCATATATATTTGCTTTATCATTTTCATGTTGACATTGCACTTCTGAATGGAAACCACAAGATTTGTAATGCAAATATCATATGTATATATTCTTGTTGATATTTTAGATATGCTGTTCCACAGTAAATAAAAACATCTTACGTGATGCATTCACCTGTCTTTCTTTACTGATGACTAGTTGAACCTTTATACAGCTATTGTGAAATGAGGTTGTCACCTGCCACATGGGCAGAGCATGACATTATTGTCCCAGTACAGTGCCAGCACAAGGCACACTGCCTACAGTACATAGTGTCTCTCAAATGTGTTCACTAGTTCCACACAGTAAAATGCCTGCGGTACGAAAATCAAAATATTTGTGGATGCACAAGAATTTGGAAGTTAATATTTTACTGCAAATGGTGAGAACATTGAATGCAAGTTATGCAACAATGTTATCTACAATGTTCATGCATCCACTGTACTTGGCCTCCTCTCTGTTGTGATCATGTGGCAGACTGATCCCTCCTACTTGCTATAGTCCAAATTCCGTACTTTTCATTCTCTGTATGAAGGTTTGTTCCCTACTGATGATAATATTCACATATTTATTATTAGAGAGTGGATTTATACTAGGATTATCAGATTATTCTTTTTGGAAATGTAGGACACGATGGTAAAAATCTTATATGTTGTACTCACATGACTTTCTCCACTCTTGTACTAACCATTCTTACAAACTCTTATTCCTATATCTTCTTCATGTTAGTTGAAGTACACATTTGCACAAATTATCATATTGCTTATTTTCTTGTAGGTACAAGGAGAATATGCGAATACAATAGATTTTGAGTGATAGTCAAATCCTTTAAAGCTTTCAAATTGCGTTCTCGTTGCACAGTTAACATATAAAAAATTAATGATGTTCCATTTGACAGAACTATAAGTTCTCCAAAACTCACACAAATAACAAGAAATACCTCCAAAATGGTTCACTCTACAAAATATTTATTCAGATGTAAATTGTGTTTTAGCAAGATCTACATCTTTGTAGAGTAAGATTTGGTCTATCTCTTACGGTTTACCAGTTATATAAAAGTCTTCCAGAGCAAATACGACTACGTGGGCTATAGCCAGAAAATTCAAGATATACATTTCATTTGTCATAAAAATATATCAAACATATGTCATGTTAATCAAAATCGTTAGAGCCATTTTCAAGAAACTCAAAATTTTCAAAAAAGTTTCCATGTAAAGGGTAGTTTAGGGTGGAGGAATTTTCTTCAAAATCTTCGTATCCTATCCTTGAAAGGCGTTATACTTACATACCTACTTTGGTTTTCAACCGACTTTTCATTTTTCGTTTTTGGGTGTAGCATATTTGCCTCACATTCAAGAAGTTCCGAGTTTGAATCTCCGTTAGGGTGAGTTATTCAGATAAGGCTTTTTCCAGGGTTTTCCCTTATCCTAAGAAGACAAATGTTGGGTGACTTTAAGCTCTATGGAACTCAAGCTCATTTGAGCATCATTCCACAAACTTTCAAGTATACCCATTATGTGATGCAGCAAAGGTATAAATTTGCAACATGAGATGTATTAAAAATGACTAAAGCTACAAAAACATATATTTGACGTAAACTGTATAATTTAATAACTGTACATTCTTTCCATAGTATCTTTTTATCTATCTGTTAAGATTTATTTGTTAAACAAATATATACACAATTCAAATAAAGTAAAGTTCACTGGATATACACAGAAAGGTTGAGAATTTATGCATTTAGTTTTGCATGTCAACATTATTTAGCACTAGCTGGCTTATGCAAGTTTAGTTTTTTAAACTAGCATGAGAATCTAATTTCATTCATCTCCCTCTGTTCTCCGTGCAATTATTGTACCTATATAATGGCTATGGTGGTTTTACTCTGCCCAGTCCAGTCAGGGTCACACAAGATAATCTCCACTCTCATTCTATATATAAATGTCTCATTCTACAGTTTCTCTGCCAGTCCCTCCCTTCCTCATGACTGAACACCAGAGTTGCAATAATACTACTGTTACTGCAAGAGGAACGGGAAGACAGCTGTAAAGTAAGGAAAAATGACCTTGAGTAGACTAGTGAAAATGAAAACACTATAGATCAGGGGTGCACAACTTAATTTAGGTCAAGGGCCATTCTATTCTAAAACAGTTAACAGAGAGCCGCAGTGATCCATCATCGAATCCCCCGTTGTCGGACTAATTATATCTTACTTTTCAATTAGGACTTCTCTTTGTTTAATTTAATAGTCTAATATGCAATACATTAATAGTAACAATAGTTATTTTATTGTCATGTCTATTATTTAAATTACTGATCATAACAGAACAAGTCCACAGATGTTATTTACCTTAATAAGAAACTTGACATTGCTGAAGTTATGCTAACTTTTCAATATTTGGTTCGATGCTTGATATTGCAATATATATGCTTGCTTCTAAATGTTCATTTGTAAGTCTGGATCAAATTTTGGATTTCAATTGTTCCATCGCCGAAAATGACTGTTCATAGACATATGTACGTGTTACCAAATAGTTACATTTTCAATGCATGGTCGTGAGATTGTACATTTCTTTGGGCAAGTACAGCCTGTAGAAATCAAAGAGTGATGCATCATCAAATTTTGCTTTCAATTGTGTGTTGTTCTGGATATAAATTAAAAAATTGCAGGTACTGTCTCTACATCAACACAAAAGTGTAGGGAAAATAACTTAAATAATTTTTGGAGCTTTCGAACATCTTGAAAACGGGTGTTGAACTCTCCTGTGAGATTTTTCAAGAGGTTGATGTGTTTCTCAAAATGATATCTGTTCATAAATTCCATCAGTTTGCCCATCATCGGAAAATTGACAATACTTCAGCTTTTATTTGTGACTGCCAAATTACAAGTTTTCATCCAAAAGATTTGATCATGTGATTTTTGCCTTGCATTTTGGTATTTAGTTCATTAAGGTGCTGCACCAAATCAACTAGAAATTTAAAGTCAGATAACAATTCACTGCTATCCAGTTTCCCCACCGTAAAGTTTTGATTTTTCAAAAACAAGCTAATTTCTTCCCAAAGTTCATACACTCATTTCAACATGTTACCTGCACTTAGCCATCACACTTAGGTAAAATAATATGACATCATAACCTGCATCTAGTCCGTAAATGGATATTTTGAAACCAAAGTATATTCAATATTCATTCATTTTAAATTTATATTCAATGGACCACAAGTTATATTTCAGCAAGCCATGGGTTGTGCACAACTGCTACAGATGATTCTTATTGTGAATTCTCCCCTTTACCTCTTATAACTGTAATTTCATATAACCCTAGCTAATAACAGGATAATGTGATGGAGGTGACACTTACTGGATCGGCTCCAATTGATCTTTTATGTGTATATCTTTGGGATAGTGGATGATATAAAGAAAAAATATATTATTTTGCTGGTTAACAACACCGACAATTGTCAGGATCATATCAGCGTCGCCGGTGTGGCGGTATTTTGTTCCTCGGGAGTTCATTTACAATGCCACTGAATCTACCGATAAGGAGCTGTCGCTTTTGAGCACAGTTAAAAACCATCGGTGTGGGCCAGGTTTGAACCTGTGACCTTGAGATCAGTAGGCCAGCGCCTAACCAACCGGACCGACTATGATAAGACAAAGAAACCGCAGATGTGTGGGGCATAGCACCGGCCGGCGCAGTTGACAGAGACGCGCAGTTTCCTAACAGTTCCAAGGCTTGACCGCCCTCTCCCGGGGACCGGGGAAAGCTCGACCCAGCACTGGAGGTCCAAACGGCTGCCATCAGACGGAGTCGAGCGTCTGCGTCTTTTGTCCGCCGTCACCCAACATACAGCCCCGGAGTCAAGCTATAATGCAAACAGAGAGAGATGAAATGGGAGAGAGATCTGTGGTAGAATACATCACTCCAGGAAAACCACGGAAAAACGCATGGTCAGCTTGGGCGGTCACCGATAAACAAACCCGGGAACTGCCGAATACGAACCTGACGACTTATCGCGGAACAATTTCGCTCAGTGTATTGGTTTTGCCTTCCACAACGGACGTATCCAATTGTGCCAGCATTGTTAGGGTTCACTGCTCCTTCAAAACTAAAAGCAAGATCTCTTTCATTCTTGTGTCATGCTCTTCCGTCATCTGGTTCGTGGAAAATAATTGGTACAAGCGGATATGCTTGGGCGTTTGTAATTAGTGTTCTCTATTGTGTTTCATACACTCACATTGCATCATCATCACACGCGGAAGAGAATACCCTAATCCACTCCTAGAACAGATGTGGGCATATGGAAGCAAGATGAACTGTCCCCAACAAGAACAAATACATGTAGACAGGTATTAACATAACTTTGAGTCCTTAGATTAGTCATATAATATTAAGAATACAAAAAATCAACATAACACGAATGTAATTGAGGACTTAGTTCCAATAAGGGCAGATACAGAAAATGACAGATGCAAAATAAGCTTTGAGCATTTAATAACTGCATTACTGCATATTTTGTTACAAAACAGATGCACTTACTAATCCAACAGAAAAGCAATATGTCTTCCAAAGTAAGAACACACAGAATATGCTTCATAATTATGTTTTTAAATTCACTTATTCATATTCACATGATACATATAACAACCAAAACAAAGAAGGTATGATTCCTTCACTACATAACTTCACAATTGAAGGTACAGGTAAGATGTCATTGCTTATTTATATTTGTACGTCCATTCTGTGGTCCGCATTGTTCAAATTCAATCTTTATCGCTCATTTCTTCAAAAGAATAATTTTCTGGTGAATTATCTCCAGTAGTATACTTTCCAAATGTTCTGTGGATCTTTCTTAGGACACACTGAAGTTCGATGTACCTATCATGCAGCTATAGATAATAGAATCTTGCACATAACCTGCATTTCTGTTTCTCTTCTTTATCTCTTTTTTCCAATTACTCTTATTTACAGGCTTCTTTCCACCAACCTTGGTGACCTTTAAAGTGTATTTGAACTAGTATTACTCCTTATGAACACTACTGTAGCTCCCTGACATCAATAAATAAAGAGGTTTTACATTTTACACAGGAAGATGAACTTAGGATTGCGCTATTCATTTGTTAATATTAGCACTGCAACCACACTGAAGAATCGACATATCCCCAGGTGTTTTTAGTGTTGTAGAACAAAATGGCCGATATTTTAAAAAACATTGTCAATAAAATGAGGATGTGCTGCTGTTGGAGCTAACTCCTCAATTACGCAATCCCCTAAAATGAAACTAAGGTTCATTCGCCAAGGAGTTGGCTCCGCTACAGGTAGCGTGTGAGGTTCGCTCTCCGGAGGCCCCGGGATCGACTCCCATCGACCGCGCACTCTGACATTGGGGTTTCCGTGGTTTTCCCTAGCCAGTAGGTGAATGCTAGAGTGGTTTCTCATCCACGTGATGTACTACATGACCTAGGCAACGCTAGCCTGTGGTTCCCGAGGTCGCGGTTCAAACGCGACTAAGGGTGTTTTTTCGGGCTTCGAAATCCTTAGCATGGCTTCCTTCGGAAGAGAAGTAGAGCCATTGATCCCTGTCATAGATTTACGGCACGTAAACGAACCTCAAACCTGATAAAGAGGGCCCTGAGCAAAATTAAGTGGTCTTTCACACCCAGAAAAGAATGGGACACGTCATGATAGTTAAACAGCATCCATAAATAAAAAAATATGATGTGTTGCACTGACATGATCTTCTCTGCTCTTATACTATTTTTACAAACTCATATTCCGTTATCTTCTTCATGTTGGTCAAGATAAACATTTGCAGAAATTATCTTACTGTCAATTTATTGTAGATATAAGGGGAATGTGGGAATATCGCTTTGAGCGAATGTTTAAAGCTGGTCGCTATATGAAGGCTTTGAAATTCTCTTTGCACGGCCAAGACATAAAAAAGTGAATAACGACCTTTCATTTGAGGAAAGTGTAAGTAGTACAAAACTCACACAAATAACTAGGAATATCTCCGAAATGATTCACTCCACAAAAATTGCATCTACACATAACTCAACGAGATCTACATTTTTTTGTATAGAAAAAATTGGTCTATCTCTTGCGGTTTACCAGTTATGCAAAGGTTCATCAAGAGTAAACAAGACTACATGGGCTATAGCCAGAAACTTCAATATACTGAGACGGGAACTTCTATGTGTGTGTGTGTATATATATATATATATATATATGTGTGTGTGTGTGTGTGTGTGTGTGTGTGTGTGTGTGTGTGTGTGTGTATTTTTAGAATCAGAATGTAAATATAAGACTTAGGTATAAGTATAATTTTGTATTATAAATTGTGTAAAGAAGCTGCCTCTTGAAAGTATGTTGACCTGAGCACATTTCTGAAGGCCAGAGGACAAACATCTTTTGTCATCTCGCGCCGAGGGACGTTTTGCCTAAAGTCCAAAGACACAGCTGGGGAAAATACACCCCTCCCCCATAACGGGACTAGAGAGAAAGTGCGGGGGTGAGATATATAAATAGGAAAATTGGAAGAGAAGGGGGACTGACTGTCTGTCTGTTGTGATGCTGCTACCGGGGTGAATCTGTATCGCGAATATGTATAGTTTCGCGCCAAAAACGTCGATGTGTGAAAGGCGACAGCGATTAGTGTAATGTGAAGTAAATAGCGACATAAAAACGCAATACCAGAAACTCGCTCAGGTCGGCACTTCGTGGCAATGACGTGGTGGAGAATAAAATCAGAAAACGTCTGTGCTGTATTTGTCATCTAACCTCGCGCCTGAGAAATATCCTACTCATGCCTACCTAAATCCCGGTATCTAATCCCAAACAAAACCAACGTAGCGGCGTACAGCGCAGAGGCAGCTACTGCACCGGATGAGCTACCGAGTATTTCATGTGACAGGAAAGAGACTGTCACAAAAGTGGCACCCAACGTACACTGTAACAAGTGGCTTCCCACCGTTGTTACAATACCTGCATTCCATTTGCCATAAAAATATCTTAAACACTTGGAATTTTAATCAAAATTGTGAGCCATTTTTGAGAAAATCGAAACTTTCGAAAAATTTTCCGCCTAGGGGGTAATCTACGTTGTGGAATTTTTTTCAAAATCTTTGTGTCGCATCATTGAAGGATGTTAAACAATAAATACCAACTTTGGTTTTTAACCGATTTTTCGTTTTTGAGTTATACTGCTCACAGACTGACACACGCGAACACACCCTTTTTTAAAAATGCTTTCTTTATTCAGGGGCCTCAAAACATATAAGTATTTCCGGTGAAATTCCGACATCTAATTTTTGGACCGAATGCAATACTGCTACTTACATAAAGTTAAAAAAAAAAAAAAAAAAAAAAAAAAAAAAAAAAAAAAAAAAAAAAATCTACCACCATTTCCCTTTGATTCTGTGTCATCTTTCAGATTCGCTTATAGATTTTGTGGTATGTGGCGAGGCCGGACAGGTGTCGCGGAAGCTTGCTCCAAGGAATTTTACAAAGATGTGACACAATTATTTTCAACAGAATCCTCCCATCCCACACCACGCTTTACGTGAAAAATTTTTCAAAAATGTTAATTGTTTTAAAAATGCTTCACGATTTTTAATAAATAACTTGCGCTCAAGGTATTTTCATGACAACTGAAATGTATATCTTAAATTTTCTGGGAATTCCCTCAGAAGTCATCTACTTTCTGGATGACTTCTGCATAACTGGTAAACCATGAGAGAGAGAGAGAGAGAGAGAGAGAGAGAGAGAGAGAGAGAGAGAGAGAGAGAGAGAGACAAAATCTTACTACACAAAAAAAACGGAGATCTCGTTGAAGTATACAATTTATATCGTAGGATGTTTTTGTGGAGATTACCATTTTTCAGATATTGCATGTTGTTGCTTTAAAATTCAAATACTTATACTTTTCTCAAATAGGAAGTTATTCTTTTCTTTAAGTCCTGGACATGCAAAGAGAATAGAAGTCATCACATAGCGGCCAGCTCTTAAAAGGTTTGACTATCACTTAAGCTATAAGTATTTCCATATTATCACTGTACAGCTCCTACCAAAAGTTTAAGGACACCTACATACATATTTCATCGAAATACCTTTGTCCCTAAACTATTTTGCCCAGCGGTCTTATGTTTCGTCAAAAAATCGTCGTACTAAAGGGTTAATTTTAAAAAATAATTGTGTAGATGTTACTATTTTTAAGGAGTTGTGACTTTTTTTAAGTTTTAGAAGAACCGAACAAATCTATTTTTAAATCTTCTTGCAGGTGTGACCATGAAAATATGTGTAATATCAATTTTATTTTTCTCTGAAGGGAAAGGCATATATGCGAGGAATATTTATAAATAGGACATTGTTATATACCGTTTATCAACAATTGACATGATGTTTATAACTTTAAAACAAATTGTAAAAACAAGAGTTTAAATTGGCACTATTTGACAATGGATTCAATGCTATTATGAATGAGCCAGCTAAGTCGGAGCGATGTTCTTTTTATAGTGTATTGTTTATACTGCAAATCGTAACACTGAATGGTGCTATATGATATTGTTAGGATGCCATAGCATTAAGTTGCCTTGTAGCTTCTATTTTCTTCTGGTGCGAAAAGAGATTGATAAGTAACATGGGTAAAACGTGAAGAAGGATATTAAATCGCTAGAAATTGGTCATAAGTGCAAGTTATGCAGAGATATTGCAATTCAATTAGGGATAACTAAAACGTGTGTGGCACAGTCAGTATATATATGAAAAGTGGCAAGTTTTCAGACGTGGAGCGAAGTGGTAGGCCAAGGGTTGCATCGCCTCGAGAGGATAGAACTATGGCAGTTATATCCATTTGAGATCAGAAGACAGAGGAGCAGCTGCCCCAGGCTAAAAAAACCGCCGAGAACTTCCAGAGGTATTATCCGAATTTTGGAATATATTGCCATGCAAGAGTGTAAAAATATTGTAAAGAGTGTCCCAAAAGAGTAAATTTACCGTGTTTGAAAGCCGAAGGAGGCTCAATAACGTATAAAATCACCTGCAATTTATACTTCTTTACAGCAGTATGCCATGAATTTATAATAATATATAATGTTATGTGTTCTTGGAAGAGGGAATTTCAAAATATTACTGAGTGTCAAACCTTTAGTAGAACCTGTACCTACTAGAAAACGCAATAAAACCATTTCTACAAATGTCTGTCTAGATTAGTACGAAGAAAATAGAAGGAAGTGTTTTTAAGAATAGTTTGTATAAGAGTGAGTAGAAAAAGTCATGTGAGTACACACATAACAATTCTTTATATAGATTTCACGGTGCATATTGCTTTGAGGTTGTAGAACCAATAAAAGCCATTTTAGAAGAAGGTCAGCGAGTACGAGGGCGTGTGTTTATAACAGCAATAACACAATAAAATCTGATGTTTTACATTCACGTGACTTTCTATACTCACTGTTCTACAAAAGTTCTAGCAAAAGCTTCTTGTTAATCGAGATAAACTTTCAATTTCATTAACACATTTCCTTGTACAATACAGAAGATAAAGTGAAAGTCAGATTTTTAATGAACGGGTCGCTATGTGAGTGCTTTGAAATTGCAACCACGGATCACGAGGAAAAAAATTAATGACCATCTCCCATTTGAGAAAAGTTCTAGCTTGGAAAAGTCAATTCACTGAATTTGCAAATGACAAAACTGATAATCACACTCTGGCATGAAAGTTTCACTTTAATCGTGTGGCGATATTGATTTATTGATTGGCGTCGTTACAAAAAAGGGAGGAAAAAACAGTTCCGGGGAAGCTATTCGTAGGTTATTCTCACTCTCGTGAAATTTTAACTTTACAACCTGCTGCTGCTGCATCGGTGAAAACAACTGACTGACGTTGTTAGACTAGAAGCTGTAACCAAAATGGAGCGCTTTCGTTACCTGCACAGAAATCGATAAATTAGCGAATAGCGAAATTGCCAGTGAATTTAACTTGTGACTGTATTATTTTTACGTATTTTAATACTACAATTGCATGAAACGTTGTATGTAACACGTGTACAATCTTATCACTGTGACACTCGTAACTGTCACTTTCACTCGCGCCTTAAACATATACTCGTATCACTATCAGTCAGGTTATACCTACACATAAATGCTTGCATGACTAATAAAATGCATTTTCTGTGTATCCCTTAGCCCCTTTTACTTCTTTGACTTCTGCAAACTTTTGTTTAACTAGGAAAGTAGAAAATAGACCAGAATCTACCAGAATCTATGGGACAAAATTCGGTATCGAATTTTTGGATGGAATACAATAGTTCCTCTACCTACCCAGCCAAATTAGCGAGATAGCTCCGCGGTCTGTCTATCTGTCAGGCTAGGCATTCCGGCATCTTAGCCGATGCCTTATTGTGCGTCAGACTCCGGTAGGAAGGATAATATGAAAGCACCCTACAGGCGGTCAGAACACACCACAGGCGTACTACAACCTCGGTGGGTGCCTAACAGGTGTAGACAAGTTCTTCAGTACGTTAGAGTTCCAGGTTACCATAGACAGCGCACCACTAGCCAGCTAAATCCGACTGAAATGAAAGTAAGAATGAAGTGAAAGTGAAACGTGGGATGTAAGGGAAATACCGTCCCAGCTATCCCCTGAGTGACCTGGGAAAACACCCGAAAAAAACGAAGGTCAGGAAAATGGACCGTGGGAATCGAACGCGTGACCTCGCAAATGCTGGCCACCGATGTTACCACCTGAACCATCGCGCTCGGTAGCTCTGCGGTAATGTGTCAGGCTCGCTTTCGGGAGGTGCTGGGTTTTATTCCGGTCGGCTGCCCACTCTGACTTTGAGGTTTTCATGGTTTATCCTGGTCCATAGGCGAATTCTGTGATGGTTTCTCATCTATCACGATTTCCTTTCCATCATTCCCCTTTCATTTTGTTTCGTTCTCAGCTTTCAGGTGTACTTCTAGATTTCGTAGCATACGGCGGTGCCTGACAGACGACGCGGATGCTTGCTCAAACGAAAGACCCCATCGACACTAGAGGGCTGTTTGGTCTATAAGTCGTTCATCGCCCCTGTAAGTGGCTCCAGCACTTGAATGGGTCTTTAAGCCTGATATTGTTAGTGACTTCTGCCTGTCTACTTGACACCTGTTGCCTCCTGTGGTTCCTTCACTTCATCCCTTCTTCCCGGGAGGTGGTAGCCACAATGAACCTATGCAGGTCTTAGTATCCGAGGTGTCCCCCTTAGTTGTATAACCTATATACAAGTAGTGTACTACAAGAAGACCCTATCAGCCCAATACTACTCAACATCATGACAGAACATATCTCAAAGATCATGAAGGACAGTTCAGGAACACAGACGACGTGGAAATGACTCAGAAGACACAGAACTATAAAGGATACTAAACAGGCTGACCTCTTGGGACATGGAAAACGACCTACAAATAAATCACGGCAAAACCAAACAGATGATTTTCAGAAGAGGTGGTAAAATAAGCCACTAGAAGTATTGCCAAAATTCAGATACCTCGGAGTCATCCTCCAAACCACACTGACATTTAATATTTATCTGAAAGGAGGAGCAACAGCAGGAATAAAAGCAATTTGAAGATCAAACAGCCTCAAAGATTCTCAATGGAAACAGCAATGACACTTTTTAAAGCAGCCATGCCTCCAATCATAATTTGAGACAAACCAGAAATCAACGACTGTATTGAACTAGAGAATGTCAAAGCCGAATCCTGGGTATAGGGAAGACAGCGATGTCTTATCGAATCTGTCTTCATGGATGACATCAGAATCCAGATATTACTGCCAAGCTCCAAGGACTACGAGAACTCATTTCAAATACTCATAAGGAAAAACAACAATATCTGTAACAACTTCTAATCAACCGATGCCATAGTGACGGAAGAATCTAAACAAGCAAACAGCGAGCTCCGATATATTATAACACGGTATGCAACTAATGGATTCCACCACGAAGTTTGCCGAAACTAGACGAAGATTGCGTGTGTGAACTGAGCAATGAACATTGTGAAAAATATCAAGTTCAAAACTGCAAAAACAGACAAATATCATTAACCAAATTGGCACTAGATTAATATAACCTTGTATTATTGTATATAATTGTATTTCTACGTTGTGTGCTTTTTCACTAATGATGATAATGATGATATATACTCAGAAAAAATAGCGAGCCACAGACGCCATCTCCTCAGCCAACCCACTTGGATAAGAATCTTTCCTGCCTTTCATTTCTAGTTTGCTGCATTGTATCACACAATGGTTGTTAAAACATGTTTCCAGTTGTAACTAGATAAATAGAAACGGCCGACCCAGAATTTATATGGAGCAACGAAGCTAAAGTTGAAGATTAACACATGGTTGGAAGTTGGAAGCAGATCTGGCTGCCCGCCAGAAGCACAACTCAATGGCTCGTTTTTGTGAAGAACCTTTGCTTCCTACATGACAAGTCAAGGGATCCTGCAAGAATTCAAAGTGATTCCAGCAGTTGCATCGTGTTCATCATCATCATCATCATCATCATCATCATCATAATAATAATAATAATAATAATAATAATAATAATAATAATAATAATAATAATAATAATAATAATAATAATAATAATAATAATAATAATAATAATAATAATAATAATAATAATAATAATCATAATCATATCAGTCTTCATAGTAAAATTGCAGTATGTCTGCATAGCATTCCGGAGGGCCTACATTTGTCATGAAAACACTATTTTTAAGGCCTCTGAACCCAAAACTTTTTTTTAGAAATTGAGCCATATGTGTATAAGGTTTATCTGGCAGTCTGTTAGTAAACACAATAACTCAAAAACGAAATTCCAGGTAAATGCCAAATTTGATATTTATGTTCAGCATCTTCCAAGGACCATACACGAAGACAATAAAAAATCTTCCTCAATCCCTTGCCTGAAAAACAATTTCGTTATATTTACTTTCTCCACTATGTTTAGTAATGTAGAAGTATTGTATTCCGCTCAAAAATTTTGATGTCGAGATTTCACCGGAAATATATATTTTGAGGCACCTGAATCCAAAAAAAGCATTTTTAGAAAAAGGTCTGTGTGTGTGTCTGTGTCTGTCAGTCTGTGGACAGCATAACACAAAAGCGAAAAGTCAGTTAGAAACCAAAGTTGGTGTTTAAGTTTAATGTCTTTCAAGTATGCGACACGAAGATTTTGAAGAAAATAGCCCCACTCTAAACTACCCTTCACATGGAAAATTTTTCGAACATTTTGATTTTCTTGAAAATGGCTCTAACAATTTTGATTAAAATGGCATATGTTTGAGATATTTTTATGACAAATGAAATGTATATCTTGAATTTTCTGACTATAGCCCATGAAGTCCTATTTCCTCTGTACGACTTTTGCATAACTGGTAAACCGTAAGAGATGACCAAATCTTACTATACAAAAATTTAGATCTTGCTAAAACACACAATTTATGTCTGAATATTTTTTTTGGTAGAGTGAACCATTTCGGAGATATTCCTTGTTATGTGTGTAAGGTTTGGAGAACTTACACTTCTGTCAAATGGAACATCGCTATTCATTTTTATATGTTAAGCGTGCAAAGAGAACGGAATTTGAAAGCTTTAAAATGTTTGACAATCGCTCAAAGGCTGCTGTATTTCCATATTCCCCTTGTACGTGCAAGAAAACGAGCAATAAGATAATTTCTGCAAATTTTTATCTCAAGTAACACAACGAAGATATAGGAATAAGAGTTTGTAAGAATGGTTTGTACAAGAGTAGAGAATGTCATGTGAGTGGAACATATCAGAGTTTTTTTTCTTCTAAAGAATGTATCTAAAGATTTAACTAACAATACCATATTTTCAGGATATTTTCATGACAAATAACATGCACATAGATATATCTTGAATTTTCTGCTAATTGTCTCTTCTTCCAGAATGGATTTGGTAAATAACAAAAGATAGAGAAAAAGTTACTGCATGAAAAATCTAAATCTGGTTTAACTATAGAGTTTAGGTTAATATATTTCAGTTTGGAATTAAGTATTCCCTAGTTGTTATATCTTAGAGGGTTTGAGTTTTGAAATACCTTACAGCCTTTTGGTTTTTTCAAGTTAAGGTAAGACCCTCAGTCTACTCCCTCTCTACGTCTCTCTCCTTGTGGTTAGGGTGCAGCCGTTCATTCTCACATGAATTCTCTTTAGGTAATGCTACAATCAGAACCAGCTGCAGCTCTGCAACCTGTGGGCGCCTGTTGTACCAACGTCCAAGGTTTATTGTTATCCATTATTTGAAGAACCGGTTTGAAAAACAAACCTTATTTGGGAGGTCTTCATTTTGGGTACTGCACGTCTCCCCAGAGCAAATCAGGTGTTACTGCATAACCGTAGACACAAAAATTCGATGTCGCGATTTCACCACAGATACACGTTTTGAAGTCACCTGAATAGAAAAGCATTTTTAGGAAAAGGTGCGCGCGGGTGTGTTTGTCTGTGAACAGCACAACTCGAAAAGAATCAAAGTTGGTATTTAAGTTTAATGTCTTTCAAGGATGCGACACAAGATGTTGAAGAAAATTCCTCCACCCTACACTACCCTTTACATGGAAAATTTTTATTTTCTCAATAAGTGCTCTAGCGATTTTGATTAAAATGCCATATATTTAAGATATTTTTATGGCAAATGAAACTTATAGTTTAAATTGTCTGACTATAGCCCATGTAGTGCTGTCAACCCTAATGGATTTTGTATGTTGTTAAATCGTAATAGATAGACCAAATCTTACTAAATAAAAATGTGTATTTCGTTAAAACACACGTTATGTCCAAATGGTTTTTTTTTCTTTTTTTTTTTTTTTTTCCGGTGGAGTAAACCATTTCGGAGATATTCCTCGTTATTTATGTGAGTTTTTTAATGCTCATACTTTTCTCAAATGAAAGACCGTTATTCAGTTTTTTATCTCTTGACTGTGCAAAGAGAACGGAATTTTAAAGCCTTCATATACCAACCAGATTTGACTATCGCTCAAAGCCTACTGTATTCCCACGTTTCCCTTGCACCTATAAGAAAATTAGCAATAAAAAACTTCTGCATATGTTTATCTCGACAAACATGAAGAAGATAAAGGAATAAGAGTTTATCAGAATAGTACAAGAGTAGAGAAAGTCATGTGAGTGTAACACATCAGATTTCCCCTGTATTGTATTCCACCAAAAAATTCGATAGCAAGATTTCACTAAAAGTACCTACATGTTTTGCGGATTGTTAAATTATAATAAAAACGTATTTTTAGAAAAATTCCGTATGTGTATGGTTTGAATTCATAAGTAGGTTTGTATAACAGCAAAAACAAGCGAAATTTAAATACTTCATTCTTTGATCCTGCAGGAGGGATGATAAGTTGTTAGACTGAATTCTTCCTCAATTGTTGTAACATTCTTATTGGTTATTTTGGTTTTATTGGGCCACACTGTCGTTTGCTTGTCCCCATACATGTGTGATCTCAATCCCATAGAACTAGCTTAGCTAAGGTAAAATGAATGCTTAAATACATGTAAAAGATGACTTATTCTTACAGGAATTACACGATATAACGCTGGACCGAACTTAAGACCGAAACAAGACCGGTAGTGTTTTTGAAAAATGTAGAAAAGGCACAAAATGATCAGTGGGAAAAAGACGGAATAGTTGAAAACATAATTTATATTTTATAAGCTAAATATACTGCATGAACTGAAAATAACATTTAAATTGTGCTATTTTAAGCGAGTTCTTTCCTTTAATCTAGCGTAAATGCACATTCCAAGGTTGGTAACGTTGTCGTAATCGCGATCAGAAGCAGAACTGCTGCTCCCGATATCTCTGTTTAACTGGAATTTTTTACTGACGTAATGGCTGGCTGCATTCCTGCCAGGGACCACGAGCTGGTGAAGAAACTGTATGTGACCCTCGACTGACCCAAGATAAATTATCTGAACACAAATTCCGACCCATCCTAGCTATGCAGATTCTAAGAACTTTCACTTGTTTTTAATCCTAAGAATTGTTGTCCACGTGACTTTCCATGCGTACTGAATCACCATGGATGCATTTCCGGAACTCTTAAGCTAAAGTGTTCGCAACATGGCTCGTTATTAATGAATTTCCTTAAATGAATCGCTATTTGTTTGGACAGATCTTTTAATCCTGGTTTCTTACATTATACATTGATTTAACTTATAGAAAATATTTATTGTAATTATTTTTCTATCTTAGCAACATTTATTTAACTAATTATGTATATCTTTCCGTCAATTATTACGATATCAAACCATATTTGCACTTCAATTCTGTCCACATCACGAGAAACAACAGAATGGTGACAAAATATTGAAAAATGCAAACAAATAACAGGCGATATCTCGTAAAAGGGTGATGGTGCAAAAGAACTATTTGAAATAAATCGTGTATTTTAAAGAGGCGTACATTTTAGTGATATTTATCTCTAATAGTTTACCATTTTACATAAATATACAGAATGGAGAGTGCTTTCTCAGGAAATTCAAAGTATAACTGTATTTTATTTGACATGCCGCAATGCCCAATGCCTACCGCTCGACCGCTGCCGCCTCCACCTTTGCCCGCAGCGGGATCATGAGTGATCAATAGTAAATAGTGGGATTGTCGGCAGTATTGGTAGCATTGGTAGGGAAAGAAACAATACAAAATACAATGAATTTAGAAAATTAATGAGAAATTCAAATATAATGATCACCAAAAACTGTGATCATGACTTTGGTCACTTAATCAAAACAAAAATTGTACTTTTCGGTTCAAAATAACATTACTCGTGATTACTATCAGTGTCTTCGATGTGAATTGTAGGGGAGGTTCCAAATGCTTTTGAAGACATGTTCCGTAGTTTAAGTGGCCGTTTATGTACCCTCTCTCAGTTTCGAGAAGGTTCAAAGTTCGACGCTTCCGATTGCAAGAGGAATCTAGTGAAACTTGATAACAAAAATGTAAACAACATTATCGATGTAAGGTAACGCCCAATAGCTATGCAACACACCTTACGTGCAGGTAATGCGGGTAAGTTCTTAACTGACCAACTCTAATTTAGAAAAGTACCGTAGTGTTCGCTTACTTACGATAGTCTACGGTTGTCTACGGCAGTGATATTCAACCTGGGGTACGTGTACCCTCGGGGGCACGCGAAGACTTCTTTGGGGGTACGTAAAATTTAATATAATTTAGTCTTTTGTGTGGTATTAAATAATTTATAAATGTAGTCTATTTTAGATATGGTTATGTATAATTTGAAATAAGGACAACTCTAGGACCCAGGCCTAGGGGTACAGGCTGAAATTGAAAGTTATTTTTGGAGGTACCCTGAGAAAAAGTGTTGAATACCACTGATCTATGGTAGTTTTGCAAGTATAGTTCAGCTTGTCTCGTATAAGAGAGGGGAAATGAGGGGAAGTGATGAGATTTACACAAGCTGAAAAAGCAACAAAATAATAACTAAAAAAAAAAATCAAACTTCTTCAACTAGGAAATATAAATTCACAAAAAATTACATAATAAATGTGATATTTCATAATCTGTGACCCATGATAAGGATTTAGGTATACGTTAATAGTGCCTATGATGCAATAACTCGATGACTATGACAACTTGTGGAGGAGGACCTAGCACCTCAACAGAAAGACGATCTTTTATGCCTATGTCCCTAAGGGGGCAATCCCCAGGAGGATGGATGAGGCGAATGGATCATAGGGCGGCCAGAAAGTTGTCACGACAGAGCAGAGGGCAGGGTCCCTACATTTGCCAGTTAGAAGCAGCCTAGTGGCGGTTGGCTCAGTCTGGTTGTTCTCACAGCCCTTCGGTTTCGCACTTCCAAGGGGAGTAAGGGACTCGGAAACCTATCCCCTTCGAGTTTGTACTATTCCATGGGGGGGAGGGGTCCGGAAACCAGTAGGCTTGCCGTTCAATCCGGGGAGGCGATTTCCAGAGCGCATTCTTTCCCCCTGCCGTGCTGCTGCCGCGACGCTCGCCGACGCTTCCAACCCTGAAAGATACCTAAGGGTAAAATAAAATTATTATGGTGGGACACAAAATTCGGAGGATATGTATATCCTTAGCATTCGCCTGGCGACCCGGGGAAACCTCCGAAAAAATCCGTGGGTGAGGAAGATCAGCTACGGGGGTCGAACTCGCGACCTCCCGAATGCCAAGCCTTCCCGCTCAGTTATGATGCAATAATAAGTGATGAAGTTATTGTGGCAACATTTGAGTACGGTCGGGCTATTGCGACCCATCCCCCTCTTGCGTCACTCACTGAGAACTTAACAGATGTACTCGACGGGGGGAGAGAAACTAACAATGAAAACTAAGTAGCGGCCGACATTGTGAACAACAGGCAGCAGATGCGCGAGACAAGTGACGATCAGTGTTAGCGAGCCGCTGACAAGTATCAAATTGGTTAATCGCGTGTGACGTAAATGCACATGGAGTTCGTGGAGGGAGCCGGCATCCATTCCAGTCGAAGCTAGGCGCTTCAACCGTTAGGGCGATCAGTAGGTAGCCATCAGATAACGTTTATCAGTTTGTATGACGCATGTCGCATCGCGGGTTATAATGTATCCGGCTCAGAGAGAGGCGAGGAAAATCAATAGCGAACTGGAGTTGTTGCCAACCGGTGCCAGGCGCTCTAGGGTAATCCAGATGTGCTAAGGTTGACAGCCTGAGGAAAACTGCGGGCTCACTCAGCTGTTTTCATTCAGGACATATGGGGGACGCAGTAAGATCCACGCCTTCTAGCAGGGAATGTATCGTCATCGCCACTTCAAGTGAGTAAACACAGAAATAACCCGGAGTGGCGCGCGCTAAGGCCGCCACTTCGACAACAATCACCTGTAATTAGCAAACACCGCTCAGTTCTGTTTAATAACATCCATTACCACTATTAATTACTTCTGCAGCTGAGTACTGTAGATTTTCAATTTAATTATATAACTAACGCATCTAATTGTTCTGAAAATGTGTAGGGTGACATTTTGCTCTCTCTACTACGTAAGGTAAATAGGGGAAGTATTGTATTCAACCCACAATTTCGATGTCGATATTTCACCGCTATTATAAAAGGTATTTTTAGAAAAAGGTTCGTGTGTGTGTATGAGTATTTGCCTGTGTCTGTGAATAACTCAAAAAAGAAAAGTCGGTTAAAAACCAAAGTTCGCATTTAAGTTTAATATATTTCAAGGATACGACAGTTAGATTCAAAAATGGCTCTAACGATTTTGATTAAAATGCCTTATGTTTAAGGCTATAGCCTATATGGTCCTGTTTACTCTGGATGACCTTTGCATAACTAGTAAACCGTAAGAGATAGACCAAATCTTACTATACAAAAAATGTAAATCTCGTTAAAACACAAGATATAACGATATGAATTTCTGTGGAGTGAACTGTTTTGGAGATATTATTTCTGTGAGCTTTTCAATAGCTTTTTATCTGTTCACCGTGCAAATAGAATGAAATTTAAAAGCTTTAAAAGGTTTAACTATTGTTCAAATCCTACTATATTCCCATATCCCCTAGCACCTATAAGGAAATAAGCAATAAGATAATTTGTACAAATGTTTATCTCAACTAACACGAAGAAGATATAGGAATAAGAGTTTGTAAGAATGGTTAGTACACGAGTAGAGAAAGTCATATGAGTGCAACACATATTTTTCACATAAATATGCTACAGAGGTGGTCACAGTATTAGAGTAATTCTAGTAAATTACTACAATTTCATGTATAATCATTATTGCCACTTTAGGTTTTCTAAACATTTAACCTTTGATCCCTTTGGATAGCAAATGCAGTAACAACAACAAAAGACATTTAATTCACCTATTTAATAACTCTGTAACTATAAAAACTTTCCAGTCATGTTCCACTGAGTAGGTATTTTCAAAAATGTAGTGTGTTACTGTAATAATAATCTAACCAAACTGTGCATCTTCAGAGTGTTTGGTTTTAAGCCAGTCACAGCACTTTTACTACACGTTTAGCAATCTCTGCTTATTAAATCAATATGAATTCGAGATTCCTAAGCTAACTTGGCTACCCGTGACTAATAATTATATAATCAAAATCTGCAAAATTTAAATACAAGTGGTATGGTGGACTTTTTAAAAAAATATTACATTTATTGCGTTAATTATTTTTAACTATATTTCCTAACACTGTTCTGACATTAGAGGTGAATTTGTTTGTACATTTTATTCTTTTAGGTTAATGTAAAACAGTTTTCAACACGTAATATAATTTTTGTTAAAACTTCTTTGCTAAAATGCTTTACAAATATGTTTAATTTAACCTGAAAAGCTTTGACGTCATATGAATACTCCATAGAATACTAACATAAAAACGTTTGACCTATAAGCAAATATTGCAGAACGTGTGATGCAAGTTTAGTTTTTGGAGGTTAAACATCTGTGGAAAAGTCAACGAAAACAGTCATAGTGCCCTTAAACTTTTCGTTTCTAAATACATCACATTCTTTAGCAATGATAAATATAATTTACGGACTTACAGTATCTGTCCCAAATGCACGTGTATACTTTTGATCAAAATATCTCTTTTACAGGTGTGACTTCGCTTGTGCGGGTTTGTTATGTTATTTGAACTACAGAGAATAGTGGTTGAATACATTTGACTATCGCTTAAATCCTACTGTATTCCCCTAATCCCATTGTACCTACAAGAATAAAAATCTGATGTGTTGCACTCACATGACTTTCTCTACTCTTGTACTAACCATTCTTACAAACTCTTATTCCTTTATCTTCTTCAGTTAGTTGAGATAAACATCTGCTCATTTTCTTGTAGATACAATGGGAATGTGGGAACACAGTAGACCTTGAGTGATAGTCAAATATTTTAAAGCTTTGAAATTCCGGTCTCTTTGCATGGCTAAGATATAAATAAAATTAATAATGATCTTCCATTCGACGAAAGTTTAAGTATTCCAAAACTCACACATATAACAAAGATTATCGCCGAAATGGTTCACTCTACAAAAAATTTATTTGGACATAAATTGTGTGTTTTAGCAAGATCTACATTTTTGTACAGTAAGGTTTGCTCTATTTCTCATCCAGAGTAAATACTACAGGGGCTATAGCCAGAAAATTCAAAATATACATTTCATTTGTCATAACAATATCTTAAACACGTGGCATTTTAATCAAAATTAGAGCCATTTTTAAAAAAATGAAAATTTTTAAAAAATTGTTCATCTAAGGGGTAGGCTGCGGTGGGGAGACTTTCTTCAAAATCTTCTTGTTTGATCCTCTGAAGATGTTGAACTTTAAATACCAACTTTGGTATTTAACCGACTCTTCGTTTCTGAGTTCACACACAGGCCCACACACGGACCTTTTTTCTAAAACAGCTTTTTTTTTTGTTGGATTCAAGGGGTCTCAAAACGTGTATTTGCGATGAAATTTCAACATCGAATTTTTGGGCAGAATACAATACTTATCCGACTTACTACAGGTAGGCAGTAGGAAAATTAAAAATCTGATAGCGCCATTATACCGGTATATCTGGAATTGAGAATAAGCAAAAATGTGAAATTGAGAATGTGACAATTCATGTTTTGAACTAAACCCGGACTATTTGACAAAATAGCAACGGAAAATAAAGAAATACTGCGCGTAAATTGATAACACTGCTAATGACTATGACGATTTGTTCATTTCCTGTTCAATATTGATAAGATAAACGCCCGTGCTGAAACCCGTAATTCGTAAGATTTTCCATCAGACATAAATACGAGTGACCGAATGTATTCCCCATAACGCAAATACAGATATTTACACCATTATTAATTGTGAAATTTATTTTAAAAACTCCACAATTTCAAGACAATTCATTTGAAATTTTAAACCTATTGTTAAGTTAGTTTCAGATATATTAATTTTTAGTAGTTCTTTTATTGTTTTGAAAAATTGCTCCACACGATGCAAGTATTTGTTGAAAAAATTGAAAAAATCTACAATTTAACTCTTAGCAGTATATAAATAAATTCCAGAGTTGAATTTTTAATTGTTCTACTAGTTTTGGGGTTGTCTTCTTAGTGCGGTGGAAGTGTTGCTCCTTAACAAGCGGTGACTTGGGTTCGATCCCCTGTACCGGCGTGGGGATTTTATCCCCTCTGGGAGGTCTGGCACGGGGTGCACTCAGCCTCGTTAGTCCCGGGGAGACCAATTGAGGAGCTACTTGATGGAAAAGTAGCGGCCCCAGGTCGTGAAGACCACATAATTGGCCAGTAGGGATCGGGACCCTCCAGTACTGCACCCCACCAATGACGCCTGTAGTGGGCCGAGGTGGTGGACGCAGTGGCTGGGTGGTAAGGCTTGGCTCTTCATGCGCTGCAGTGTCAGGGTTTAGTTTAGTTTAATTTTGGTTAAAAACCAAAGTTGGCTTCATGTTAAGAATAGTTTAGGGTGGAGGGATTTTCTTCAAAATCTTCGTGTCGCATCCTTGAAAGACATTAAACTTGAATATCAACTTTGATTTTTAACCGGCTTTTCGTTTTTGAGTTATACTGTCCACAGACTGACACACAGACACACACACACGAACCTTTTTCTAAAAATTTTTTTTTATTTATTTATTCAGGGGGCCTCAAAACATATATTTCCGGTGAAATCTCGACATCGAATTTTGGGTAGAAGACAATACTTCCTCTACTTACTAGTAGAGAAAGTAAAATATAAAAGTGTTTACTCCTACAAATTATCGCTATATTTATACTGTAATTAAAATGTGTATCGAAATAGCTTTAACATATTTGTCTATTATGTTATATTACAAAACAGTGAATGAAGGCTTTTCTTCTAATACCTGTGCAATAGACCATCTTTCTTCTGAAATTCGAACTGTATTACCAGCTTGCCATAGACCAATAATTGGGTCACGTGTCGTTTTTGATGGTGTGAAACAAGCAACAGTTGTAGCTTAAAAGTAACGATTTAGTGAACTATGAGAAGTAATCAATACTTCCCTTTTATACCATTGGTTAGAATTATGTCCAGCCTGCATACTGCTCAGTCATTGGAGAGGGATAAAGAGAGCAAAAGAAGGGGAAGCTACGAAGACCTCGTTAAATAATCATGATATCCATGCATTTTACTATATTCGCTTTTTGTACACGCGTTAAAAGCAGCACTTTATTTTGCGAGCGAAGCGAAGTCCATAGGCTATTTGATTGGATTTGAAACCTAAGTTGGTCACAATGGACTGTCGTATTAGTGCGAACAAAAGAAACATAAAAGAGGAAACGCTTGTAAAGAATACTCCAGTTAAGGAATTTCTAAAGCGCATATTACTGTGGCCACATAGGCTATTTGATTGGATTTGAAACCTAAGTTGGTCACAATGGACTGTCGTATTAGTGCGAACAAAAGAAACATAAAAGAGGAAACGCTTGTAAAGAATACTCCAGTTAAGGAATTTCTAAAGCGCATATTACTGTGGCCACAGAGTAAGTAATGGTTCACTTGGATGAGATTAGATAGTGCCTTATTTTATTTTGTCCTTGGACTGTTAACGGCGGTATTTGAATAGCTGAATCGCGTATTTTGGCCTTTAAGCAAAGTACAGTAATTCTGCTACTTCAGAGTCAAGAAAGCTGCCAATAATATTATCGAAAAACTTAAATTAGTGATATTCAAAATGTCGAACTCTGTAAAAGTAGGAAGTCACGCATTTTCTGTTCACAAAAAGAAATAAACATTACGGCAAGATGCTGTGAGTAGTGCAGAGGATTATGGTCTAAGAATAGTGGGTTTAATGGCCTAATTTCCGCTTCACCGATTCGTAAACAAATCAAGTGATATGTCCGTGCATCTCTGAGCCCTGTGTGTAAAAACAACGAAACCTCGCTCACTAAGGCGAAGCACAATTTTATCTTCAGAGAGGCGACGTATCTAGGAAAACTCAAAAATCCACACTTTCTTCTGATTTCTCAGAATATAAAACATAGCCCGCACAACAGCGAACGAGCTGTGTCAAACTGTTGTTAAGATACGAGTGTTAATGATTTTATTGACTATCCCACTGATAGGTACGTGACTTGGTTGAAATCAACCAATAATTTGCATAACAGTTTCAAATTTCAACCAATGACAGCCTTCATTCGCGAAACATTTATCACATTTCATTATCCTCTGCTCTGAATATTAATTAGTATCTTCTCTGCTTTTGTTATATTATGATCAGGTTAGAAAATCCAGCTGCACTGTGCTACAGCTGACGTAATTTGACGCAATAGAGCCGCTATTCAAATCTCACATATGACTGACTCTCGCTTCGGCGAAGTAGCTAATGCTGAAATAGATGAAGGAAACCTCAGATCACTGAATAGAACAGAAAATATGTTTGGAATCAGCTTGACTTGAGAAATAGACTTAGTAAATGCAACTCTTAATAGTAATAAAAATAGTAAAAATATTTTTTATTTTTAACTTTGCTGATATTAAAAAAAATAAGAAGCATGAAATTACATAAAAATGGAAAGCACAGAGGCTCGAGAATTTTCTCATATTTCGTCAAACTTCACAGATACATTGCCTTAAGACCGGGCTGTCCCAGAGTTGGAACGTGAAAATGTATCCTATCTGATACGTAAGAGTAAGATGCAATTTCGTAGAACGACCACTGTAAGCGCTGTGATCCAACAGTAGAGCATTGGCATTGCAAATTGAATGAGATCCCGCCCCATTACCTTGAAATTACCCATCTGATTTGCCCAGCTAGCAACAAAAGAGCGGATATAAATTATTCATAAACTAAAAGCTCGCTTAGCACGGTGCCATTTCAGAAATCTTTCTAAAAACTTCGTGTCGTTTTATGACAATTTCTTCACTTTATCGGGCAGTTACACCCCCCCCCCCCCACGCGCATTTCTTCAAGCTTTTCATACAAATGCTTTTTATTTTTTCTACTTTATGTTAACAGAGTTACACATTTACAGAAATGACTTCATTCAGCACTTCTTTGTAGGTATAAGGGGAATAGAGAAGGATGACGCTATGGTCATATCTTTAAAAATCTGATGTGTTGCACTCACATGACTTTCTCTACTCTTGTACTAACTACTCTTAGAAACTATTCCTTTATTCGCTTCGTGTTAATCGAGATAAACATTTACAGAAATTATTTTATTGTTAATTTTCTTGTATGTGCAAAGGGAATACAGTAAGCTTTTAAGCGGTAGTCAAATGTTTTAAGAGTGGCCTTTGAAATTCCGTTCTCTATGAAACAATAGATAAAAAAGGAATAACGACCTTCTATTTCAGAACGGTTTATAAATGTTCGATAATTTTGACAAATATAAAGGAATGTCATTTTATATAGTAAGATTTGGCTATCTCTTACGGTTTGTCAGTTATGCAGAAGTCATCAAGAGTAAACAGAACTACATGGGCTATAGAAAATTCAAAATATACATTTCATTTGCCATAAAAGTATCTTAAGCATAAAACATAGAGGTTAGGTTAAGTGATGCGAATCTAAGTTTATGGTTTGAAGCAGTATACGTATACGATTATATTTTTGTAAGTTTTTCATAAGTACACATTTCTGAAATGAGTAGGTCGGACATAATTTATTAGTCTAGACAGGCGACTTCCTGTGATACGTGAAAGTCATTTCCTGGAAGCTCATCTTGCTGGAACAGATTTTGCGATTCCTTGGGAATAAAGCTCTCCTGGTGTATACGTGGAGTCAGCTTTGTTCACGTGTGTTGACAAAGGCTTAACTAAGCTGCATACCATGTCAGCTTAGGCCCCGAATTTTAACTTAGGAAGAGTCAATTTTACTAGTATAAGAGGAACCTGTGATACTTTGATGTTTAAGGGTACACCGAAGTGAAAAGAGTTATTTTCTAAAGTAGTGAAGTTAGGTATCTAATTTTTGCACAGGCATTACTGGCATCCAAAGGAATGTGTGTACCAAATTTCATTCCAATATCTAATCACATTATTGATATATTAATTAATTTTTACCAATTTGATTGGTTATAATCAATATCTATCTCCTAAAACAGATTTTAAAATTGTATATCTTATTAGCTTTGTAACTTAAAGTATGGAAATTTTGATATAGTGAATAGTTTTTCTTAAAAAGTTTTTAATACTTCGAAGTGTGAAATTGTCATAAAAAGCAGCGCACTATTATATAAACAATTTTTTAAATTTATAAGCAATATCAAAATTCCAATATTACATTTTATTACTCATATTCTGAACTATATTGGAAAACAATTTTAAATCTCTAGCAAGATTTTTGTGGCGGAAGACAGATTTTAAATATGAGAAAGTAACAAAAAGATCATTTCCGAGAAAATGAGTTTAAAATTGAAATGAAAGGCAGAGACGCACCACTTTTAAAATGGCGTCCAAAATATATGTTCCGCACTACCTTAGGGATTAAAACTTCGCAGATATATTCTTTAAGGTATGCTGCATTTTTTTGCCATAAAAACCCAAAAAATAGATTTTTCTGACCAGAAAGGCTAAAATATTACTTCGATGTTCCCTTAAAGGAACGAGGGCAGTTCTTAAAGCAAGGTCGAATCGCTTTAGCTCGTCGAATTTCGCGCGAACATTAAAACGCGCATGCGCATCGACTCTCGGCACTCGTGTGTAAAACGACGCTATTTGCATTGGTAGTGTTGCTGTGTGCTGTTCACAGTATCGGTTCAAAGTGTTTTTATCAACCGTTTTGCATCTACGATGGTTTCACGTGTATAAAACATCAGACCTTACATTGTGAATTGCCTTCATATATTCCAAGGTGAAACTTGAGACGCCAAGAATCTCCGTAAAGTTAAAGCCACCCTATCCTTTTCTTTCATTGTTATGTAAAGTAATAGTTTTGTTTATGTAGATTAATGCTTCATGCCAAAATTACACACCGACTTCCAGGATTAATCCTTCACCACACTCCCAGCCGCCCTTAGCAACTAATTGCCTTTCAGCCATGGTAGGTTACCCTTTGTGAAGACGCCCAGCGTCCATTTACCGTGAACATCTGGTGGAGACGCACCTTAACCACCATCACAGTCTGGCATAGACACCATCCTACGCCACATCTGCTCCTGACGTTCTCCTACGCCACAATACGAATATTTTCTATTCTGTATGCATGACAGCTTCCTGACGCAAGTGCTCTGTATCATCGAACTAAATTTGCAGATGTATTGAGGGGACAAGAAAGTCTCAACACTTGGCAACAATGACACCTTAGAGAGTTTGATTTACCACTGTTATTTAAGTTCTAAATAATTAACTTGAAGTGTTTATTACTTATATATGTATTGTGACATGGCTTCTCCATGTCATTAAGACTCCTTGATTTTCAAGGAGGTTGCCATGGAGACAGTTTTAATGGTAAGAGTTTGGGAAGGTTAAGAGACAGAAAGCAGTAGTGTGGCTGTACTTGAAGGTTGAGATTAAATGTGTAGTTGTGTTATGAGAAAATAAAAGATTGAGATTTGCTAAAATTGTTACAGTATATATTGACTGCTAACCACTCATCCGAATGCGATGAAAATTGGCAAATCTAAATGTATTTTCATAGAGAAGGCTTTTATGCTATCCATTTTGCTGTGCAATGTATTACATTCACAGGGTGTTCTCTACTCTTCTTTTATGTAACAAATTCAGATGTTCTTCTCTACTCGCTCTTCAACATACAATTCATACAATTTTTATATGATTGAAATACAAATGCAACGTAGTACATTCACATGGTTTCCTTAACTCTGTTTTTACGTAATGCATTCACATGTATTTCTCTTATCATTATCATACAAATAGTTCACACTTTTCTACATTATCGAAATAGAAATGCAACGTACTACATTCACATGGTTTTCTTTACTCGCTTTTCTTTTAAGTAACACATTCACATGTTCTTCTCTACTTGCCCTTCGAAAACAATTCATACAATTTTCTACGACTGAAACAGAAATGCAACACATTACATTCACACAGTTTTCTCTACTCACTTTCCTTTTACCAAACAAGACACTTCTTTCTCCACTCCCACTTCTACGTACAATTCATATATTTTTCTATATGTTTGAAACAGAAATGCAACCAGCTACATCCACAAGTTTTCTCTACTTATTTTTCTTTTATGTAACACATTCACGTATATTTCTCGTCTCACTCTTCTACAAACAATTCATACACTTTTCTATGTTGTAAAAATAGAAATGCAACGTATTACATTCACACAGTTTTCTCTACTCACTTTTCTTTTACCAAACATAACATTTCTTTCTCTACTCCCTCTTTTACGTACAATTCATATAATTTTCTGTGTGTCTGAAACAGAAATCCAACCTATTACTTTCACACGGTTTTCTCTACTCACTTTTCTTTTACGTAACCCATTCATGAGTCCCTACTCACTCTTCTACAAACAATTCATGCATTTTTCTATATGATTAAATAGAAGTGCAACGTATTACATTCACACGCCTTTCTCTACTCGCATTCCTTCTTGTAGTATTTTTGGTTGTTCAACAGTGCTTTTGCATTGTGTCTTCCCGGTGTTCTTATTTATTTAGTTTAGTTTTATTCCTTATAATATTTTAAGAATTTTAATTATATATTTGAATTGTATTAAGTAATATTTTTAAAGAAACACTAGGCTATTGTGCAAGTGCAACCTAACTCCAAAAGTTTTAGGAATAAGTCGTCAAACCACGGCCAACGGCGGGTATTCCAGCTAGTATTTTACAAACCATATACATTTATTTAGTGGGTTATCTTTCTATCGTATATAGTTGACTGTATAAAACTCATACAGTCCAGAATAAAAACCATAAATGTATTCTTAAAACATCTGATTTAACCTATCTTTTTCTCTGAAATTATTTGCTATACAATGTCACACTTTTGCATACTTGTTGCAAGTATAATCAACCATTCTTTGAACCTCAGTCATTAAGTTAGGTGTATCAGTTCCCTGAAGAAAAAAATTGCTACTCCAAGAAGGTAAAAAAAGACAATTTGCTTTGTTAATCCTTTCCAAATATAATTGATATGATTATGGTTTAGTACGTTCATCTAGGTGCTGTAATTTACTGCTGAAAATTTCAGCTCTCTAGTTTCAATACTTTGAGCAAAGGTAACACAACTTGCAAAAATATTGTTCCGAGAAAACAATTAAAGGTTGGCACTGCAATTCTGAATAAATGCACACTATCAATTAAATGACATTTAAATGCTTTAAAAGATTCACTCTAACCTTTAATACTGCAGCTATCAATATATATGCTCCATAGCGTTCTCTGTTATGAGAAACAGATCGGAAAACAACAGTTGAAATCCAGAATGAAGTAAACGATTTTACTTCAGATCAATAACTCATTATATGCAATCATGTTCCACATTTTATGTACAAAATAACTAATTATCAAACTGGTGGGAAGCATAACTTAGTAGTTTTTGTGTCGGAGCATTAAAAACTTAAAACAAATTAAGTAATTGATTTTGGATTGCTGAAATCAATACGTGCTTGTTTATGTCCTGTAGAAAACAGTTTTCTAGATTACTTATTTTACTCGTAAATCACATCCAACACTGATACAAACAGACACGTGATACTCGATATCCACAGAAGAACAACATAGATGAAGGTTATTCCAATTTTGCAATAAGCGGAGCAAGAACAGGTTGGCTAAAGTGCAAAACAAAAGAAAGATCAAGACATCCTGCGGTGCTGGAGCGTGACCTTCCGCGTACACTTTTGAGGCCATCAAGTGTTTTGTCTGCTATTATATTACAGAAGGTAGCAGTAGCGGCAACCATCAGCAGGGCAGAAAAACAGTCTACTGTAAACGCAAACGCCAGTACTTAGAAGTGAAGCCCAGATTTTAATGTAACATCAAATTGAGAAACATGATATATGTTTGGGTGGAATACAATACTTCCTCTACTTACTATACGTAGTAGAGAAAGTAACAATCACATTTAAAATGTTATCTTTAAAATAAAACTATTTATTTCACTCATTGGCCATTGTTTGCACCATTGCTTTTATTGTTCCGCAATCATAAATTTAAAGTATTTTTAATTTCTTAATTAGGGAGTTATGATCACTAATTTCCTTTAAGTTTCCATTGCATTGCATTCTCTGAACCCCTCAAGCAGTCTCTGTGGAACACTGCATGAATTATGAATTAAACAACGTAAGAAACCAGTGTCTGTATTAAATATAGTTACAGAAATTAAAGAATGAATACGTATACGGGAGTATACATTTATTTTATTCGTTGTCGATAAATGTAGCAAATGTTTAAACCGTTAATTTGCCAATACTCTTTTCTCAAATAGGAATATATTATTTTTTATCTCTTGGCTTTGCAAAGAGAACGGAATTTCAAAGGCATCGCATAGCAACTAACTCTTAGTACATTTCACTATCGCTTAAAGCCTACTCTATTCCCATATTCTCCTTACATCTATAAGAAAATTAACAATAAGATAATCTCTGAAAATGTTTATGTTAATTAAAATAAAGAAGAGAGAGAAAAAGTGTTTGCAAGAATAGTTTGTGCTTTCGTAAATCAAACGCAACGCACATGTAACCAACCCGCCACTGACACACAATGCAAGTCTGAGTGGAACTGTCTGCATAAAGTGGAAGAAGGTAAATCCAACCTCCCCTCTTTCGCAAACGTTGGACAAACTAAAATGCGCAAGCCAAAACATATTGTGCTCTTGTTAATGTTTCGTTTCTGTGTTTGTTATTGGGAGTGCACCATATAAGCCCTTTGAGGCCACTGTTTAAAAGTGAAGTGGAGTTTATCTGGCGTAGGAAAGGCGAACATTAGCAAAGGAAAAGATGAGTGTCAGCGGACGAGCGGCAGTGATTCCCATGGAGGCTGGCAATAAATAATGAAGTGGCCGAGCTGAATGAAACACGCGAGTGTGATGTCAGAGACTGACAAGAGAAGAGTTAATCTCTGTGGGTCAGACCGTGTTGGAGCTTCACACTGCATCTGGCTGCTTAATCAAGATTCCAATTAAAGCATTTATCTGGATTTGAGCAGCAGAGTGTATGTCGGTTGGAAAAGGATTATACAGAATGATAACCTCTCGCCGCTTGATGCATCTTTGGATGCCTTATCCACACGATAGATTTGTCGTCGGTTGCTATAGTTGAGAACTACTGTAATATATATATATATATATATGCAAGACGAGTTAATGTCATAGATTTCTGCCTCCCACCTATATTAAGTATTTATGGCAAAATCAACAGTGCAAATTAGTATTGCATTTATCTTAGAAGCCACACAGTCTTAATCCACGAAACAAACACAGAACACATACAAAAACACAAACATCTCATTGTTTACAGTTAATCACAGCTTTACTACGCAAAGTAAATGTTGGAACGCACACCCATTGCGATTAACACAAAGAGTGCATTGGTCTGCCCTATTCTGCCGTACTCTTGCAAAGACACCAGCCATTTATCTGGTTTAAAAGTTTGTCGGTCTAATTTTAAATAGACCATTATCGGGATAATTTGTCATTTGGATAATCTTGTACAGAGTAAAATGACTTTGATCATAGGTACTCTTTAGTAGCAACTTTGAAAGTATGAAATTGTGAACATTTCTCCTAAAATCATTAGGAACAGCATTAAATATTTTTATGGTTTCATAATATAAACCTTTCTGGAAGCAAGAAAATTTTGCACTGGCACGATGGATGTTGCTCTTTTGTCTAATGTTTAGCTCATTAATTTTGTTATAAATGTGGCTCGATTAACATACAAAGAATTTTAGAATAGAGATTATATACAGGCAGGATAAGGTTAGTATCTTCAGTCTTCTAGAGATCTTTGCATGAGTGTCTGGTATGGGTGTTATTACTTTCTTTTTGAATGAGGAATAATCGTTTATTCTTCACTGAATTACCTCAAAATAATATCCTATATCCATGATGGAGTTGAAATATGCATAGTATACTAATTTAAGGTGTGTATGGAACTTCCTAGCGAACTCACTATATATTCGTTAGCAATGACAACTCCTGAAATACCAGTATAATTTTCAGAAGTTATAATATCACCATGTTCTTTGTGCTGACCACCTAAGGTTATAAAACAAATGAACTCGAGTTCTATAAGTACTTCAGTTGATAAACTGAATTGTTTCTCAGCAGGCAGTGCAACAGTCCCAAAATCCGCTAAAACTGTAGCTAAGAAGCTTTGCTGATTTGCTCAAATTATGGAATTTGTTAAACAAAAGCTATAAAAGCTTACTGATGTTATTTTCGTTTCCAGAAGGGCTTGTAACGCTTGTTAAAGACTCTGGGCTGTTCAGCTGTTGGCACTGGAAGCAAAGGTACACAAAAACTTAACCTAACGATTGATGCTAGCGTACAATTGAGTTAATCAGAGTTTAAAAAAGATGGCATTGAACTTCATTTGAGCATGTCGTTCACCAAGACATCACTGAAATAGCTACTGGTCTGACAAGTTACAAAGAGAGCTTCAAAATCAAACGTGACTGGACTACAGATCAATATGGATGCCCCCAAAAATGTTGCGTTTTCATCTCTTCTCTGGCTTTTAACACACACGAGTTCTCAACGAGGTATTTTCTCATGAAATTGTTCAGTACAATGTAATATTTGTTACGATCCTGGTACTCACTGTCCTTAAATGGACTGTCTATATATAAGAAAAGTTCTTCAAAATATCGATTTTTGGACTTCTGCGCATATAAGAATTTGGTTCTTGAAGGTTAGTATACATAAGTTACTTTCCGCCAGTTGAAGTTGCAGTTATTTAGATGCGCATGCGCATGTGCGCATAGCACGGTCAAAGTCATTTTTCATAATGTATTTATTCAACGCATGCAAATGTTCAAAGTATTCCTAGCGGTTTTATTTTCCACTAATATATTTGATTTTAAATAAAAATGTTCAGCTTTGTATTTATCCACGTTAAGTTGTTTATGCACATGTTTTAATAACATTGTTTCAATCTCAAAAATTTAATAAAAGAGATGAATGAGATATATTTTTCTACAATAATATTTATTTGATATAAATCTCATGTGATAAATTTTATAAAGTGGTATTCCTGGAGTGTGAATGTTAAATTTTGTTACAAAATTTTAGAAACTGAGCCACAAGGAGCTTTCTGTAGTAGATAATTACGTTTTAATTCATTGCTACAACATTTTAATTTAATGAACAAAAATAAATAATCACTATACGCTTTATCAGACAGAAAACTAACCTGTTTAGAGGCCAATTAACTCAACACTGCACTCTCAGCATCCATTAGAACTTTTCAGGAATAAGTATTCATCTTTTTTTTCATACACGTTTCAATTAGCAGGAATACTAACTGCCATCAATTTTAGTTTATTTAAAACCATTATCTCCAAGACAACCAGCATTAGTATTCCTATCCAGCAAAGATATATCCGCATATTTAATTAAATTAATTACTCTGATTTACGTTTCAGTAGCGGAGAAAACATTGTGTGCCACACGAGTTTAAATATTATTTAAATTTTCATAAAAGTTATAGCCCTCGGCAAGCCTAGGGCGTTAAAATATTCACTTAATGCTAAAGCATTATTTTAATTTATTATACCATATATTACTAATATCCTTGGGGCTAATTAGTCACAAAGGAGGGATGGATTGTTTGGAAATAAAACAACACAGGCGCACTCTCTCCCCCTCCCTTCTGTACCCCTCTATATCTCTTTCAGGGATCGATATTTGTAGGTTGCATAAAATAAATACATGGCTCATAAGCTATAGAGGATGATTTCGCGTAATGGTAGATGAATAAAAGAGTCCAGCAACAAATTCATGTATCGTGAAACGTAAATGAGGCACTACTTGGCAAAGGCATGAGGCGTATCGGAAAAAATGTGAAATTGCCGAATTGTTTACGTGAGCTTATGGCACAAACAAGGCGATACAGTGTATATACACTCTGTTCAGATGCAATCATATCTTCAGGACAGCAACGTCTCATATGTCGGCAGGCGCGAGAGATCATCTATTGGTGTTTTATCACTATTTATTTCGCTGTTCTTTGCCAAGTAGTATCTGCACAGTCTGGCGACACATTAGAATGGTTTGTTTACAAATGCGACACTGTTATCAAGCACGCGTTCAGACCGTAGCTGACGAAAGAGACAGGCTGCGGCGCAAACTGCACTAAAGTAATTCTCCTATTCTGATCCTGGCCCAATGAAGTAAAACCACAATCGCCTAATACATCCATGTTCTAAAGAAACAAAAAAATTGCCCGCTGAATTCATACAAAAGATATAGTTATATCATTATTGTATACAATGTTAGCCATATATCAGGCTGGAATTACTGCGCAACTCCGATTCGCGCCGCAGCCTGTCCTTTTCGTTAGCCACAGTTCACACCTGACAAGTGAAAGTACAAACTAGGCCAGCCTTATAAACCTTTTCTCCACGTGTCTGCCTTGAGGTTAGCGAACAGGACACAGTTATGGGACACTGGGAGTGAAATTTTGGTCCAAATTGTCAAAAAGTCGAACATTGTTTTTTTAGCTTAAAATGTTCCTGGAACACCGGTGCATTTGGATCAGCTAACATTTTTCATATCCCCCACTCCATGTGGTCATTACGGCCCTTTCAAATTGCGCTCTTCCCTTAACGTACACAGGATGCTCCTATATAAAAGCCTGTTTTTCTCAAAACTACATTTCTGCACATTCCAAAAGAAGGTCGCGCCTGAGTTTTGCTTCAAATTCGATGAAAATTTCCAAAAGTATTCATAAATAGCAGCTAAACAAAACTATGATTCAATATTGATGTTATCATTAACATGAATTCCAAAAACATATTTTTTGTATGAAAAAAATCAATAATTTTTAAGATTGAATGTTCTTTGTTATTAAAAAAATATGTACAGCGTAATCAGCAAACGTTTTTGAAATATCTCTTCATACAATTGTTACCCATATTTTAGAGTACCAGTTCTGCCAATATAAATGAATTTTGAAAAGTCAATAGACGCGAGCTCTATTTTGAAAATGTGCCTATTAAATTCATAAAATAATTTATATATCATAAACGAATTATTCAATTTTAATGAAATTTGGTGAACCTCCTATTCTCATATAAATACAAACACAGTAAAAATTTCAGAAAAATCTATCAAGAAATGTGGAACTTTCAAATTTCACTCCCAGTGTCCCTTAAAGCCTTTTGGACTACCGTAAATCTACCGTAAATCCGGCATGGCAGGCGCTATGCCATTGCCACCTCGCGACTTTTCGTGCCTAATTCAGCTTTTAAAACAGTTTTAACCCTCTACTGGGCGTTTTAATAGTATTACTTAAATAGCAAAAGCTATTATTCATGTTATTTGAGATGTACGTGACGTAGTTTACGCCAAAATTTAAATAAACAATTATTTAGTAACATGTGCGTTTTGACTCTACGGGTTCATGGTAGCTGAGGTGCGGAGCCTAATTTCTTGCAACCAACCCAGGCTCTAGGTACAAGAATATAGTTTTTTTTTTTAGTTGATGTTAGTGAACTCATATGATAGGTTCATTTTATCAGGGGCGTTCACTGAATTGCGCTGCTATGTGTCGGAATTAGCTCTTAGTTAACGAGACCTATGCTTGAGATGTACTTTAGCGAGGAGTACGTTCTGTACCTTAAATCGCTGTTCCTCTAAATTTTGCGCATTCGTCTCTCTAAGAACGTCAAGCAATACGTTTTAGTAAGCGCAAAATTGGACTAAACTGCACATGCTGTTTGATGGGTGGCCTACCTTCCAATAAATAAGGGGCTGCTGACTCACCTGGTATATGCACTTGCACCTCTAACAGCGTGTATAATGCTAAGATTGCATAAATATACTTGTGGAAAACAGCCATTTAATATTCATGGTTAGGTTGGTAGAAATTACATGTCATACAAATTCTGCGTTCAATTTTCATTGCATTTAATAATTCACAGTGAGGGTTGTTATTCAGCTCATGAAAATGGAATACGTGCGTGTCAACTGACATCATCCGCAGACACTGGAAGAGTATTATGTTGTTGTTTTATAGCACGGCTTTGCTTTATTAATGCAAGAGAAGAAAGTGAACATGTAAATGGTGTCTCCAGTTTTTGCGACAGCACCCTGCACTAAACTGATTTATAACCTCCAGACTTGGGTATAGCTGCCAGATGCTTGCTCTACCATTACCAGTGCAGATCACAGATAAGAGAAAACATCGACAGACTTGAACTTCGCTCTAAAATTAACAACATATGAACACCACATACATAGGACATTATAATTAATATTTTTAAAGAAAATAACATATGACTTATGCTTAGATCATTCTATCAACAGTTTTACAGCCAAAAACATTTCAACTTCAGATGAACAGTTTAAAAACATTCTATGCTGTTATAGGTGGCATTGCTTATGAAGTAAGATCTCATTAGAATGTTTGTATTGGATGTAAACAAAGTCTCACTTTGAAATCAGACCTATTAAGGAGATGAAGTGATTCACTTCTCAAAATGGGCATACGTTCCAGTGTCGAGAACACTTACTCAACGTGGACCCAAGATTACATCACAAGAGTTTGTAATTGCTGCCAGATTTGCAGGTTTTCAGCTTTTGAAACGTTCCCCACGTGTAAGACAAACTCTAAAGTGCACTATCTCATTTTGGACTTAGTACGATATCAAAGAAAAGAATCTGTGTTGCACTCACATGACTTTCTCTACTCTTGTACTAACCATTTTTACAAACTCTTATTCCTATATCTTCTTCGTGTTAGTTGAGATAAACATTTGTACAAATTATCTGATTACTTATTTCCTTATAAGTGTAAGAGGAATATTAGAATACAGTAGACTTTGAGCGATAGTCAAATATTTTAAAGCTTTGAGATCCCGTTCTCTTTGCACGCTTAACATATAAAAAAATGAACAACGATGTTCCATTTCACGAAAGTCTTAAGTTTTCGGAAACTGACACAAATAACATATGCCGTTTATTTCATTCATTGCAGAGCTCATGGTTAGCCCTGGATTGAACAATTAAATTAAAAATATAACAATAAAATTTATTATTATTCTTATTGTTGTTGGTGTTATTATTATTACTGTTATTTTTATTGTTACTGTTATTATTGTTATTATTATTGTTATTATCATTGTCATTGTCATTGTCATTGTCATTGTCATTGTCATTGTCATTGTCGTTGTCGTTGTCATTGTCATTGTCATTGTCATTGTCATTGTCATTGTCATTGTCATTGTCATTGTCATTGTCATTGTCATTGTCATTGTCATTGTCATTGTCATTGTCATTGTCATTGTCATTGTCATTGTCATTGTCATTGTCATTGTCATTGTCATTGTCATTGTCATTGTCATTGTCATTGTCATTGTCATTGTCATTGTCATTGTCATTGTCATTGTCATTGTCATTGTCATTGTCATTGTCATTGTCATTGTCATTGTCATTGTCATTGTCATTGTCATTGTCATTGTCATTGTCATTGTCATTGTCATTGTCATTATCATTATTATTATTATTATTATTATTATTATTATTATTATTATTATTATTATTATTATTATGTATTTGTTACGGTTGAGAACATGTTTGCGTATTTTCTTCTTTTGGTAAAAATATTACAAAAGTGACAAGCTTAGTTTGCAGTTGAATACGTTCAGAAAGCGCAGAGGTTGCTAACCCTAAGGATCTGACAGACAGGACGCCCTTGAACCGATTGAAGGCTTTGGCTTTGAGACTGTTTATAAATAAAGATTTTAGCGAACACATTTCAAGCACTTTTTATCCCGAGGCGCAATCTGCCTGGAACTGTAGCGCCTCTCCTTCTGCAATCACTGATCTGAACCTTCTATTCAACAGAAACAAATGAATGACGAGACCGATAGTCTCGCTGTATTCATTAAGGCAGGCGGTGGAGAGAAAGGCTCGTGCAATATGGCCATCTGTAGCAGGCTTCTGTTTAGAGGCGTTTCGCATTTCCGAGGAGTTCGATAGAGAGAACTGCACGCAATGCGGCAGATGGCGCAATTAAAACACTGAGAGAAGTGCTTCACGTAAAAAAGAAAGAAAGAAAGAAAATAATTGCAGAAAGAAAGGCAGGACTTTTAAGTTGAGAAAATGCTTCTCTTAAATGGGACTTCATTGTAAGTTACTGTAGGTCCTTTAGAAACATCCAGCGACACTTTATGTAAAGTGTGTATGTCTAGGCGCACTGTCGCGAGAGAAAGAGTTATCTGCGAGTTACCTGCGATTTCACGCTGACCAACATAAACTTCCGTGCACTCTTAGGCCTGATATTATACACGTTCTTTGACTGGAACATTCGTTAACCAAACCAAAAGTTTAACCGCAGGCGCCGTTTTATAAACATCGATTAGTTAAACTCACAGAATATGCCGGGTGGAAGGGAAGTCATTCCAGTAATAATTTGTTAAATGTTGTTAAATGGTATATGAGTTCCAGTGAAGTTAAATTAAATGAAGATTAGCGTTTATAAAACGAAAGGAAGCCTTGGTTTAAACCCTACTGGGAGTTTAAATCTCGCTTATAATACCGACCCTAAAGCGGTTGTCTTTACGTATTGTGTTGGTCAAAACCTACGCAGCGGTTGTTATTGATACAGGATGTTCTAACAATCTGTAGTGAAACAAAAGTTGTGTGTTCAATTATCTCCTTTACCACTTTAGATAAATTTATTGGAGTTTTTAATTCATCATATTTAAATCTACCACAGCGCGAAATCTACGCACTCATACCCCCTAACACCCTGTGTAGTATTTGCCAGATATTGAAACGCCTTTGAAATTGTACTACAATGCGGACGATGAATCAATTTCTGCTAGTGGTTTCGTTGCATTCCGCTGTGCAAAGTGCACATTAAGAGACTAATTTTAGAGCATTCGAAGTGTTTTTCTGCTATGTTAATGTTATACCGGCCTTTAACAATAAAATTCATATATTCGTAGTTATATTATATCATAGACATTTATTTCAATATTATTATAGTGCTTTTTAACAAACAAGAAAGCAAAATCCATGCAACGTATACACGCGTGTCCTCCACCACTTATTTTACGTGGGCCCTTCCCATCCTTTACCACAGACACATTTGACTAGTCACTGAGACTCCAACTCACGATGTTCAACATTGAATAATGGCCTTGGCTATTCGAGTCATCTACATTAACACGCCTGTGGAAGTGATATAAATATTGGTTTAGGAATTAAAGTAAAAGCGACATATGTAGACAAAATAAATCGCACATTTAAGGGTTAAAGCATTCAGTCTCCAGAATTTTTCGTGTACTTGCATTCGAACAAACAAAATACTGTTCTGTAACGTCCTCGAAACATAGCGATGGGAAAAACAAGAAACAAACGCGTTCACAGTCTGTGATTCAACCTTCAGTATGACAACCCAGCGTGGTACCGTTACGCTACAAGAGATAGCTTTACTTGGCGAACTGACTGTTGAGTGACGGATTCATTGAACAGTTTGTATCATCTGTATTAATATTACTCTTGGACAAAAAAAAAAAAAAAAAAAAAAAAAAAAAAAAAAAAAAAAAAAAAAAAAAAAACACGAACACATTTGATTACATTTTGTTCGTATCTCCTATATTTTGTTCTTCATTGTTGTAAAATGAAAGAATGTCTACCCAAACAAGCGATTGTTTTATTAAGCAGCATAAATTACATTTGTAGAAGCAACCTTGCAGGCACGTAAAACAATGAAAACTTTTGTTTTATCTGTGAGGACATGTTTAGGTGCTTTAAACGCCAAATACGCAGTTTCATATCCCCATACCTCCTCTGGCTCGAATAACTGCATGCCTTTGATCAGGTTAGCACTGGCTCTTGAGGAATATGTTCCCATTCTTCAAGAAGTGCTCGCCCCAACTCCTGTAAAGTTTCTGATCACTGAAATCACGCCGTTCTAGCGTTTCTTAACATGTGAGCACTCTCATTTATCGCCTATAAATGGGCCAAATGGTACAACATGAGTAGTCAAACATTCATGCGTGTACCTATGCGATATTAGACTTCCATTTTCTACTAAAACTAAGTCAGTACGAGCATCCATAGAAACTTCTGCCCAAACCATCACTCTATCACCTCCAAATGGTAACTTTTCGGAAATGCAGCATTGTGCAAATCATTTTCCCCTCCGTCTCCAAGCTCTTTCACGCCTATCAGATGATAGATTGAAGCGGCACTCATCCTTGAACAGAACACGGCTCCACTGTTCATTTCTCCGACCTCTACGATCATTTTCAAACCACAATCGCTCAACTCGGTGCATCCTGAGCAACTTCGGACGGTTGCAGGTCTGCTGGATACTTGTTTTCAACCATTATCTAACTGTTTGGGCTGAAATCGGGCGTCCATGCATGTTAAATATTGCTGAACTACAGGTTGCGTTTACGAAGAATTCTCAACACCATGTACCTGTCTTCATTTTGATTTGTAGCTCTTGGACGACTAGATCCTGGTCTTCTGGTTTATTCTTGTGTCTCTGTAAACCGTTTTATGGCATCATGGACTGTGCTTCTACACATATTCATCACATTTGCAATGTGACGTACACTGCGTCCCTTATCGTTAGGACTATGGCTTGAGCTACATCTTCAGGTTGCATCTTTTTAAGAAAATATAAATTTAAAATGAAAGTACTGGAAGTTTTTGAAACTTCCGGGGTAGCTTACCTTTTTTTCGAGATTCTAAGTCCCAAGAAACACAAGTGTTGTCAAAATCATAACAAAACTATTCCTAGATAAAACTTCAAAGTTCAGCAACCCAATTTTAAAATGCTTTAAGCCTCCTCATTTACTCGTTTGGACTATAAGTGCTTAAAAAGCTGGCATGTTTGCAAAATATTTCTAAAAATATGTATTTTGTGATAAACATATTCAAGCAAGAGGATTGAAAATGAGTTACAAGAAAAGAAATGCAGTTTTAAACGTTTTGAAATAGTCAACACTGCAAGGCGTGGCGTGTTGTGTTGAGCTACCCGCCATTAAATTTTGTGTCTGCTATAGCATAGATATAAATCACATTTGTATTAAATTCACACTAACATTTACTCTCACTGATATGTACCTCCAGATTCTAGGAAGTATGGGAACTAATCCTACCTGAAGAAAAAGTCCCATCTCCCAGCCGGGATCGAACTCGGAACCTCTCGGTTTAGAAATTAACATGTCAACTACCAGACCTTATTGACAATCAGGATACTATCGTCAGACGGCAGCTTCAAACCTTGCAATCTCAAAGCTTTCATGTTCGCGTTAATTGGATTCGAGAGAACGTCACTATCGCGCTGCGCAGAAAGAGAAAATGGAACAAATGAAGTAATATGAAGAGAAGTTAATTACTGTATTTGAAAATCATCTTTATGACAGAAAGCATAAATCTTTCAAAGAGAATTTGTTAGCACAAACTATTGAAAATAGACTGCGAATGGACTGAATAGGATTTAGTTATTATTATTATTATTATTCGTATAATGTCTTTTGACTTTTTGATTGGTAATTCGGTATAGTGCAGTGAACAACAGTACATTAATATATGCTTCATTTCCGAACTTATACTTTTATTTATTTGGAGTAATATTTTTTTCAGATTGGTTAGTACCTCTAAGAAGGGGCGTGGCGCAGAAGGTATGCCGCAGAATGGACCGTCTCGTGATAACGAATGTTGTACCGGAAGCGAATTCTAATGCTTTTTGGAAGGCCAATGACTCACAATGTCTAAGCCACTAGGTCACACATTGATATTATGTGTGTGTGTGTGTGTGTGTGTGTGTGTGTGTGTGCGTGCACGTGTGTCGTTCTGTGGGCAGCATGGCTCAACATCGAAAACTCGGTTAAAAACCAAAGTTAGTATTTAAGTTTAAGGATGCAACATGAAGTTTTTGCATAAAAATTCCTCCATTCTAAACTACCCTTTACATAGAATATTTTTCGAAAATTTTGATTTTCTGGAAATTGGCTCCAACGACTGATTAAAATGTCATATGTTTGAGATATTTTTATGGCAAACGAAATGCATATTTTGAATTTTCTGGCTATAGGCTATGTACTCCTGTTTACTTTGGATGACTTTTGCATAACTGGTAAACCCTAAGAGATAGACCAAATCTTACTACAAAAATGTAGATCTTGCTAAAACATACTGTTTATGTCCACATACTTTTTCCGGAGCTATTAGACAACTGAAATCTAAGGCTAAATGTTGCTCTATTTTTAATCACTTTCAAACTTCAGTTGATGTTTTGTTGACACTTGTAAATGTCAAGGTGAATTTGTGTTCATGTCATACGTTATGCACTCACGTTAATTTTAATGTTTCTAAGTGAATACCCTTAACAATGACACATTGTTGCTTGACACTAGGGCAACACGCGCAGACTAAAATTGGCCCATTTTCTGCTTCCAGTTGGTATATTTCATTGCCAGATGTCTTCCGTTGAGCAATACAGCTTCCAAATGGTCCCCTAGTTATATAATCAAATTGACCTACAAAAAGCACCTGCAACACCACAGCCTGCTTCAAGATAAAACTATGTTATACAGGGTGTTAGGTGTATAAGTGGAGATAGTTTTATTCAAATTAGGACAGTGTAATGAATAATATTGCATCAATATTTACTTCATTTGCGAACTTATATTTTTACGTATTCAAAATATTGTTTTAGGTTGTTTAGCATGATGCAAAGTGTGCTGTCTCATGATAACGAATGGTGTATCGGAGCGGGGTTCCAATCCCTTCTGCAAGGCCAATGAACTCACTATACGTAGGTCGGTACGTCACGCATTAAGGTGAAAAGCGAAGTAAATAGTCTACGTGGCAAGCGTCGGTCATTTCGCGACAGTTGCGACCATCCAAAAAACATCAAGTAGCAAACTTTTTGATTCGTTTGTGGAAAAACTGTTAGAGGAAGAGAAAAAAATAAGTAACACACCATAGCTGGTATATATTAAGGTGCCGTTTATCAAAATATCTGCACTTATACCCCTAACAATCTATATTTTAAAAAATCTGATGTGTTACATTTTCATGTCCTTGTCTACCCAGTATAACGCGGCCTATTCTTACGAAATCTTGTGTGCTTGTATTCATCGAGATAAACCTCTGTAAAAATAGTTTATCACACATTGATTATTGATTGGTTATTGATATAAAGAGGATGAATCCGAATCGATATGCAGATGTTTTAAAGCTAATCTCTATATGCTGGACTAGAAAAACTCAAACCAATAACAACGAATACTTCGGAAATGTTTAATGGTACAAAAGCTAATTTCAAATAAATTGTGTGCTTTAAGGTACCTACCCTTTCTTTTCCTATTTAAGTTGAACATCCTTAAATTTGGTAGGTCATATCGGACGATGCTTGATGGAAATGGGTAAAATGATGCTCAAATGAGTAGAGTTTAAAGTTGCCTGTCAATTTTTACTCTGGGTAAGGGAAAACCCTGAAAAAACATTATCTGGATAACTCATAACCAAGTTTCAAACTCAAGACCTCTTGAATTTGAGGCAAACGCGCTACCCCCATACCATAAAGGTAGGCACTACGTATAATTGTATTTCTCCAAAAATTCGATGTCGAGATTTCACCAGAAATACATATTTTGAGGTCCCACTGAATACAAAAACAAGGATTTTTAGAAAAAGGTTCGTGTGTGTGTGCGTGCGTGCGTGTGCGTGTGTGTGTGTGTGTGTGTGTGTGTGTGTGTGTGTGTGTGTGTGTGTGTGTGTGTGTGTGTGTGTGTGTGTGTGTGTGTGTGTGTGTGTGTGTGAAATTTATAAAGAAAACCCAAACTTAACCCCAAAGTTATACAAATAGCAAACAAGTGAATATCGTTACCGATGAGCTATTGTTGCAAAGGAAAAGCCGCCGATAGGACCATTGAACTTAAAGCCGGGGTACTATGAAGTTCAAACAACAACGAAGGTCAAACAACAACAGACTAGAGCTCATTATTGCACATGTCCAGATTCATCCTGATATTTACACACATCTTTTAGCTGGATATTTTAGTAGTACAATTTAACATTCAGGGCTGTCTAAAATATATTATATTCATCACATGTTAAATTTTATTTTAATCTAGGAATGCTACACTCGGCTTCAAGCCCCGTTTTTTAAACATTTCTACCTGAAAAATAAGACTCCACGTTTAACACTAAGCAAGTATTTTTCTTTCCCTTTCTTACCAGGAATGTAACAAGATTTGCACCGCTATATTGCTTTGCATATACCTAGCATATGCTCTGTTGGGAAATATCGTTGTTCGCTCCGGAAGCAGTTGAACGTCTACAGAACATATCGATTTCCGTGGCCAGAAGATGTTTGCCTAACTGCTTGGGCTGCCCTGTTGAATTCATACAGCTGCCTACATTTACCTCCAGCTTCGCATTGCTCCAAATGTGCGATTCAACACATACCTTTCTCCTGTGTTTACATTTAGCTTATATCAAATCACTTAACACTACATCTAGTTCGGATTTGGAACTATCATAATCTGATGTGTTGCACTCGCATGAGTTTCTCAACTCACTCTTGTTCAAATTATTTTTACAAACGACTAGTCCTCTGTCTACTCAATGTTAATCGAGATAAACATTCACAGAAAATATCCTATTAATATAATTTATATGCGAAAAGTATAACTACTGGAGGGTTCAACAAATACCAAAGAATATCTCAGACATGACACTCAACAAAGAAATGCATTAGATGTAAGCTGTTTGTTTTAACGACATCTACATTTTTGTGCAGTAAGATTTGGTCTATCTCTTACGGTTTACCAGTTATGTAAAAGTCAAGAGTAAACAGAACCACATGGGCTATAACCAGAAAATTCAAAACATACATTTCAGTTCATTAAAATATCTTAATCAAAATCGTTACATCCATTTTTGAGAAAATACATTTTTTCGAAAAATTTTCCATGTAAAGGGTAGTTTAGGGTGGAGAAATTTTCTTCAAAATCTTCGTGTCGCATCCCTGAAAGATGTTAAACTTTCCCTTCTTGAATCCAAGTTGGCTTTCTGATATTACATAATGTTACCTGTAATGGTGGATTGTAAACTATGAAAATAGGATATTAAGTGCAGAAGTAGAACGCACCATCTGTGTCTTCTAATACGAAGTAAACTTGATACCTCTGGTTTGCACTATCCAATTCCAGATTTATGGCAAACGAAGTTGAGTTAGATATAACATTACTTTTTCTTAATTAATTGTAATACATTGTACTTGTAGGACTAAACATATTCAATCAGAACACATTACATTAGATATGCACGTTGTGTAAACCTCTCCCTATGAGTGCCACAGCCCAAAACCATATCACTCTTCTGCCTATGCAATTACGTCGTTTTTTGAGGAAATACTTTTCTGATAAGCTCCTGACGTCAAAGCTTAAGTCACACTGAGAGATTACAATAACTGATACAAACCTTTTTTTTTTTTTTTTTTTTTTTTTTTTTTTTTTTTTTTTTTTTTTTGCCCTGGAGTATAAATAATGAACAGGAAGCGAAGAGATTAAGAAATGTTTCAAAGATAAGGTCTGAAGACAGAGAACGATAAGATAGTCCATAAGAAATATTCTTAGAAACGTTCCTCAAACCATTGCTTTTTTACTTTCTGTACCTACTATTTACCACCACCACCACCACCACCATCATCATCATCATCATGATCATCATCCTCAACCTTCAATATAGGTCAGAGAGGCCTGTTTCGGCTCAGAAGGGGTTTTCCTAGCGTCTCCTTGATCTTCTCTATTACCAACTGGTTTGTACTGCAAGGTCTGTTTGGTAAGTCTTTCTTCTCGCAATCGAGAAGATTTTAGTTTATACTCTCTGATTTTGTCCTTTAAATTAAATACTTTTAGTTGCTCTCTTATTGTTTCACTTTTAATATGATCTTCGAGACTACAAACAGCCGCGTACCTCAAAAATTTCATTTCAACGGTTTCAATTATTCTTTTGTCATTTCTATTCAAGGACCAGGTTTCAGCCCCATAAGGTATACTGAGCACTGCCTTAGTTTTATAAAACTCTAATATGGTATCTCTTGTTTTGGTTTTCAACGTTCATTATAGTGCCATTTATACTTTGAAATTGATACACCTCTTGTTTTAAATCTCTGTCATATTCATACGATATATCGCATCCTAAGTAGCTAAAATATTTCACTTTTTATAGCACTTTATTTTTTATCATGTTGGTGTTTACCAATAAAAGCCATCGCTCTCTTTTTTCTGCTGAAATAATCAAATTGTACTTCTTACTCTGTGCCGGTACCTAGATTTCACAGAAAGTGCACATTTTAAGGCATCCTGAATTCAAAAGAAGAAAACATATTTATATAAAAAGAACAAGGTGTTTGTATGTGTGCAGCATAACTAAAAAACTCAGTTAAATACCAAACTTTATATTTAAACTCAGCATATTCCAAGGAAGCTAGACGAATAGTTCTTGTGACGTACCCAGTCAAAGAAATTAGAACTATAAGCTAAGCCAGAAAACATTTTGAAGAAAGTCCCACATTAAAAATACCCTTTATATGAAAACAATTTGTTATTTTTGATTACCTCAAAAATGCCTCTAACGATTTTTATTCATCTGTCAAATATTTAAGATATGTTCATAACAAATATCTGGAATGTTCTGAGAGTGGCCTGTAAAATCCTTCTCATTTGGTATTACTTAAATAGTAAGAGACATAAAGTGGGATGTGGCATTTGTAGGTGTAAAGGGAATGTGATAATTTAGTAGGTTTTAACTGATACTCGAATGTTTTAAAGCTGATCGCAATTTTTAAATAAGTTTACCTACATCTACCCTTAACAAGATGTACATAGAACAATAACCTTTTGTAAGAATAGTTTGAAGAAGAACGAGCACAAAAATGTCATGTGAATTCGGTGCTTGAGATGTTTTCATTTTAGAGACCTTTGTATTCCTCCAAGTTTGCGAGGTTCAAGCTTGTTTTCGTGCAAGAAGTTTTGTCACGACAGACTGCATGAAGGCGATAGAGACAGTTGCCTCCACCGAGGACATTCTGTAATAAATATCTGCCAGTGTGATCTCTGTGGACCGTTAAAATCGGATGACTGGTCACGTTCTTCCTCAATGCTCTGCCTATGGTCTTACTGCATTGTCCAAAATAACCTGTGCAAGGTATTTATCGACATGTATTGTGGCTGTTATTTCTGCATCAAAAGTCAGGATTATTCCGTCCATCTTGCACCCAGAGCACGTCTGGATTCCGATTTGAGGGCCAATATTGTCGATGGATGTGACGTATGGCATACCGAGCCACCAATTGCTTTCTGTGGACATACCACGAGTTCTGGGGCAAGGTCTTAGGTCAATATTTTTATCAAAGGAGGATATTTTGGTGAGGTTGGCATCTCCGGAAGCGCCTCTTGGAATGTATAAGAACAAAAGACGGATTCTATTACATATTTTGGCCAAAATACCATGGGGATCGCGAAAGGGAAGCAAGCAACCACCCCCCCCCCCCCTTGAAAGTTGGCGAACTTAATCTGTAAGCAATTACTGAATATTAAACTATTATTTTAATTTTGACGTAAGCAACAATTTTATTTAGCACAAATTAATACGGTTATCTGCAACAAATATACATTTTGACAGTAAAATAATGAATTAATATTATCTGATTGTAAACTTCCACAGGTGCCCCCCCCCCCTTGAAAAAGGTCTGCCGACGCTCATGCAAAATACAAAGTTAGAAAAGTTATTGCATTCCATCTAAAAATTCGATAGTGAGATTTCAGCTCAAATATATGTTTGGATCTCCCCTTAATCCAAAAAAAATCAGTTTAAGAAAAGGGATCACGTGTGTGTGTCCGTGTTACTGTGTGCCTGTGAAGAGCATAATAAAATTCAAAAATGAAAATTTGGCATCTTCCCAGGATGTGATACGAATATTTTAAAGAAAATTCCCCACCTAAGACTTTTTTTCGAAAATTTAGATTTTTCCAAAAATGGTTCTAGCAATTTTAATTAAAATACCATATATTTAAGATATTTTTATGACATTTGAAATATAGATCTCGAATTTTCTGGGAATTTCCTCATAAGTCTTCATTCGGAATGACTTTTTCATAAACTTAAGAAATAAGATAAAACTAAATGTATCACAATTGGCATTTTACCCCCAACAGGTCGTGTTGTTTATATATGTATGCTGGGTGCACTACATTTTAAAAGTAAATGTGCTATGGTAAAAATGCATAATGCTATTGCCTTATTGCTCATATACTTTTTTATCACATAAAACCTCAAATTTGAAGTTACATACAAAGTGGCGCATGCAGTTAAGACACTCTGAGACTGTAAGTTGAATTTGCTATATTTTTATAGGGATTTAATCAATACTTCACACACTTAAGGGTGTTTATGTTATAAACTACCACTCAAAGTACCAGCACAATCTGTTTTATAATTTTGAATAATTATTTAATTTATACACAATGCGAAAATACCTTAGTATTCAAAATACTCCATGCGCACCAGAAACTAAAATATTACAACAGTTTTGTTATTTTGTAAACTTCAATTGCCAAACAATGTCTATCAGTAAGAAAAGATAATTTCTTTAAAGTAATTTATTTCCTTTGACGGTCATTGAAATATTTGTTTAAACTGTTTTGTGTATTTAATTTTTTAAAGCTAAAGAAACTTTAAGATTTTGAATCCAAAGACTGAAGTTTAAGTCACATAGATGGAGTACATGTTGGGAAATTCTAGGAGCACAGCAAAAAGTTTAAGGCAGATAGTGTACTAAAAATGTAGAGTCGAGAAAAAGCAATTTTTCTATACACATGCATCCTGATCATGAGTCAGATTACCTGTTTGTCACATCTTTCTTCTTTTGTCTAGCAGTCTCTGTCCTCAGATTCATAGCTTAACTCTTTGTTTACCATGAAAGTAAATAATTGTGCAAATGTTCGGTTTTTTTTTAAATATATTTATTAAGAGAGCAAACAAACTCATAATTAACGCACAACTTTGGCAGAAATGAATGTTCATCTTATTTTAATTCATTTGGTTGCTGTGTGTAATCAATGGGAATGTAGACATAATTTATTCTTTGCAATAGTCTGCTCATGCAGAGGGTTACACCACATATCATGTAGTGTGATACGCTCCTTCGTGCACATGTTCTTGAAGCACCCCTGAGCAGCTTTATCGAGGCGTTTGTTCTGAGTGGTTGATAACAGATATCTTTTTGGTGTGATGTATTGATGTAGATTGCGATAAGACCTGCAACAACATCGAGCCGAACTCCTTGGCGTCCATATGTATTTCCGGGTTCAACTGTTCAAAAATAGTACCAGTATTGACCACTGTCACATTCAGAAAGTGTCGCATCATTCGGTATCACTTTCTTGTTTTGCCTTTTCTGTCAGGTTTATAGCAGGATTTGAGCATATCTGCCTTATCCACATAGCCCATATGAGCATTATAGTCTTTAACTAACTCAGAACACGAAATTTCTGTCTGGGATCCACTATTTTTCTTTCGAGAAATCACAGAAACATCTTGATAATGAAATTTTTATAGTTCTTATGTGTACCTTTTCTGTACTTCCAAAACATCGTAAGCAGGCACACCAACTTCTGCGCATCTAAATTGAAACGCTCCCATGTTCTGTTGTAAAACCAGATTGAAACCCAATCCTCCCCTTTCCAACTGTTCCACAAGCATATACACCATGTTCCTCCATATATTTCACAGAGGCAAAATACTTTTCAAAATAAACTTCATGGTTTTTTCCATGCAATTCTTTTATAAGTATTCTGACAACCCTTTCTCCAAGACATCTTTCCCATTTTCGTTCGCTCAAACCCACGCCTTATAACATGTTTTAGCTGCTTTTATGGCATATACTGATTCAAACTTGAACCACCTTTGAATCTTGTCGTTGACTCACCAACCGCTTGTCTCTTTGTTGGTTTGTATGAGGACAGAAATGATTTTTCCAGAGATTGCAGCATTGGACGAGCTTTATACATTTTCTGAAAAGACTCTTCTCCCTTTGATGCTATCTGTTATCCTTCAGACGTGCGTAAGTCAATAGCCATGGACGTGATAGAAGCAATGTAGTTATTTCTTACTATCATAGGATCTGAGCGGATCTGAGAACCAGCAGTTGGAGTAACTGCCTAGTTTTTTCACTCCCATCAAAAGATTTATTGCAATAAAATTCATTTCATCTTCATTTGTATGCTGAAAGTCACTCAATCCTTCGGTTTCTGTGTAGCATACAGATTGGCGTGGTGCACGATATGCTGAAAAGACACTGGAGGAAACAAAACATTCAAAAACAGCTAAAGGTGAAGTCGCTAATTCAGATATATTGGCAGCAATAGCACTTGAAAATTCAGCAGCAATGTTCTGAATCGGGTAATTTAGGCAAATTACTTCACTCGTTCTTACTTGAACCAAAATTTGGTACAAATTTACAGGCATCGTTGCCTTCAAAATAAAAAGCCTGTTCTGTGAAGTGTGTAACAACAGTTAACATAAACACGTGACTAACATTGTCCTCAATGCTACCACCTTTTGCATACGACATATTTATGTTATAAACTACAACTCAAAGTGCCAACACCATCTATTTAGTAGTTTTGAAAGAATTATTTAATCTATTCACAATGCGAAAAATCTTAGTAATTCAAAATACTCCACGCGCACCAGAAAGTAAAACATTACAACAGTTTTATTATTTTATAAACTCCAATTGCCCAACAAACACTATCAATCTCTATCAGTAAGAAAATATAATAACTTTAAAGTAATTAATTTATTTGCTTTAATGATCATTGACAATATTTGTTTAAACTTTTTGTGTATTTAATTTTTAAAGCTAAAGAAACTTTCAGATTTTGAATCCAAAGACCGAAGTTGAAGTCACATAAATGGAGTACATGTTGAAAAGTTCTACGAGCACAGTACAAGATTTAATGCAGATAGAGCAGATAGTGTACTAAAAATGTAAAGTCGAGAAAAAGCAATTTTTCTATGCACATGCATTATGTTCATAGTCTGTCACATCTTCCCTCTTTTGTCTAGCAGTGTCTGTCCTCAGATTCATAACCTAACTTCTTCTTGCAGCTGAATTGCTAGTCCTATTTGGCCCATATTTTGTTCAAATACTGCCGAAAATGTAAGGCGAAAAGGAGCGTCTAAATATAGCGCACATGGCATTTAAAGCCTGCGCTAGACCTTTAAAAAATTTCACTGTAAACCGATGACTGAAGGTTTGGGAAATATATGCATAAGCCAAAAATCGTCAATTTGATAATTTTTCGGGCATTTTTCGGTCCCAGGGTTCCTTAAAGGTACTATATTCCCAATGTTAGTCGCACTATATTTGAGAAAAGCTTTGCAATCGCTGATAAATAGAGAAGTGCGTCAAAAGTGCTGTATAGATTCCGGAAAGAATATGGTGACTTGCTTCCATGGAGATTATGCAGGTAGTGCCAAGGTCGCTGGGGTAATCCTGGAGTAATGTGGTTAATAAATTATGAAGCTTTAGTCGCCTCATCCTTTGGGACTCACACAGGCACCATTTAACTTTTCCGTCTGTGCATCCCAACTATATGTAATACTAGCGTTGCCCGTGGTTTTACGATTTTACCCCACAACTTCTAGATTTAGGTTGCATTTGCCCAATAACATCGCGTTTTATTTTATTTTCCTCTGAGACGTTTAAAATTATTACTTAAGATACTTAAACAGTTAATAAAACCCTTAGCACAAAGAACAAAAATAAACAACATACGTAAACACACAAAGAAAAAAAAACAATGCAAAACAACTGTGAATCGCGTTCCATAGAGCTTAAAGCTATCCGACATTTGTTTTCTCAGGACAAGGAAAAAAACTTATCCGGAAAACTCACTCTAACTAGATTCGAACTCGGGACTTGTTGAATGTGAGGCAGGTCCACGCCACAGAGGCGGGCAATCAGATATTTATTTAGATTCTGGATGAGGTATACCTTATACATATATCATCGTGCTAAAGATAATGTGTTTTGGCTTCCCTATACACGCTTCAAAATTAATTTGCACATATTTATGTGCAACTACAAACCTTTCTGGAGCAATCTTCCGGATCAATACCAAAACTTGAGTTAATTTAGAAATATGTGTAAATGCATATTTACACAGTTTCAACTGGCATTGAAAACAAAGCATGTAAATTATAATAATAATAATAATAATAATAATAATAATAATAATAATAATAATAATAATAATAATAATAATAATAATAATAATAATAATAATAATAATAATAATAATAATAATAATAATAATAATAACCACAACAATAATAACAACAATAATAACAATAATAATAATAATAATAATAATAATAATAATAATAATAATAATAATAATAATAATAATAATAATTATTATTATTATTATTATTATTATTATTATTATTATTATTATTATTATTATTATTATTATTATTATTATTATTATTATTATTATTATTTGAGCTTGGATTTTTAAGTAAATACATATTTTCTTTGCGTCCTAGTATAAACTTGAAACTTAGTTTAATGTTCTGGATATTTACAATGGCGCAAATATTTTATGTTTTATTGCACATAAAAATGCATATTTCCTGATTTTTAATGTAAATAAATATTTTTGGATATTCATATAAATTACACTAAAATCGCATTTAGGAAACTTTTTAAAATAATTTTCACATAAAAGAAGCAGCAAATTATTTTTAACAGTCACCATCCATTTCTTTAATGCTCAATTACGCTGGCTAGATGTCGCAATTTATCCATATTGGAAGAAGTGATATGTCAGCTAAAGTATTCCTTCAGTTGGAAGAAAATAAAAACATCCTGATTACTCTCTGCAAGATAAGAACGGGGAATTCCTCCACTGCACCTGTTTTCCTTGTACAGGATGTGGAAGAAACTTAAAGGTTCTTTTTGATTCTGAGCACAAACACTAAAAAGAAAATGCAAGGAAGTGTTTGAAAACAATAGTGGATTTAACAGTCTATAAAATTTCAAATGTGTTGGATGGGCAACATGAAATTATTGATTCCAATGTGACATATGTTATAATGACTGACTTCTTGTGACGTGGAGTAATCGTTTTCGAAGTTAAACACAATTTTTCATGACAATCGGAAAATCTTTCAGGACGGAAAATATGAGGAATCATGCAGTCTATATTGCAATTCTACAGTACTTGGTGATCCCTTCCAAGAATAATGTCTGGTGAGTAATAGATATCTACATTTATATTAGGTAGTTCAGTCATTCAGATCTTAAAAATATTGTATTTGTTTTGGCACATTGTTTTCCAGATCAAATTGTCACGATGTTCTTTATCTCAGTACTATGAAATTCGCCGAGTTTACCTTTTATTTCAGGAAAAATCTCGACATCGAATTTTTTGATAGAATATAAATACTTCCTGCATTTACAATACATAGTGGAAAAAATAATAAATAACATTTCCAAAGGCAATAGATTATGTGAATATCGCCGGAAATTTGCTCTGCAAATCGAGGAAACAAATCTTCTCATTCACTGTGTAGCAGTGTTATTAACGGTTAGATGTTGGCTCAACCTTCATTAACGCTTTAAAAATGGCACTGCTACGCTAAACAAACTAACCGAAAAGGAAACGCTGCTCCGTGAGTCAACTTCACTGTAGAATATGAATAGACGCACAATCTTAAGTCATTAAAACAACGGTTATGAATCTAAAATAGCCTCTAAAGCGTGCGTATAAAATGAACTAAGATTAGCAATAGTGATCCAAGCTCTAAACTAACAAACTGACATAGGTATTCATCTTTTTGTAAACTTTCTCTATAAAAGCTGTGTAATAGCTATCTCTCAACTTGCTGTTAGATGGTAGCAAATTGGAGCTATTGTTAGGGTCCTTTTTGACAAGCTAACAGGTGATCCAAAAGACTCCGAACCGGCTGCGCTGTGTTTTGCGTGTACGCGTCCTTGGCGCTTACCGCCGACTGCCACTGTCATAGAACAGCGCAGATGAAACTATACAACAGTTTTAAAACTACTTTTAAAGGCTTCACTTACTAATGTTACTAAAGGAGATGCTGAAACTAGCCACTGTCGTTGTCCATACATTTTTGACACCTTTTAGGGAACTATCCATCACTCGCCGTAGTTCACATTGAGAAATGCTGGCAATTTCCTGGCGGATATTTTGTTTTAATTCTTCCAGGGTGTGTGAGTTTGTCTTGTACACTTTATGCTTTAAGTTACCCCAGAGATAGACCACCTGGAAATCTTTCTGCAAATCGCACTTTCACTTGGCGAGCTGACTGAGTTAACACATACGCATCATAAATAAATACACGCTGTGCAGTAGAAAACAAATGCTGAACTATAATACACTTTGTGACTAAGTACAGGACAAAATAATAAAGTACACTGGTAATAACCCAATCACACGTTATCACGTCAGCTCAATACTGCACTTTCAGAGCAGAGAAAAACAAGACAACCGCATGACCTGTGTACAGCAGCTGCGTTATCGTGTTTCTGTGTGCTCAGTGGAAAAACACCATGCAGCGGTTTGGATGTTTTTGGGTCTCTGTAGAATAAATTTGTCCGAAAGCATTGACGTCATAATCTCACCATTTCCGTTTAAAGGCTGGTTCACAACCACCGAGAACAATAACGATAACCAGAACGATAAACTTGAAATACATTATTCAAATGGAAGTGTTCACACACGACGGGAAACTTTCCCGGGCCCCGGGAATGGGAAAGAAGACTTGACCAAGTTTTAACTTATTCGTTCCCGTTATCGGGCACGGCATGTTAGATTCATGTTGTGCGAATTAGACTTTTCGATGTAGAAATTATTCAAGACACCGTACCATGAAATTGTCATTTAGAAACAAATGAATTCCCCAACGCTTCGGCTCCTGTGGTAGATCCCTCGCCTCATAAGTTTCAGATGTTTTGCAACGAAAGAGGTTAAGAACTTCGTTCTTCTTGCAGCCTACTGTATTAGTTGTAGTGTCCACTGTGATATTAAACTTTAATTAAAATGTATGCTATTGTAAGTTGTTTACTTTTATGTAAATTAATATTAAACAGTGTCAAATAAATGGAATTTAGGAAATTCTCTTGTGGTATTACTACTGATAATCTTCGTGTCGCATTTTTGGAATGTACTGAATTTGAAACCAAGTTTGACATTCCTCCCACTTTTCTTTTTTGAGTTTAGATACACGCGCGCAGTTCTTTTCATTAAAATGCTTTTATTTAATATTATTTTTTAAAGAGCCTCAGAATGTTTCGAATGAAATATCGAGTTTTTGCACGGAGTGTTATGTAATAAACTTTTGAATGAATGCTTTGCACAATATGTATGAAAATAAACCATGAATGTTGTGTATCCTTTGGAACCGAACTATGAGAAAAGAGACACGTAACGATGCGACGTCACTGTGCAAGCGAGAGACAAAGAGTCTAGGATGCAATAATAAGTAATTAGAGTGACCTCTTCTAGTGTTACACACAGCAGCGGTTAGTGACTATAAACTTTGGGGTTCACAAACTTTTAGGTTCAAATGAGAAATAGTATCTGCTGCACTCGTAGTTATTGATACATTTGAATAACCGTAGCACTCCGCATAAACTATAATAATGTGGCAAAATGACAATTCGATACATCCCACTCCTGACACCAAAGTGACAAAAATGACAAAATCCAGTCCAATGACTTTTTCTGTCACTTTATTTTCTTTCTAAAACTGAAGCACAAAACACAGTTGTCTTTTACCGTCGTTAACACAATCTGCAGTTCTTCGTGATATTACAACTTACAGCTGCTGTCTTCTCGTAACCTTGACACATACTTTTCTGTCTTTCACTTCTCTGTCTCACAAATAGTTCTCTCACGATCGTACATAACATACATACACACACACACACACACACCTAACAGCTGTATCGTTCAACACTCAAACCTCTCTTTTGTCTTGAAAACTAACTGGGCACTCTCTCGCGTCCTGCAAGCTTTTATACCGGGAATGAAGCAGCACGGATTTTTCTGGAAATGTACCTTTTCTCGAATTCGCTGGCAGCCAGATGACTCGCGAAGGTTCTCGCAACGCTTTGTTCCGCCGCATCTCATTGCTGCTTATGTTTCTTCGCCACGAGTGTTGTGAGGCAGCTTGATCCTAAGCGCCAACGTAGCGTCAGGCCGGCCTCACGATAAAAAATAAAATAATAATAACAATAATAATAACTACAATAATAATAATAATAATTAATCATAATAATAATAATAATAATAATAATAATAATAATAATAATAATAATAATAATAATAATAATAATAATAATAATAATAATAATAATAATAATAATAATAATAATAATAATAATAATAATAATAATAATAATAATAATAATAATAATAATAATAATAATAATAACTGCATACTAAGATAACTGGGGGTTAGTGTTCCACCTGCTGTGAGTGCGAAGTATCGTACATACATATACACATACAGGTTTCTTTTTCTAAAAATACTTTTTATTATTCAGGATATCTCAAAAGTAAAATGCACTGTTTGGGAGAACCCCCCAATTTCTTATCGTCTTAGAGGAGCGAGGCATAACTACTGACCAATGAACTGTTGACAGTTGCAGTGCGGGGCTAGAGGCGTGGCGCTGTAATACGGACAAGGAAAAATTACATTTGATTCGTTTCAATTAATTAATTTAATTAGTTTTAGAGAAAAATGTTCTTATGCAATTTATTGATACATTCAATGTTTTTCAGAATGGGTTATGAAAACTATTTAATTTCAGCTCAATTATCTAATACTTTTTAAACAGCGCGTGACAAATTTTAATAGCTTAATTTCTGAAGCTTTCCTGAAAGTTTCAAGCTAATAAGTTGTAAACTATGGTCCAAGGAACATTTTGAATAGTAAAAAATGCTGAAAAACAAAAAGAACTGAGAAAATTGGATTTTAAAGTTTAACAATATATGTTTGTATTTTACCTGAATCCAGTCAACTTATTCCCCAGTACCATGTATAGGACTCTCAGCTGCTGTCTTCTCAGCCTCAGTAGCAGTTCCTCAGAATTTTAAATTTGCTTAGTCGTTTCTTGATATGAAAACTTTACTTTCGCCTTCCCATTGTTCACAAAAAAAAAGTTAGAAATGCGTTACACTTGACTAACCACTACACTATGCACTTTCGCTAATTTGTACACCAAAGTCATAAAATATTATGCTTATTGCTGCTTTACTATAAGTTAACGAATAACTTAAAACCTCTTAAATATCTAATGCCCAACATTTAACTGGAACACTGAAATAACGTGACAAGATTACAGAATTACAGAACACTAACTGCACTTCTCTGTTTACAAGCAAAATATGTGTCAGATTCGCGGCATTTCAGCTAGATATATCGAATTCATTTTAGCACAGCCAACTCACAATCTCTCTGAAGCAAAATTCCTTGCAAAATCGAAGCCAATGAAAATGAAAATTTCATTTGAAAGCTGTAGCGACCAAGGAACCCCCAACTGCACTGGGACCTTAAATACCCTCATGAGCTTTAAAACTGGCCGATATTCAGAAAATGAAAGTGTGCTGTTAAATTAAAAAGTATAAGCATAACAAAAATGCAAAAGGTAGAAATCATAATTTTCAGCAATTTTCGCCAATTTCATGGATGTCGACCTTAAAGCCACAAGGTGTCAGAAAAGTTGGGGTGTTCATGTGCTCTTATGTAATAGTCGCCACTGGTTAGTCAGCAGAGAGTCTGTGGGTCGTGGGTCGAGCATGATCATGTGCGCGAGTGGGCAAGTAACAGTCCATAAATGTCAAATAGATTGATTCAGGAAGGTACTTGACTTGGTCAGTTTCCATTGCGTTTCTTGCAGATGCAGCTCGTCGTGTTTATCAATCTTACAGCTGCACTTAAAAATGTTACTGATGCAGTTATTTGCAATTATGAGTAGTTTGGAAATAACATATGAAGGTGAGTAATGTGAGTATAGATATTAAAAGTGTTTATTGATACGGTTTTAAGCTTCGGGCTTGTGGCAAGTTCGGACTGACACACACACACACACACGCGCGCGCGCGCGCGCGCGCACACACACACACACACACAAATGCGGACCTCTTTCTAAAATGTGTTTTTTATTCGGGGGAATAAAAATTTTGGGTGGAATATAATACTTCCTCTACTTACTAGTAGAGAAAGTAAAAATGAATAACGATCTTCTATTTGACGAAAGTTTGTCTTCCAAAAGCCACACAAACAACAAGAATATCTCCGAAATGCCTCCTCTACAAAAAGAAGTGTATTTGGACATAAATGGTGTTTTAGCAAGATCTACATTGTTTGTACAGTAAGATTTGGTCAATCTCTTACGGTTTACCAGTTATGCAAAAGTCATCCAGAGTAAATACGACTACAGGGGCTATAGCCAGAAAATTCAAAATATACATTTCATTTGTCATAAAAATATCTCAAACATATGACATTCAAATCAAAATCGTTAGAGCCATTTTCGAGAAAATCAAAATTTTCCAAACATTTTCTATATAAAGGGTAGTTAAGGGTAGAGCAATTTTCTTCAAAATTTTCGTGTCGCATCTTTGAAAGACATGAAGCTTAAATAGGAATTTTGGTTTTTAACCGACTTTTCGTGTTTGAGTTCTGCTGCCCATAGACACACGCGTGCGCGCACCTTTTTCTAAAAGTGCCTTTTTTGGATTCAGGGGGCCTCAAAAACGATATTTCCGTTGAAATCTCGACATCGAATTTTTTGGTGGAATACAATACTTCCTCTACTTACTAAACAAGTGTAGTAGAGGAAGTAAAAAGTGCACGGAAATGCAGCATAACTTTCCACTTCTATCTAAAATGCAGTTTCTTTCCCCCATATTCTATATGTCCACATTTGTTTTGCAATAATTTGTTTGTGAAAGTGCTTTAAGGACGACGAAACGAAATGGGGATGGGAGAAGGGACAAGTATGAACTTGTGCTCTGCAGTAGAAACCAGGACGCGGTGTAGGCTTGTTTCTGAGATATTGTTATCGAGTTCCGATAATCCCTTTGGCAACCCTAATGCTAGCGCATCGATAATACAAGCATTGGTTCATCTAGCGAAACAGCATAAACTGCTATAGGCACAAAGTTAATACACTATTTTCAAAATAAATAAAATTAGAAAAACATTTAATATCTAAATTGTATGCACCACATTAAAAATATCGTATCATTCTAAAATAATCAACAAATTGCAGAGTCCAGAGCCTACAAGAGAATGTACATTAACAAATTCACTTTATGTATATCTCTAATAGCAGTGCATCTGTTCATTGCAACAAGAAAGAAATTCCGATAGCTTTTAATTTTAATAATTGTACGTTTTAAGGTTCCTTCATCAAATTTTGTTCAATGAAGCTGCATACTCATTATTTAGTTAAAACTAAATCTAAAACTAAGTAAGTACTTGCGGTTTAAATTACATAACTTTAGTTTACTTATGGTTCACGTTACATAACCTAGTTTATTGACATGCAACTGTTAGTAAGACTTCATCTTGTATGGTTCCAAAGGATTTAACAGCAAAGATGTGATAATTATAATAGTTCATTAAACTTCTGAAGACCTTGCTTGGCAAAAATACAACTATGATTATTTAATATATTCCGTAAGTAGCTCCCTCTTAGATTTTGTTAGCTTCTGCTTTTGTGTTATTCGCTAGAATAATCAAATAAAGTCTAACACAAGATTGTGTTACTCCTTAGACAAAATCATTCGTGACTTGTAGTCGCTGGCGATTCTTTCGGAATAACAAAACCTACAGTTAAATTACTTATGTTAAGTGTGGAATTATATTTTGTCCTGTTGGGAACCCTCAAATGAGGGAAATACATTAAATAAAAAATAAGCTTGGATTTCTGATTCGTGAGAGGTTAGTTTAGGTTAGGTTAGGTTTAGTCATTTTACATAAGACTAGCTGTACGCTACCACGCTTCGCTGTGGCACATTATGGTTGCATGGATGAGAAATGAGGAACAAAATAAAGCATACGTTTCAAAAAACTTTAATTTTGCAATACTTGTGGGTATACAATTATTTTGGTTTTTCCATTGTTTGCGTGGCTATCTGGTTTGCCAACACGGGAACACGCAACATACAATTGTCCATGTAAGAAGCAATCCACACCTAAATCTGACTTTACGTTTTTGTAATACTCCCATACGAGACGCTTTGGAAATATTACAGGTGGGAGTCGCGATGATTTGTATGTTCAATAACAACTTCAGAGTTGAATGAGCAGTCCTTCCACCTGGTAACAATGGCGCAGCTATTCCTGACGAAGCGAGAGCTAAGACTATGCCATTCTTTGATCCAACCGTTGCCAGAATCAATCTGATAAATGTTTTCCCGGTTCCTCCTGGCACATCCAAGAAGAAGGTCGCCCAACTCCGTCATTTATCATTTGCATTATGCGATCAGAAATGCCCTTCTGTTCACACGTTAATTTGGGAATGTTTGATTGGGTATAGGACTGGAGATCACTGGTGTTGTAACTTTGTTCACGACACAAATCCACATCAAGTGAAGCAGTTGGGTGCTGCCATTCCCAATTAAATATGAACTTTTCTTGCAATAGCTAAGCACAAAAGACAAAAGAAAACTATTCTTCGTGACCTACAGATGGTCACCGTATGGGTTTTTTGTAGACACCGAAAAAGTGTATATATAAACAAAGCCAAATGTAAAAAAATGTTAAATATAGCCTGTAAGCCGGGCCCATTATACCGGCACCAGGCCAACACTTTTCTAATAAATAACTTGAACTTGCTAAGCACTATCTTCAATATTTATCAATTTGTCGTTGTAAATGCCTTCTGTAAATTCCATGGCCATATTGCCATTTTCTAGCCGTACTCTATGCAAAATATCCTCGGCATATGCGATCGAGATCTTGCCCACAACTCTGTGGGAGATGAAGGGAAGCAAGAGGTCAACATAGCTGGTGGTGATGCAGTTGTATAGATCAGCAGTTCCCAAGTATTTTTCACATATTCCCAAAATAGTTGATAAAACCTGCCATTCACTTCACTGCTTATTAATCTGAAAATGCACACTCACATTTCAATAGTGTGACAATCTAGCCGCTAAGCATTCTTGTTATTACTGTACAAAAGGTCCTTTCACAATGGTCATAAATTAGGGATATTTTGCAAAACAGTGCTTATTGCTTCTGTGAAGTACCCCATATTTCCATGCGTGTCCCTAATGTCTGACTACAAACGACCACCTAAAAACAATAAAACTTTGTTGTTTTGTTTCAGAAAACTTGGTCAAATGAGGATCCGTCCACGTCGTCATGGAAACCAAGCCTATGTTAGTGGTGCTACACCTGGTACTGATGGAAGTGGTGATAACAACATCTAGCATATGGCACTTGCCTCCTCGCGAGCTGGTGGATTACCGCGCTTACCGTGATGTCACAATACTCCACTACCGTGTGCCATCAGGTGTACGTATGGCTTCTTGGAATTTCACCTGCTCAGAACGTCTGGTTTCCTTCTTCGTAACAGGCTGCACTGCCAGGAACATCACCGTCAACCTCAAGGCTGGCTCCTACCCTGTAGTTAACCCTGATGGTGCTAGATTTCCTGCTAACTACTCGGTGGACGGCAACTCAACACGCTTGCCTCATCTGACGTTCCAATTCCTCAGCGATGGCACACCCCTCATAGTGAACATAACGAGTCCAGAGCCAGGAGATTGGTTTGCAACTGCATACATCAGTTACACCGATCCCGAAAAAGATGAGATTCGTCAGCAAGGCCTTACGCCTAACTGCGCTGCCATGCTGGAATCTAATCTAGACGTTGACACATCAGTTCTGGTAAACGACATTCTGGCGGGAAGAGCAGAAAGAGGTGAAGTTGCAGTGGGTGAACCAAAGTACTACAAAGTCTATGTACCTGAAGGAATTTGGATGTTACGAGTGACCGTTAATGCTGATAGTTGTGATGTACCTTGTCCAAATATAACGGTGCTGTGCTCTCCCAGAGTTATACCGACAGTGCACAACAGTTCCAGTTGCAATGCTTCTGCGGGTGCCACGTGTTCTCTAGATCTGGTGCCTTCTGAAGCCGATTATCATTACATCGGGGTTATTGCAGACGATGATGTTTTTGAGTATAGTATCAATAATGTCTCATTTGTGTTGGTTGCAGAACTTCTGGATTTTAATGAAACCTTCAGGTTAGTGAGAAAGCACTATCCTGCATCACACATTTCACCGTTTTCTTATCTCAGGCATGTTTTCCATACTTACTGGACTGAGCTGCAACTTATGAGGCAATCATTCTCAGCTTTCTTTACCTTCAATTTTATGCTGGCTGAAACTGCATCGGAGTGGGAGTTGGAGAGTGGTTATTTCTCAGTAAACGTTAGTACGGAAGCCATAACAACAATGAAAATGGACGTTATGTCCATTGCAGATATAGGGGGAATCTTATCATCGGAAATCAAGCTTGAGGAGAATGTATTGGTCAAAAACTATACGAAAACTCCATTTAATGTAACAGTAGTGGCATGTTTGAACTACAGAAATAAACCGAAACCAGTTTATGACAGGTGCCTCAGCTACATGTCTTCCACTGAAGCCTCGATGATGCGAGTTAATTCTACCTCGGAAAGTGCTCGATATGGAAGTATTCACGTCCCATATCCCGAATCTGGGCGCTGGTACCTGACACTGATGCCTTTCTGCTATTCTGAAGATGGACAGACTATCGACTGCAGAAAGGTCGGCTTGACGCATGTGAATGTATCCATTATTCTGGCGTCCAACATGTGCACACCAGAAGCATGTGGACGCTACGGTGCCTGCCTCAACTATATGAGTGGCGGTCTTGTGTTCTCTACTTGTGTGTGTCGTCATGGTTACATTGGTTGGGGATGCACAGATAATTCGCGAGTTACATCTATGCATCAATTGCTTCTAAGTGCTCTATTGCTCACGTTGAGTAACTTGCCATTTCTAGGAGCTGTAGTTGTCGCCTTAAAACGAAGATACTTTACTGAAGCATTTGTTTACGGTTCTACAGCGTTTTTCTCAACATTCTACCATGCCTGCGATGCCGGAGAAGACATCTATTCCTACTGCATGATGCGTTCCAATGTGTTGCAGTTTTGTGATTTTTATTCAGCCATACTTTCGGTGTGGGTAACTCTAGTAGCTATGGCTGATTTACCACCAACGGCGAAGTCTTTAGCTCACATGGTTGGTGCTGTGGGAATCGCGTTGGGGACGGAACACAGTCGGACCTCTTTGTGGATGCTCGTAGTGCCTGCTTTAGTCGGTATCATATTGGTGCTACAATCCTGGGGACGTCGCTGTAAGAAAACAAGAGCCTGTTATCCTAATCTTCCTTACCGCAGGACGTACTTCCCTGCAGGATTCTGTCTCGTTGTTGTGGGTCTCGTATGTTACTCTTTCCTACAGACACGCCAGAACTATAAGTTCGTGCATAGTGGTTGGCATATAATAATGGCCATTGCAATCGTGTTCCTTTTACCTGCGCCTAATCATTTAAATGTTGTCACTCCCCAAGAAGCGGATTCAGAAGAGACCTCTATCACGAATCCTCCACCTGTTTCAAGAATGCCATGGTTCAGAGACAATAAGTTTTTCAATCGCATTTTCTCATGGGCACCTTGACGTTTGCTTGATTAGTAAACAGTGCTCAAACATTTTAAATTATAATCGATGTTATTACTTTAAAAATTAATACTTACATTTGCTTGTTAATTTTTTCAAATATACTATGTGATTGTTAACTTAATTTTACTTTATAGAATTTGTCAATAGGATCCTGTCTGATTAGGAACCGTTTCTATACATACCACCCAATTAATTAAATCAAATTATGTATTACTTTAAAGGGAGTTGTAACTAAACTGGTTTACAAATTGATTCTTTTTGCCGCAACTGAACTTGCCCATAATGTCATTCACATAAAAATCATTAACATTATCGTGAGGTATTAAGCGTAAGTAGCCAAGTCGTCATTCACAGCATGAAACATAGAATTACTGTAGCCATAAAATATGCTGCTATAACAAATAACAGCAACAACTACAGAACCTGTTGCAAATTCTGTAAGTGACCATATGTTATGCCTGTTTAAACGACATATCGTGCAGTTTAGCTAACTTGCCGTTGAAAGGTCGAAAATGTAGACGGTACTCAGGTCTGCCGTTACTGTACACGAAAATATTGGAGACTGCTAGTTTCTAAGTTCACGTATTCATTTACGCAAACGCTCACATTTACGAAACTTTTTGTGAATGCTCCCACTAAATGAGTTTGTCGCAAACACAATGTCCATAGAGTTTTGGTAATGTTTATTTGTGAATAGGTTCTTACCTTTTATGTTTAAAGAGCTTCGTTAGTAAACAAGGTGTGGCAGGTAAACTGGATTCACGGCTACTTAAGTGGACACTTAATTACCTCGCCACACTAGCGCTGTCTACTTTCCCTGTGTAAATAAGGGCTTATTCTCGACTTGCTCGCCCGCATTAAGGGAACACTGAAGTGATATTTTAGCCAGTTTGGTCAAAAAATCGAATTTTGGATTATTTTACAAAAAAAATGCACCATACCTTAAAGAAAATATGTACAACGTTTTAATCCCCTAGGGAGGGGAACACATTTTGGACGCCATTTTGAAGTGGTGCGCCTCGGCCTCTGTCTTTTAAATGGGCGTGCCCACACCTTCCGTTTCATGGAGGCTTGGAATAAATGGTTTCTAAACAAGGCGCTAAGTGTTCTACCTATGCATTCACCGTAGCCTAGTTGGACAAGTTCTCCAATAATTCCCTAGAAGGCAGGGTTTCTCGTTTGTCATTTGTTGATTTCAGCAGATTTCTGTTGTTTACAAGCTGGTCGTGTGCATTTGACCTTACTTTTGAAATAATTTAGCGTGTTTAGGAGATTATTTGAGTGTAATTATTGATATATACATCGTATGTAGTACTGCTTATCTTATTTGTGGCGAAAATAAAGCTTAAGTTGTGGCAACAGATACTTTGATTTTATTTCTATGAACAGACCACGTGTTTGTAAGCACTATATGTTAAATGTGTAACGGGTTCTCCCCGTTGATTTCTCGGTAGTTCAGCCGGTGCTGTAGCCGTCTCTGCCTGGGATCGCAGCTGGTACTCCCACATTACGTTCACTGCTATCGATGGCTCCGTTGAGTTTACTGAGGAATAAGTATGGGATTTATGGCAGGCATGAGTCGGGAATTTAGGTCTTCCTCAGGCGCGAGGTAGGATAACTATACACTGCACTGTCTTTTTCTGGTTTATTTTATGACATAAAACCTGGGCGAATTTCTGTTATTCTACCTCAAACATTCACGTATCGCCCCAGCAATTAATCTCCTCCCTTCCGAGACTACGACGTTATGGGGCGAAACTGGACCTTCGTTTGTTGCAGGTTCACCCTTGGCAAGCTCCATAACTAGCCCCGGTCCTACTGAATTTTCAGTACTTCTATGTTTCTCACTCACGCCACCTTCTGCCTGTCCCATTACGTGGGGGTGGGATTGAGAGTATTTTTCCCCAGTTGTGGCCTTGGGCGGTGTCAATACAAAGCCAACCCTTAGCTAAAATATCACAAAAGATGTTTGTCCCCTGTTTGTCTCTTTCGCAGAAAGGCACCCAGGTTCTTCTACACAATATTTTCAAAAGGCAACTGAAATTTACAAGTTTTAAGTTATCTAGATGTACAAAATAGTATAAACATATGGGTCTTAGATTACATTATAGTCGTATAATTATGGCCATAAACACATTGAAGTTCTCGTCTCAAATCACATATTTAATTACTCTGTTTTGGAATGCCGAAAAGAAAGGGCAGTAGTTCAATCTTATGCAAATCGATGAATAAAATCAGATGGGGGAAAATATAGTTGCATAGAGGTAATAAGAAAGTGTGTGACTAAACTTTTATACTCATTTTTCTCGGAAAAATTCCTTTCTTCTTCTTCTTTTTATTTTCATCTTCTTCCACGAAAATCTAGCAAGACATCTAACAATTGTTTTCCAATATAGTTCAGAACATGGGTATTAAAATGTCCGATTGGAATTTTGATATTGGTTATAATTTTTAAAAATATAATTAATCTATAATGCGCTGTTGTATGAAATTTTTGCACTTTGCTGTATTAAAACTTTTAAGAAAACTATTCATTATATGAACATTTCCATTCTTTAATTTGGTACAAAGTTAATGAGAGATGTAATTTTAAAAAATCTACTTTGTAGTTCTACATCTGTTGGCGAAGATAGGTTTTGAATATACCCAATAAATCCAGTAAAATGTTTCCGGGTCTCTTGGCCTTGGTCCAGTTGATGCGTGAACACCTGACGTTTCGCCCGCCATTCTGACGAACATCCTCAGAGGGATGTTAGTAGTCACTATCCCTCTGAGGATGCAAAGTGTATTCGTTAGGCAAACTTTTTTCTTACCTTCTAATCTTTCAGCAATGTGTTGTACTTTCGATAAAATGTTGGATATTTTAACATTTTTCCGGCTGAATAATCCTAAATTGAGCTCAAGCCAATAGTCGCTTAGAAGGGGAAGATCTTATTCAGTTTTCTAATACTGTCACTGCCTTCACGAGAAATTTTAAGTGTGTGCTAGGAGCTTCTTCATTAAATAGTCTATATATAATCAATCTGACTATTAGTCTCTAAAAATTGCGGGTGGCTTTCTTTCTAAACAGAGAAACTTCTGTGCTAGAATCTACATACGGACTCAGGGAAATAATATGTTAGCATTTAACTTATCTTAGCGAAAACACAGTGTCATTGTTGGAAAATAACATACGTTTTGCTGTTTCTTCCTGGCAGTGAGTGAATCCTCGCTTACCGGGTCAGTTCAGTTTGCAGCAAGTATACAAGTACAAGCAATTTGTAAACTAGTCCCTTAGGTATTACAAATCCTTATTACCGGGACCAAATCTCCTAACGTTTGAGGTGTTTACATTAATAAGGTACTAGCGAATTGCGACGTTTCCAGCTTTCTGCTTGTAAAACCAGAAACACAGTATCATGTGCACGCACGCGTATTTCATATTATAGAAAAACAAAGAGCAAGAAATAAGGTTATTTTGAACCAGTGCAAACAATTAAAGGTACATTTTTACATATACTGGTATGAATTTATTAATTTATAGCTGTCTTTCGTGAAGTTTAAACATTAAGTTTTGGATAGTTATATACCGTGTGTGCTCGAATGCCATGGCGGAAGACAGTGACGCCTCAACCGACATCTGGGGTTATACCTATACCCCAAGAGATCAAGAGGGCACTCCGAGTCGTAAGATTTTGTGACCTGGAGCCTAATTTCATCCTCCGCCTTTATGGAGGAACAAAGACTGGAGTCTACGGCCATACCCCAGATCTCGCAGGCGTACAACAGGATGGGGACTATGAGAGCTCGGAAAAGGAGTAACTTTTAATGGAGGTATCCCAGACCTTAAATAGAATACAAAAAGGCCGTAAACCCTCAAGCATTATAAAGTTGCGATAGCATTTACCTTTCTGCTGAAAGGAAGTGAAATGTGGCAACGATGCGACTGCACCATGTTGGTTCCCGCAAAACGTCAGGAGATTTGGACCGCATTAAAGAGATCGGGGAAATAACAATAGGATAGCTTGTTTACATACAAGTCTCGACCTCAAACGTCTATATGTCTGGCTAGTCAGGCATGCGTTGTACCCCTAAGGTACACCTATCCTCACATATACCGGATGAAAGGGAAGTCATTACGTTAATTTAAACCAATGGTAGATCTCGGTATTTGGAACACATTTTGTACGTTTTTGTCTCCGAACATTTCCTATGGAGATATTTTAGTTTTATCGAAAACAACCTGGCAACACTGCAGATTGTGTGGATGGTCACTTTCCCTAGCTCCCTACCAAACAAACAGCGTAACGGTGCGTTTTGAAAACAAACTCATACCCTGACTTCCGTGTTTACTGTGACAGTGTAGGCCCATCACAAGCGTTAGCTCCCAAAACATAACCGAAAGCGAAAACTGTTTACATCCACAAACCTGGTCAATTCCCTGACCAACCTCAACGCAACGTTGTCGAGCTACGTCATCTCTGAAATAGCAACTCAGAGTATTCCTTCACGTCTTTTAAGTGATTACTTATTTCGAAACCCTGTGTGATGTCCCATAATTACTAACGAAGTTATGTCACAAATAACATCTTACGCATCTTACAAATAACAAACTGCTATCGTTGCACATTCTTGTAGAATTACGCATCCAACTTGGATAAAAAAACTATTATTTTTTCGAAATCGGCTCATCAAAGAACAAAATGCCATTCGACTTTTTTTGTTTGTAATGCCTCTGTGAAGCACATGTTAAAAGGAATGTAATGACTTCTCTTCCACTCTGTATACCTTTCCCCTCCTAAAATAATGTGCCATACCACATGTCTGTGCCATAGTTTAAGATACTAAACATAATGGTTATAAAATACATTATATAGATTTGCTGAAGATGAAATAATAATATTCTTAATTTGTTCCTTTCTTGGTCGGATTAGAATTTAGATGTGAAGTGAGTGACAAATGAAAGCAAGAGCCAAATATTTCAATGTTCACTGACAGTTACTAATCAGTTCACGATAGCAGGGAGAGAATTTATGTTGGGCTATTTAATAAATAAGATGTAGTACTTCAAATAATGTATCCACAGAAAGCGCATATAAAGTACTGAGTAATAAAAAATGTCCATGCTTACAGTCCGTGATTTTAATTTTCGCTGACATTCGAACAGATGAAGATGCAAATTTCTGCAGTTCCATTCATTCATTACTTCCACTGAGAAACTGAAATGGGGCGAGATTTTTAATTCAATGGAGCGATGAATCCCACCGATGGAATTGCCATGGATGTACTTTCCGCTGAATTGAAGAACGCTTCAATTATTCATGCAATATGGCCAACAGGCTACGAAAGAAATCTTTATTTACTATGGTGACATTGCATGTTGTTTCTCTCCTGTTTCCACGCGATTCGTGTGTTAATTTAGCCACTCTAATCATGCAAGTTGCAGCTGTCTCTCGGGGACGATGGAACCGATGGTTGAGCGTTGCATCCAGCGCTCAAGTTGGTCGATCTCAGCATGAGCTAAAGAACGTTGCGATGAATTTCCGACGATGCGAATGAGCGTGCGCTGAATATAAGAACGTGCCAATGCAACGTAGTTAATAACATAAGAGTAAATTTGGGTAACTTTTAACAGACGTAATAATTAGATAAGTCATTTTAATCATAATTATTAATATATCTAATTCTGTAATATACCCACAATAACTAAATGGACATTATTATTAAAAACACATTTATCAAAACTGAATGGAGGAGCTGGCTTTTAGTTAATTTTTTCCTAGATCTACGGCATAACGTAATAAGTAATATGCATACAAATGCTCACTTGATCTTAATACGTTAGGTAATGTTAATATTGCAACAATACTAAGTCGTGCTTATTATGACGTGATTGTGAAACACAAGCAGAGGGTATTTACTCTGATTGTCTCAAATTGTAGGTGCTTTTGAGCTGGCTTTGAGAGGACACAAGACAAAACATCGAAAAGTCCAGGTATCTTTATTTTTGATAGATTTAGCTTATGATATAAAGAGTGCAGGAAAAGAACATGTAGCAGTGATTCGTTTTAAGGGGATTTCAAAGTCCACCCAAAGTGAGCTGCCGGATTGTAGGTATATTGGAAACTTGAGAAGTTATGTCGGAAAAAATATTCTAGCACATTGGTACATTTTTGCATGAGCCGCTACTGGTAATTGGCGAATCCTTCTATCTGACCAATGGATAGCCAAGGTTTCTTCTGCATCCTGGCTTATAGTTTAAAATAACACGAGTTATTTTGTCAGGAAGCATCCTTTGTAAGTGTTCACTCCAGCGTTCCTGGGTTTATATCTTTTCAAATAAATTAAATGCGTGTAGATTCCTGCTTGTAGAATCGTGAGAACAGTATTACCAGCTACTGAATTTATGAACCTCATTTTTGTTATCAATTTATTTACTCTCTATACTTCCGTATGTCAATGTGGAAACTGCCATTACTTTCTAAAATGTCGGCCTAACCCAGTAGCGGTAATATACGAGAACCATCTAGAAAGTAAGGTTATAAGAGCTCCTTACACTGGGGTTGGTGCATCTGGTGTGTAAAGTGGATCCTAACAGTCAATTTGTTTGGTTCCTCATGCTTTTGGCCATTTTGTTCAGTTCGGCCATCTCCCGTCCGTGCGAAATCCGTGGTCATCATCTTCTTAACTTTGTATAATAATGCTGCTGCAAATATCCATCGGGAGTACATAGAAGTTTATGATAGTGTGTCACTGAACCCCAGAATCCAAAAGACAATCACTTCAGTGGTATCACTCATCTTCCTCTGCCAGCAAGAGGTTGAAGACGACCCCTTCAGCCGGAAAAGTCATGGTATCTGCTTTCTGGGACCGTGAAGGGTTTCTTTTGGTGAATATTATGCCTAAATTGACTACCATTAATTCAGAGACTAACTGCAATACCCTAAAAGCTCCGAAAAGACATGCAGAACTACAGAAGACGAATGCTGACCCGGGGAACCAGCATCCTGCATGACAATGCAAAATTCCACATCGCGCGAGTTTTACAGGGGCTGCTGACATCGTTTGCATGGATTATCACCCACCACCCCTATTCATCCAACTTGGCGCTTTTGGACTATCACCTTTTCACTAAACTAAAGGAGTTTTGTGTAGGAAACTTCTCCAGTAATCAGGAAACTGTGGAGAAGTGGCTGAAAGACCTGACGGTGGAGGGCTTACTCACATACAAAACCTGGTGCATCGACTACAGAAATGTATCGATCTTGATGGTGATTACGTTGAAAAATGGTTTAATGTATTTGTGCAGTATCCTATGAATTTCAATTAGATATAAGCATTTTTCGGTCCTACATACATGTTGTAACGTTATTTCTGGATGCCCTCCTAGGTCTCTCACACCCTGACGCTTTACTTTTTCACATTGGCCTCGCTGATTATGTTGCAACCTTGGAACACCAAGCGATGCCTCATTTGAAAGCATAATATAATTATTGCTACCCTTGTGATTTTACCAAGAAAGCTTCGTTGACCGGTATTACTGTTAATACATCTAATCTTCGAGTTATTATAAAAGCAAAGCATTGTAGTTTTCTAGTGCGTTACTATTATAGTTCATTCTCTTTGAAAACAAAGCTACAGCAGTACTTTCATTTCAGTTTGAATTGAAATGTCGAAAGAGAACAATATAAATATGCGAAGCCAAAGTTGGTCCATTTGGCCTCAAAATAGGCAGATGTTAGTGATGAGAGGTTCAGATTATTTCTATGTTTCTGTACATTATTTAAAAATTAAATACAGTAATATAATGAAGAATGTGCAAATAAATTTGAGGGGGCCGATATTACCCACAACCTACGCGCTCAGTTTTAATTTTGACTCTTCCTTTAAATTTGACTGAATTTAGCACGTTCGGTGGAGGCTTCTGGACAACCGTTAAGGCTTCATATGTTAAGCAATGTGTAGTCAGCATTGCTGGTTCGCTTGGCCGATTATTGCATTAAGATAGATACGTGCGCCTGTTTGTATTTGAGCTATAACAAGCGACCAGTGTTGTCAGATGTATCTACCTAACAAGGACTAACAACAAGCTGTCAAGTCACTTCAAAGACAATATTTTGATTTTCGAGTTATTTTATTATCATCACAATAAATCTTAACAACTGTAATTCAAATCCGAAACATTTAAAAAGGGATTTTAACACTGAAATATATATGCAACAACAAAGGACAAGATCACGAAGTGTGACTGGCTAGTCGTTCTTTTCTCTCCCTCTCTCTCTTTTCTTTCTTTTTTCCCCCAGAGAGCTGCAACACAGCTCTAAGATGTAACAAAACAAATAAGATGTGCTTCCAGAATCATAAAACAATAAATGACATGCTCCTAGGAGAGTTGTGCAATATTTTATATTACCTATCATTTGACGTCACTTGAAATCAATCCAGTCAAGCTGAACAAGTTCATAATGTAACAGATTTAAGTAAGAGGTGATTATTTAAATAAACTTTAATGTCTCTGTCTATTGTTTGTGTTATGGCATCTTGCCCATTCTACATGCATTTTTTACGAACTTTGTCTGATGTTCATCTGCTAACATTTCATGATGACCAACCTATGTTGTTATTCTTTTTTCTATGGAAATAATAAATGTTTTAAATAAAAATGGTTACTATGATTATACATATTCATATTCTGTTCTCCATTGTTTAAATGCACTACTTTAATCGCAAGGTTATTGCTACAGACAGGCAAAATATGAAATTTTTTTGCCAAATTATATAAGTATAAGAGACAAGCCCAAAATATTATTAAACATGTTGCAGTTTAAAGCCAAAACAATTTATACTTGAAGGTTCATTAGTTTGAAAAATAGGCTTATAGATTTTTGCCCATACTTGATCAAAATACAAAATGAAATAAAACAAACTGTATGGAATTTATACAGTTGAATCGTTGTGAAATCCTTAAACTTCGGAAAGCGAAATTTACTGGTTGCTTTGTCCTGGCTTAATACTAAATACAATATGCCACTAAAAACATCGATTCATGAAAATAAACACCCTTTAAAAAGTGGAGTATAATTTGGCACGTGACGTCACGTGGAGGAAATCCGAGGCCAAAGTTTCGCGCAAGCCTCGGAGGAAATCGTGGCTAACGAGATAGGCTACGGCGCAAATTGGAATCAGCTGATTCTCCTACTCCAGTCATGGTCCAATGAAGTAAAATTACAATCGTTCAATGCATCCATATCCTAAACGAATAAAAATGGTTCGTTAAATTCGTACAAAAGATATAGTTATACCATAATAGTATGCAGTTAGCTATGTTTCAGGCTATTATTACTACGTATGTCTAATTCAGGCCGTGGCTAACGAGAAAGACGGGCTACGGCGGGAATCGGAGTTACGTAGTAATGGTAGTCTGACACATGGCTAACACTGTATACCGTCCTGATATAACTATATGAATTCAACGAGCAATTTTTTGGTTGTTTAGAATACGGATGTATTAGGTGATTGTGGTTTTACTTCTTTGGGCCATGAACGGACTAGGAGAATTACGTCATTACAGTACAATTTCTCAACTGATTTGGAAAGTTTGGCTTCGTCGGTTTGGTTTCACAGAAAACTGTTTGAATATCTTGAACGCTCGGTTAATTGCTAACTAAATTATCTTAAACCCGAAAAATTATAAATCTTGCTAAAATGAAAAAAATAAATGTGCATTGAATTCTAAACACTGCAAAACGTAGAAATGTTCCCATTATGAGAGCAAACGTTTTTAGGAATATAACATTTTATGTTTCGCCTGTCTTTAGTTATGGCCTGTAACTAATCATTTACTACGTTTCCATGGGGAATTGAAATCGATTTGAGCCCAATCCCATTCTCAATACGATCCGCGTTTAATGTTGAATTCAATCCGGAATGAGATCGATTTGGATATGCAAGGCTCAAGCATAAATAATTCAGGTTTTTATGTTGGTCACTTGGTTTATGTTGACAAAACCTGTAAACAATATTTTCTGAGTATTTTAACAAGGTTTTCAGGTTAGTGAATGTTTTTGAGAAGAATATATTGCGAAATTACAGAAGGAATACAAGTGGCTTTGTAGTTGTTTTTATTATAGTACTTTCGCGAAGAAAACAAAATGACGAGCGTGCAGGTTGTTAGGAGTACAATAGAAGTTAGCATCTTTGGCGGATTCAAATCTATTTGAATCCAATAGGTGTTTTCACGAAACAATTTCGATCCGATCCCATTTCTAAAGAGGATCGAATTTAGGGAGCCAATTGAATCCGCGTATTCAATTCGGAATGAGAACTCAAATCGATTTGAATTCCCCATGGAAATGTAAAGAAACGTAGAATCAAACATTCAATGTCAAACCCTGGATTTGAATCACGAATCTTTGGCTTTCTGTGCCGTTGTTCTAACCAACTGAGCTACTATGGCAATAAGCCACGACATTGAACTGCCGAACTGATTCGCATTTTTCCCGGTAAGCCACAAGATTTCCAAATTCATTTTATGAAAGAATAATAAATCGCCATTGACTAACTATGAAGCTCGAGGCTTAAAGTAAAGATAGGGTTATCATTGATTATTTTATCTCAAAATAAGTGGTTAGAACGTCACGGAAAGCCGAAGATTCTGGTTCAAATCGCGGATATGACATTTAATTTTCCAGTCCAATTCTGCATTTCCAGTCTTATCCCACACAAGGCATGTGTGAAAGAAAATATTATCTCACGCCCCCATTCTACAGTACGTTTACTACAAAACTTGGCCGACAGGTGCAGGCCCGTGTGAACTTCACTCTGCGCGCGCGTGCTAATCCTCACACGTGCGTCAGTCTTCTGTTAGATTGGTGTTCTGTGCTATTCCAGTCCAGTTCAAACGTGAATAACATTAGGAGTGTTTAGTTTTGCTTGAAGTGTTTTCAAAATTAATCAATTACAACAAAGAGTTTATATACGCTACGTATGTGCTTACATCATCTTCTTGGGAAGTTGTAAGGCAATTTGATACTAAATTTCCTGGCGTGCGTATTCTGCGTAGACATCGTTCGGTTGCTTGTAAACAAATTCAGAAACGGGATCAATTCGTGATAGGAAAAGAAACGCAAAACGGAGAAAGGTTAGAACGGTCACCTCGAAAATCTTTTAAGCGCCTTGCACAAGACAAAATTAAAAACAAATATAAGGAGAGAAATTAACGCTATTTCAGAAATTCAAGTAATGCGTGTTAATGAAAATTTCCTCAGAAGATGCTGTAGATGTATTGTTGCAGACGGACGGCATTTCTAACACATCCTGTGACAACACATGTTTTGTGTTTACTCTCATAATTGTTAATGTGATTTGAGATTTGATTTGAAGTGCATACATGTGTGACCGGCAGACTGGCTAAGTGCAGTACGTGTCCGGCAGACGGGCTGGGCATCTGCCGGCCAAGTTTTATAGTAAACGTACTGTATTTCAGTAGATTAACATACTGAAACTGCTCCAAAGGAATAACTGTTAAGTGGTTCCAAAACAATTTACGTATAAATACAAGTTACTTAGTACTGGGTTACATATAAAGCTGCTTCAACTGTACTTACTGAGGATGTGCTTGAAGGTTTTATCCTCCACACTTCCTTCACGATAGGTTATCAATCAAACTCATTATGTGCAGATGCCTGTAAAAAGAATTATGCCTGTTACAACACCTACCACAATCCTTATTTGCTCGCTACCGAGTATCATCAGGACCTTATACCTTGTGCAGGCCCCATGATTAACCTGTGGCTCTGCCTGGCTATAGTAGAACTCATCAGAAGTCCAAACTACAATTGGCTAATACAAAGGGCTACTATCAGTTCTCACACTTCAGATGGTTATCCCAAAGTATTCCAGACCAACAAACATTGCACTTTCTTGTTAATTTATCTGTAATTTCACTGGCTCTAATGCCCGAATACCATTGAACCCAGTGGAGAGTAACAGGACCTCATTCACACAGTCTACCCAACATTCTTTTGGAATTCCCACACCAATTTGGATGTTGTTGTAACAGTACATAGTACTTTAAATAGTCTGGCTATTGAAGCATTACCTTTCCCTATGCAGCCAGACATAACATCCTATAGGATTCCTAGAGGTAAAATTATAGTAGTGTTAGACCTGCTGGATATTTGACAACGCCTTTTCAGCCAATCTGTTGTCCAGGGAAAATTTCATCAGATGTTCTCTGATGTCTTAATGGTATTGAGCTGAGATATCTTGTTGCAGATAAAACTCATTGCCCCTATACAACTCAGAGATTGCACATAAAAACAATATCTGCAGCTTTTTCAGATAAACTACAGAGATAAACTTTCTTCAAAGAAGAATGGTTCAATCACACCTTGAGAGGACAACTCATACCGCACATTATGCCCTGATAAATTGTTGTTTTGTCCACATGAGGCCCAGTTCTGTCAGTTTACAATCATTTTCAGCTCGTATCTTCGCTTCATCCAACCAGACAATCTTGTCTGCACTGTGGTTTTGAACCACTGAATTCATCTTCTCATTCATTGCATGCAGCAATCTAGGGATGTGCACCTTCTATTTTTGAAGCACACCCATATAGCCCAGTTCACTCGTGTAAACTGTGTAAGTGCAGAAATTAGAAGCAAGTGTGAATAATGAAGTGTTGATGCTGCTAGAGAAACTTCTTTTTTGATGGTATCAAATAACATCAATGTTTATATTGAAACATTATTACGGCTAATGGTTACCGGTAAACATTAATGTAACTTAAGATTTTAAGCTTTCATGGCAATGGAGCTTCTTGGGTTACCACAAAAATCAGCAATAGCACAGCATGATCTTGACAATGATCACAGAATTTTGTTTGATGAGGTCGCAGTTTTACACTGCAGTAACTGACATTACAACGCACTCATAAAGAAGCAATTTAAATTAAATTAGAGCCAAATAATCTTAATAGGGACAAAGGCCTACAACTGAGCACAGCTTGGACAGGAATACTTAAAACATTCATGATTTGAGATGGCTGTTTATTTCTTGTGCAGTTCCTGATGGAAGATACGAGTTTGAGATGACCCTTTATTTATTAATTATTCATTTCCTGATGATGGCCATGGAGCTTAATATAGCAGGAAGCTTGAACAATTTCATAAATATTACACAGCTGGTAACCCAAGGAGCTCTAATTATTAATATAACTGTGAATTTGATAACCATGAAATCTAACAACTTAATCATTACTGGTAACCATTAACTAACTGGCATCATACACACAGGCTGCATGAAACAGATGACCAACCAAAGGAAGAAAAATTAACAGAAGAGGAGGAGGTTAGCAGGTAGAGGAGGGGCAGAAGAAAAGTGAATGTAGTGCAGTGAGGGAAGGGAAAAATGAGGTCAGTCAGTGAGAGAAATTAGGGTGCAATTCCTAAGAGAACAGGTGATCAAGTACGGAGTGAAACTAGATTCAGATCAGGACATATTATATGTGAAGGCAGACAATACAGGGTTAATTTATATGTTAACACAGAGAAAAGCGAAAAGTAAACAGAAAAGGAATGAAGGAAATGAGATGCTGCAACATGAAACCAGGGTTAGCAAATGGTAAGAAAGTTCAAAGGAGATGACAAAAGAAGGGAAAGATTCCAATTAACCAGAAAAGAAACAAGTAAGAGTGAACAAAGTGAAAAAGTGAGTGAAGAAAAGATGTACACAAAAGTGATAAGCAGGTAGGTTTAAACTAGGAGGGGAAAGTTAGCAGGGGAGAAGTGATAGAAAAGGGCAAAATTGGAAAGGTGACTATGGGATCAAATACTGGACAAGGAAGAGAGATAATAGGAAAAAAGCAACTAGTATTTGTCTACCAATATCTAAATGTTGAGAGCAGTAATAAATTGCCCAATGATGCTAAGGACTTGGAACCTAGTACATGGGCAGCCAAAAATTGTAATGTATACTTAGCACTCAATAAACCAATTCATTAATTCATTCAACTGTAACTCGACAATTATACCACTATCCACATCCTGGATCCTGAGTAAGCACGTACCTTCCCTATGCATCATATTGCAATGAGTTGATGACGAGTGTCTCAGGTAAGGAAGAATGGTTACAAATCTTCATGTAATCATTTTATTCTTCCATCATCATTTCCAGAGAGTCCAACATTTGGCAACAATAAAGGAGAAGGAGGCAGGACAATGAGTACAAAATACTGCAATGAGGCAAGATTCATTTAATACTAATAAAATGTCATATTCATAAATTATCCAAAGTCATGTAACACAGTATATATATTTTTATCTTTGGTTTCCTTATATTCATTGTACTCCTTGAAGGATCTTTCACTAACTTTTACAATAACTTAATGCCAAGTAATTACAAAAACTAGATGTAAATAAATGCTACATAATAAATGCACAATATTTTGACTATTTAAGGCAGTGAGAAAATTTTGAGATTTCATTTCCTTTTCTGTATGAGATATAACTATAACAGTTCATAAAAATAATATTGTGCTCTTCTTAGAACACAAACTACATTGTGTTACACACATTCAACTGACTAGTTTATTTATTTGTGACTTCCTCACAGCTTGGTAATTTATTCTTGATTTGTAACACTATAGTTTCTACACACCATAGCTTGTACTTCTATTTTCTTTTAGACATTATGTGCATGCTTCACCCTATAAAGTACTCTTTTTCACATTAAACTATGGGCAACACACACCAACCTAAAGTAAGCTCTACTTCCATAGTAAACTACTATTGAAGTCCACACCCGACGACTTCCGTAAGAGAGTAAACTACTTCCTAAGTTTTTACTTCTTTCAGACACTCCTGCAGTAAGTTACTACAGAAGTAAATGTCAGAGAGCATGTTATGTAGCATATTACTACGGAAGTAAACAGTGAGCAAATATAGGTTAGAATTTACTCTTGTGACTAGTAAGAGTAACTCACCTGTCAATTGAACAATACTGTATCATATTTAGAGGAAGATATTTTGATACTTTTATGGATTACTTAGATTGAAGGGAAATGTGATAATGCATACAGTGCGGGAAATACAAGATCCAAATGATACTCATACAAAAAGATAGAGTTCAAGGAGTGTTTCATTGTTAGGGAAGAGTCCTTGGATTTCTTTTGAACGTACTTGGAGAAGATTTACAACAAAACTCAGAAAGAATTTCAGCTTTATAACCCTAATTGCAACTGTTGTGTCCTGCAAGTGATTTGTAACAGAACATTTCAGACAGTCACAGGTGATTTTATAAAACATTTAGCTCACAACTGTTAAGTCATACCTTTCATTGCACGTTAGAGCACTTTTGAAGCTAAAAGTGTAAATTGTAGTTGAGCTCTCCATTACTTCTGGAGTAAATTACTCCCACAGTTAGCTATAGCTGTAGTGCAGATTCCTTTAGTAAATATTACTTCCGAAGCAATTTACTCCAACATTCTGCTTAAAAGTATACTTTTCTTTTTAAATCATTATTTAAATTATATTTTTGTTTCCCTGAAGAAAAAGTAGCCAAAATCTCCAAAATGAAGGCACAACTAAGACAATCTGCTAAGCATTATTTTCTCACTGTTCTCTGCATCCTTCAAAATTTATACAGATGCATTTTTATGCAGAAACAAGCTGAAACAATTTGTGCTGTTTCCGCTTGCATCAAAGGGAGTTGATGGGAGAAATTACCATTTTCCACATGTTTTACATAAAAGAATCTCTACTCTTTTTTTTTGGTGTATGTGTGTGCAATAATTGCTGTTGGTGCTAATGCCCTAAAGTCTCATTGGTATTTCTAATAACATTTTGATTTGAGATGAACTTTTTTTTAAGTTAGCTTGTCTAAAATGTTTCTATATTCACAAACTATAAACTACAAGGCCTGAAAAATATTGTGTAGCACCTTTAGATGCACACAGTTTAACTGGAGGCATATAATTTGAATACAAAATCTGTAAAAGACCCGGGGAAAAGTTAATCAAATGAATATTAAGATAGCATTTTAGCACCTAAATGGTACATTAATTTATTTAATTTGAAAATACCTGTTTTATCCAAAATAGGGTTTGGTATTTTTTTTAAAAACATAACTTTTGGAACACGTAAATATATTGGATTCCTAGCACAAAAACTGAACCCAGCCCGCCTAGGTGGTAGGCAAACACTCTAACCATTCGGCCACAATACCACCTACAGTTGTTTTAGTGCCAGTAAAAATGTTAAACAAGATGAGAAGAAATGACTAGTCAATGTGACAATGGAAATTAAATTGGATGCGTTAAAGAGACCTGACAAAAGGGAACGTATTAATACGTAATAAATTTTAAGATATGTCATACTTTTCTATTCCCTATATTGTGCGTTTACGCAATTTGCAGTATCGTAAGTTGTAAGTAACAGACCGCTAATTCTGTAAAACTAAACATTTTGGTAACCCTTGAGTCCACACTGGGTTGAGTTATCGGGATTCTACTATACAAATAAATAGTGAAGAAAATGATGATAAAAAATCTGATATGTTGCACCCACATAACTTTCTCTACTCTTGTACTAACCATTTCTTACAAGCTCTTATTCCTATATCTTCTTCGTGTTAGCTAAGATAAACATTTGTACAAATTATTTTATTGCTTATTTCATTGTAGGTGCAAAGGGAATATTAGAATACACTAGGTTTTGTGCGATAGTCAAAACTTTTAAAGCTTTGAGATTCCGTTCTCTTTGCACACTTAACATATAAAAAAATGAACAACGATGTTCCATTTCACGAAAGTTTTAAGTTTTCAGAAACTCACACACACACACACACACATCAAAGAATATCTTCTAAATGGTTCACGCTACAAGAAAATTTATTTGGACATTAAATGTGTATTTTAGCAAGATCTACATTTTTTGTATAGTATGATTTGGTCTATCTCTAATGATTTACCAGTTATGCAAAAGCAGTCCAGAGTAAATACGACTACAGGGGCTATAGTCAGAAAATTCAAGATATATATTTCATTTGGTATAAAAATATCTCAAGCTTATACATTTTAATCACAATCGTTAGAGCAATTTTCAAGAAAATCAGAATTTTTGAAAAATGTTCCATGTAAAGGGTAGTTCAAAATCTTCGTGTCACATCCTTGGAAGACATTAAACTTAAATACCAACTTTGGTTTTTAACCTTTTCGTTTTTGAGTTATGCTGTCCACAGACACACACATGGACCTTTCTCTAAAAATGCGTTTTTTGAATTCAGGGGGTCTCACAACAAATTTCCGGTGAAATCTCGACATTGAATTTTTGGGTGGAATACAATACTTCCCCTACTTACCAGTAGAGAAAGTAAAAATTACTGCTGGTGTCATTTATAAATGATGTAATTAAGGGTGCTATAGGACTTTAAAATGCAAATTATATCAAATAACAAAATCTCTCTCTAAGGATGTTCAAAATTTCATCCATCATCCCCCTCAATATACCAACAATCATTAGTAACTTAAAACTAAATAATACTAAACAAATTCTACAGTTATATAGTAAATGCTCCTATTATCTGTGATCATTTAAATGCCTTCTAACAAAACACAAGAAATCATAAATTTCTCAGATGTTTAAAAACCTTACAATAAAGATAATTCTATACACAAGTACTTAAGTTATAGAAAAATGGATAAACTTCTCTCTTAGGAACCTCAACATATAAATGCAATTTAGACCTTATATCCAATATCAAGTACAGGGTGGCATGTAAACATATTCAAATATTTCAGGGTTAAGTATTAGGAAAATATTTGGGGCACTCAAGAAGTGCTGTCATGGTATCTGAAGTCATTCTTGGAGAGCTGAGCTTATCAATGCAGTGATAACACCAGGGAATACAGCAGAGATTATTCAACTCTGCCAAAGTTAAAGGGAGCAATAACTCAAAAATTAGATTTTGTTCAGCACTTTGCCATGGTAGCTCAGATGGTTAAAGCAACTACACAGAGGATGAAAGATCCATGATTCCAGCTATGGCATTGTATTTTGCAGTCTGATTCTGCCTTTCCAAACTGGTCTTAAACACAGTCTGTGCACAAGAACAATAAATACCTCAAGAAGTTGAAATCACTGACCTACTGTAACATCTGCCTCACAATTTCAGAAGACATGGACTGCAAATATTGTTTTCCCTTCAACTTCAGGTAATGTCTCCAAAACTGTGTTTTCCTAAATTGCACCCTGGTGGCATAACACCAGTTGCTATAGCGCTGTGAGATCTGACATCTTATTATAAACTATGACACATACATCTCTGAGGACAGTTTTCTTTGGCATTTCTTCATTTCTGCAGCATGAAACACTGAATCAAAGTAATCGCTTCTGTAAATGCATATTTACCTCCCATTTTGTAACAAACTGATGTATATGAAAATCCTGACATACCGTATTTACTCTAAACCAAGACCCCTGTTTTTTTTTCAATGCAATTATACCCAAAAAATTGGAAGGGTCTGTGGAAAATTAAAATAAAAAATGTATTATTGAAGTATAACTTTCATACCTATATTTTATTGAACATTAACCATAGTTGTTACTCGCATGCTGCTTTGCTACTTTGTGCCCTTTCATTTGCATCGTTTCACAGATCACTACATGGCACTCTTCTCTTCTTTTCCACCCATTGCTTCACTGCACCATGACTTCCCTTCTTAGGGCCACAAAAAGATTGGCCTTTTTTTGCTGCCTTAAGTTAATCTTCCTAATTTCTCTAGTAACGTATCATTTTTGTTGTACAATATACTCTAGACCCACTACTCGTACACCATTTTTAGCAAATTCCAAAACATCTAGTTTAAAACCTTTAGTGCAACTTTTTCGTGAATTTATGTTACTGCTAACACAGACAGGTACAAGAGAAACTCACTTTCAATGAAGTTGCTGCTGTTGTACCAAAGATCTCCTTTTACTAATAAGAAGAAAGCAGGTAGAAAAGTTGAAGCTACTGATCAGTGAAGGTCAATGCCTAATTTCCTGCTCCTTTCTTCATAAACAAGTGTATGATAAAAACTGTACTTGGCCAACTATGTATAGCAACAAACAAGTTCCGAAAAACTGTATTAACTATCACAGCAGGAAATAAAGCATGCAACACATAACAGTTCTGTTATATGTCAACAGTGACGGAACTGAAAGGATGTCTCTGCTAACAATCGGCAAATTTGCAAAGTGCATTGCTTTAAAAACGTTGCTACACTCCCTACAAAATACAGCAACAAGAAATGCAAATGGTCATGGCAAAAGTTTGTGAAGACTGGCTTCGAAGTGTGGATGCAAAAATGGGAGAAAATGGTCATAAGATCTTATTCATGGACCAATGCCCTGCACATCCTTCCATTACCTGACTTGAATGGCTTTGGGGAATTTTTACCAGTGAACTGTATGAGCAAGCTGCAGTCGCTTAATCTCGGAGTCATATGCAGCTTGAAGTTGCATTATCGTAAGGTGCTGGTGCAACTTGCAATCAGATGTGTAGACAATGGAAAATAGGATGAAATGAAAATCAACATGTTACAGGTAAGATTTCTAGTACTGTATTTATTTCATCCCTTTATATTTTTATTCATGTTCATATGAAATAGGCCTACTGTATTTTCACCAGTACTTCTTTCGGTGAGTGAGTGAGTGAGTGAGTGTGAGTGGGGTTTAAGGACACTTTGACAGCTAGGTCATTGGGTCTTCACAATGGGATCTGAGCAAGAACCATAATAATGATGATGACAATGATGATACTGAACAGCCCTGCCATACACCGTTGGATTTTAATGATGTTAGTGCTGTATGGACTATTAACATTTTATGATGCGCCATAAATTACTCAGGAAATAATGGCAGAACTGTACAAGTATGAAAATACTGTTCACACCATGCACGCAGCCAACAATAAACAAGCCTAGATATGGATCACTTTTTAAAGTCTAGAACTTTCTTCGTACATATTTATTTTTATTTGGATGTATTTCTCTTGTGTTTGTATCGTTTCATATTGCCAATTATAGTTAAACAATCCTATTATTTATGTATCTTTTTATAAGCTAGTAACAGTGATGTGAATCTAAATAATAATGAAAATTGAGTCGATAGAAATACAAAACATCACTTGCATGCTCCCATTATCAGAAATAAAGAAAGTTGTTTATTTCTGATGATGGGAGCAAGTTGGGCTTTGAAACCGGTCAAGCTTAACTACATGTAAGTGATGTTTTGTGTTCCTATCAACTCAATTTTCATTATAATCCTATTATTATTTCTTGTTCTTCATTTCTTACCTATAACCTATATGTTGTATAAATTTTCCCAAGTTTTATTTACTGACTTTTGTTTATGCGATTTTCACACTTATACGTATTTTTCCTTTGGTCCCCTGGAAAACTTAAATGAAGTATTACTGTATGCACTAAGCAGAGAATCCATCATTGAAGGTAGGATACTGTGTACTACTCTATATAAAAGGCACATGAATTATCTACCAGTTGTTCCATGTGTCAGAAAACATTAATATATTATTTATGTCAGCCTAGGAAACCACCATCGCTACGAAATGATTCATGAAATTGCAGTTGTAATTTAGAATGGCAATGTCATTCTAGTTTAAAAGTGGAAAATTTAAAGGATAACTTGCATACTTCAACAAGCAATTACTTAGGAAATGCATCCATCCGAATAATCCTTGAAGTAAAAATAATTATTACGAAAAATGTATACAATACAAGCAGTTATGCAAAAACTTTTCATTGTGGGGTTAAATGCTTCTTTTATTCCTATATCACTTTAAAACAATAGAGCTGGTTACATGCCACCCTGCATGTTTACATGAGAAAAATTAAATAAGTTTCATATGCCCTGCATATTGTTTACTTAAGCATAACAATACTTCTTGTAACAGTAGTTTAAAACTGGTTCTATTCTTTTATATAGTACTCTTTTACTACCCATACAACAAATAATCTATTAAGAGATAAAAATGGGATGCAATGCCACTCTTAGTTTACAAGGAAAGTAACAAACCCTTTATGCTAAGCCTATTACACTGTCAGTTTCAACAGCAAAGTCTTGAAACCGAAGCCAATATCATATGGACAACCCTGTACCAGTACTGGCATAATTCAATCTCTACCCTTGTTTTCAGGTTCATCCATTCTGGTCACTCTCCATACAGTATAAATGAAAAGTACAGGGTTAGTATAAGTGATTCACCCACATTTCATTCTCACCTATTATAAAAAGTATGAAGCTTGCAGTATTGAAATACACACCATTAAAAGGATAAACTTAACAAGTTATAATTATTATTTATTTATGCCAACAAACTTACTGCTGGTGTTTTTAAACACACAAGCCGTGTGTGGGCAAAGTTTAAGAGGTAGAACTGGAACTTAAAAATTCAATGCCACAACTGGGATTTGAACCACAGACCTTCCGCTTGCCGGGCGGACGCTCTAACCACTGAGCTATTGTGACATTGAATTTTTAAGTTCCAGTTCTACCTCTTTAACAAGTTATATTTAAATTACTGCGGAGGTATCTCAGTACACCTGTTTGATCGCTAGTTGGGAAGATGTCACATGTTGGTGACAGGAGAAGAGCATGCATACTGCATTCTTGAATTCCACACAAGGTAAGTAATCACTGCATAAAGACATTATCATACATGATATCATGAGGGAGCACCTCATGAAAAGACAATACGAGAGTGGTATTAAAAATTTATAGTCTTAGGATTCCTTCAGAAAAGGGGATAGGGAAAGAAAAAATACACTGAGTGCCTCTGGTGAAACTACTGAGCACATTAGAGGAAATTATGTGCAAAGCCAGAGAAAATTGACTGCATGGGCAAGCAGAGAGCTTGGTATCTACAGCAAAAATTATGGAAACTACTGTGCAAATATGTGAAAAAAAAAACCATACTTTGAGAAGTTAGGATTCTACCTCTCAAACACTGCCCACACATGACTTGTGTGTTTAAAAGCACCAGTGCTAAGTTTGTTGGCATAAATAAATAACAGAAAACATCATTAAGAACAAATTAAAAAACTAAAAGCTCCACTTATCTTACTGATATTGCAAGGTGGTATACTGCTGACTAGTTCCAAGTGCATCCAACTTATTCTCAAAGCTATAGTTGGATACAATTTCAAAGTAGTCAGCAGTATACCACCTAGCAATATTAATAAGATAAGTGGAGCATTTAGTTTCTAATTTGTTCTTAATTTAGATTCTGTTGCTTCACTGTTAATAGCTTCAATCTTTCTTTAATTAACAGAAATCATACTTTTTAAAATTTTCCGGTATATGTTTTAGAGGCTAACTTTCCTCCATTACCAATCAGACATCGACTGAACTATAGAGGCTGGTTCACAGGGTTGGTATCTCCTGTAGATTGCTCTGGTGGTGGTTTTAAGAACTTGTATAACGGATCGCTTTGTGGTATATCAAAATTGAAAACTCGGTTTTTGTTTTTCCAGATGAAGATCTGTTCCCAAAGTGACAATTCTTATTTTCTGATGTGTTTTAATAATTTTGGATCCGGATTAATGTCATGAGTTTCTTTGCAAAAATGGGTGGCAACTGCTGTTTTTTAAGTGTTTGTATTTTATACATCTGAAACATTCTTTTGTTCTTGTTATTGTCATTCAACTGCATATGTTTCAATACTGTAAGCCTCATACTTTTTGTAATGCATGATTACAATTGGGTAAATCATTTGTGCTAACCCCGTATCACTTTATAACCTAGTTAAAAATGGTAACTTATTTTTTGCATATGAATCACTTCTGTACCAAAAATTTTAGGCATTTGTTCAGCATGAAGAGTACAACATTTTCCTTGCTGGGCAGCAATGCATCAGTGCCTTGAGGCAGCTGTAATATCAACTATTTATACTCTATTGAAGGGATTTGATCCTATCAGCATTTAACATTTATGTGATAAAACTACATTTAACAAAATAGAGCATTAAGGAAGTAACAATAATATCTCAGCGAAACTAAAATACTGCTTTTGAAATAATATTCAACAATCTTGATACAACATTTATCTTATATGTATATTATGAGGGATAGGAATTGTTACCTTGCTTCATTTGTCAATAAATACTGGAAAGCCACAATATCTACCACACGAGGACCACTCCATCTTTGGTGCACTGTTAGGTATGTAACAAGGAAATCATCTAAGCCCAAACCTGGAAATAAGCATAGTTTCATAAGTGACAGTTTCCAAAAAACTTTCCTCATCCAGAAAAGTGCTATAATTTTTGATGACATTAAATGTACAATGAGTAAAATATTAACTGTGGTAAATGTATATAAACTACCTGTAAAATAAGTGGAAATTCCGTTTTAAGAGTTCTTCAAACTCAATCGCTTCTGTCATACATGCTGAAATTCCTCCCAATACCACAATAAATATGTATTATAGAAAAGAACACCATTTCCTAGGTTATACATAGACTTTTGGTCCATGACTCAATGATAATTAGCAGCTCGACCGAAAGGCAATCTTTTGTGCCTATGCCCCTGGACATCCCCTGGGAGGGTGGATGAGGCAAATGGATCCTAAGGGTGGCAGAATGTTGTGACAGAGCAGGTGGCAGGGTCCCTACATTTTCCCAGTTAGAAGCACCCCAGCAAAGGCTGGCTTAGCTTCACTCTTCCCCTTGAACTTGTACCAGTTCATGGGGACCTGGAAACCAGTGGCTCACCTTCCTCTCCAGGGGACGAGATTTCCAGAGCACATTTGTTCTCCTTGCCATGCTGCTGCTGTGATGCTCACTGACACTTGCAACCCTGAAAGAAACCTAATGGGATGAAGGGTAAAATGAAATGATTTATGTAACTAAATAGAACAGGCAATTCAGAGGATATGGAAATCCCTTCCCGCATTTGCCTGGCGACCTGAGGAAATCTCTGAAAACACCCATAGGTTAGGAAGGTGGGCTAGAACCCACAACCTCCCGAATGTGGACCACAGACATTACCACCTAAGCCACCCCACTCAATTCTGCTCCATATTTTATCCTTTGTAATATGAACTATAAACAAGAACTATCACAAAAATGGTAAACTAATAACCTGCAGCCATAGAAAGCAAATAAGATACATAATATTTGTGTGAGGGAGTTAACTTTGCAGTTCAAGTTGTCCATTACTCAATGTTTGACACATTTAATGCTTAAATCTGCATACATTTTGTTGTTACTAAGGGAAACAACTACTGTAGCGTTTCCTTCTTCCTCCAGGCCAAATAACTCAAGTATGAAAAATCATCACTGAATTTATTGAACACTGATATTTTACCATCTCTCAGAGCCCGTTTTGAAGCCATCTTTGCATACTATGCAAAAAGCTCTAAAAAAGCAGAATTAACAAAACTTGGATACGTAAAACTTGTAAAATTGTAGCTAGAGATCACATTTAAATATGTTTTAACTGGCTGTGAATGGCTGCCTTGCATACTGCTAACACCTGATTATGGTTGCGCAGAGCATTAGATACCTCCAGCCACAAATGTTCAGTTGGTAACTAATTTTACCTCCAGACATTTGCAACTATGTATGTCTGAATTTCAACCACAAAGAGCTACCTCAGTTACAGCTAAACATACTTCTCCAGGATTGACACATTGTGCTATATCCAACACTGATGAAAGAGGTAACTTACCCTCAGGGTGTAATCCCAACTTCCTGTCGAGAGTGCTGTTCCATCTGGAGAAACTTGAAGACATGATACTCTGTTCTCATGTCCATAGAGTAATGTTACTCTTACACATTTCAGAGAATCCCAAACATTGACAGTATAGTCATTATACCCAGCAAACAACAGCCTCCCTGAAATCACAGAGATGCGTAGCAGATCTAAGAAACAGTATAAGCATATGTGCACCCATCTTGACAGCTAGCTAATTCACTCACCTGCGAACGAGACTAACCCTATCTCGTCCAAATCACTAATCGTTACACAATGTGTTTGTAACACAATTGGACAAGATAGGGCTAGCTTCGTTCACAGGTAAGTTAATCATGTAGCTGTCAAGTGCCAGGTTAGCTCTCGCTGACTTTAGTTGAGCTCTTCATAATTTCCAGAGTAAATTAAATAGTGACCTACTTCTGTAGCAAATGTTACTTCTGAAGCAATTTATAACATAGTGCACAGTGTCCCTTAAGAGAATAAGAAAACAGCTTCTTCTGAGGGTAAGGAATTTGGAAATCAGAACTTATTTTATTACAATAGCTATAAAGTAAAAGGTACATAAAACTAATACTCACCACTGACAGAAAAATCTACAGAATTCACGCCAAATATTATACTTTCCTTGCTATACATGGCAACTTCTTTATCTGCTCTCAAGTCAAACAATCGACACTGCAACAAGAAGCAAAATCAATTGCTCTTAAAAATTAGATGAAAAGGAGTTTACATTACCAACTCAAATCTGTGCTTCCTTACATCTGAACCACTTTAAGATATGATATTTAGGCTGATTCTTGCTTAACTACAGCAACCAACTACAGTTTGTTCACCAGCTCGTAGTCCCAGGCAGCAATGCAGTCAGCCACTAAGTCAGTAAACAATTCCAGAAATAGAGATATCGGGAGCAGTAGTTCTGCTTTTAATTGCATTTACAATAATGTTGCCAACCTTGGAATGTGCATTCACGCTATTTTAAAGCAAAGAACTTGCTCAAAATAGCACAATTTAAATGTTATTTTCAGTTCGTGTATATTTAGCTTATCAAATGTAAATGATGTTTTCAACCACTCCGTCTTTTTCCCACTGATCATTTTCTGCCTTTTCTACATTTTTCAAAAACACTACTGGTCTGTTTCAGTCTTAAGTTTGGTCCAGCGCTGTATTGTGTAGTTCTTGTAAGAATAAGTCACCTTTTACATTTATTTAAATATTCATTTTACCTTGGCTAAGCTAGTTCTATGGGATTGAAATCACACATGTATGGGGACAAGCAAACGACAGTGTAGCCCAATGAAAACAAAATAACCAATAAGTATGTTATGACAATTCAGGAAGAATTCAGTCTAACAATTTTTCATTCACTCCTGCAGGATCAACGAATGAAGTATTAAAATTTCGGTAGTTTCAATTATCCTATAAAAATCTGTTTTATACATACAACTATCACACAACCACAATATCATACCAGATTTCACAGCACTCCTAGGCAGAAATTTATCTTTACCATTACTTCCGATATAAAACTAGCTATAAGTACAATTTTACAACTGAAATTGAGAGAAATTTGCGAGTATACGTAGCGCAAATAACATTGGAGGTAAGTTGGTGACGTGACCAGCAGAGCAACGTTTGTGCGAATGTTTACAAAACTCAGGTTACAGTACTGGAATATCTCTCCCCCGCCCTTCATTCCCCTTAGACCTTGAACTGGTGAACAGACAGAACTTTATACCTAATGCATTTGTTACATACTTTTTTGCCTCCCCACCTCTTACAAGTATGTGAGGATTTTTAGAGAGAGAAAGGTATATTCCCAGAACTTAATTCAAAGGCGTTGTAAACAAAACCATGTGACAAGGGAGGCTGATGCACGAACTATAACTTTTCCTACTTAGCATACCATCTCTTTGTGTGCATGAAACTATTCTGTATAAATTGTAACATTCTGTGGTTATTCTTATGCAGAGAAATTAGAAGGAAAAACGTTACTATTGTGAGAGTCCAATTTATGAAACAAAATGAATTTGTTCAGATTCACTTATAATGAATCGGACTGTTATAGCAGAGGGTTTGACACTATGTGCAGGTACTGTAGTTTGTTTCTGGAAAGCTATTAGTGTACTCCTTGCTACATTGTGCAAGTATTGGGAAAATATTACTTTTGAGAGTGTCATTGCTGAGACTCTTCTGCCACTTCAAAATGTGGAAACTGGATAGAAGACAATTTTACTATGTTAGATGTTTTTTAACAATTTTTTTGCTACATAAAATATACTCACTTTAAAATCTTACAATAAATAAATTTAACTGGAGTTTGAGTGGTAGAATCAGAACTGAAAAATTCAATGCCACAGCTGGGATTTGAACCACAGACCCTACGCTTACCAGGTGGGTGCTCTAACCTTAAGCTACTGTGACAACCTGACGGAATAACATTGAATTCTCCAACCGATAGAATAGAAACCCAAATTTGAATTCAATTATCAATGCTGTTTCAAATCTTCATGAAATAAGTGCTGTAATCATATTTATGGAATAATTATGACACATGTGATGTATGGTCATCCTAAGTGTATAAGTTTACTGGAAACCAAGAGACCTATATCATTGTACTCACGGTAGCATCATCTGATCCTGTAGCTACAGCATCTCCACTGGGATGAAACTTCACACTGTTAATGTCAGATTCATGGCCTTCAAATGACTGAACACACTGGCCAGTTCTCATGTCCCAAATAAGTACCATTTTATCACAGCTCTGTAAGGATTACAAACATTACTCATTAGTACAGACAATAAGTTGTACCAGCCATGTACACACACATTACACTAGTAAAGTAGCAGACATTAGCACAAATAATGTAAATACAAAAAACGATGACGTACAATGCATGGGTACCACAGTGTAGAAGAAATAATGACTAAAATTAACAAGACACACTCACAAGGAATTCAACTGCTATCCTTTTCAAGGAAAAGAATTTTTACAATGTTATTTATCTTGATATTTAAAAAGAGAATTATTCCTCAGCTAGAAATGCATCTAGCCAAAAAATTGGATCCTTCAGATTTGTCTCTAAATATTATCTAACATCATCCGAAAAGTAACTAGTCTATCTTTGAAATTCTATCATGGTATGACTTCAAAGACTCCAGATCTAATGACATGTCACCAGAGTTTGCAACACTGCCATACACATACATTTCATAAAACAAATCAACTGTGAGCAGATTAACAGTTAACCTTCTTCTGGTGGGCAGACAGGACTCTGTTCATGCCTTAGGAGTACTCTTTCCCATACCTGTTGTACAGTAAAGCACTCTGAGAGGTTTATTCTTAAAATGGTGGTGGTTTACAAATGTTCATCTTCTCTTACATAATATATGATGGGAAGTAAATTGGTCTAAATCACTGGGTAAAAAAAAATTATGCTCATAACGGATATATTACTGGTTAAGTTGCATATTTTATAACTGTATGATTAGATCACGTGTGTAATGTCCCTGAGCGTTGCTCGTGCTGAAACCAGACATACAACACACAAAAACTACACACTTATAGTTTCCTGACCGAAGCTCTCTGAGGAAGAAAACTAAATATATCCATTTTTTAATGTTACTGCTGTTTTAGTGCTGTGTTCTTACATTAGCAGTGTTGCTTTTGAGTAGCTTTCTTGGGCTGAATTTACTATACGTTGTGGATGAAAGGAGTCATACTTTAACATGCAAACAGTATGTGGATATTGGCTGCAGGACAGTTTATACTACTAACAGAAAATGTATCAGGCTAACAATCAGTTTGCCCATCTTCCCTTACCCCGGACACAAATGTGTTCCCTGTTTCTGATGGTGCTAAATCTAACGCCATCACATCCCCGGTGTGGCCATGGAAATTCTGAAGGAGTTGTCCTGATTCAACATCCCAGAGTGCACAAGTAGAGTCACCGCTACCTGTCAGTATCTAAAAAAGAGCAACAGACAAAAAATTAGCATGTGTTACATTTACACGACTTTCTCTACCCAATTTTCTATAAGCTAACCCTACAAAAACTTATTGTTCTTGTTAACTCTTTAATAACTGAGTTATTTTACTACATGTGCTGTTCTTCCTCTAATTCCTAAACCGGTTTACATATTCCTTTTGGAGTCACCCCAGCGGAAGCAATTAGAATAGCTGTGATCGTTAGAGCAATATGCAATTGACTGACCATTCATTTAATCCTTTCGCTGCTAATAATGTTTCTATCCATTATCGATTTTTAACTCGTCCTGTGCTAATAACGTGTGTAGATGTTACGTGTGTTGCAGTAAGAAACACAGGTATAACTTCACGACAAATATTACTGAAGGTGGTTTAATACATTGTGTGCTCATGTCATCTGTTGTGGTGAGAAGTGTCTGAATGTCTGAGTGATGCCTAAATTGCTGCACCATGAGTGATGCAGGCTTTGTACCACATGACATGGGTGTTATGGAATTTCAAGGGTGCGTAAAATGGCTTCATCAAGCAGAGTAGGGCATGCTTTAGATGATGGTGAATTATGAGAAATTTGTAATGAATTACTGTCCAATATTTTGGATTTCACTGACAGTGAAAATGATAAGGATTATGCAGAAATAACTTAGCACGGACAGGGTAGTAAGTCGAAAAAAATGTAGCAGTAAAAGGGTTAAAGCCAAACATTGTGAGTTCAAACCCCAGCAACTGCAGTCAAAAGTGCCTGTGGTAAAGGATGGGAAGGGCCCAAGTAAAATAACCAGTGTAATAGCACACTTGTATGCTGACGGGGTTAGATTTAACTGCAGTTATATGGATTTTGCTTATTCTTTAAAAAAAAAGCATCACAGTTTTATTGAAAAAATTTAATATTTTTACAATGCAAGGCAGTTGCAAATACTTGAATTCTATTTAATTAGGTTAGCATAACAAGAAGCTAGAAAGAAAGAGCTAATAAAGTATCTCAAAACTTAATAAATTTATTTGTTGTTTATATGTCATGCTGGGCATTAAAGGGTTAATTCAGATAAACCTATGCAGATGGCCTTGAAATTGTATACTCCTTCCATGACTATCAGAAAAAAAAATTGAACAGTGACTTAGTATATGAAAAATTTCAGAAATGATAAATGCAAAAAATTGACATAAATAGTGTTTTATAAAATTTACATTTTGTGCATAGTAAGGTTTCATCATCTTTTGACAACATTCATTCCAACAATCTGAATGAAGAGGACTTCATGGGCTATTTGAGAAAATTCAAAACACACATTTTATTAGTCATAGAAATACTTTAAGTAGTTATTTTTTAATAAAAATTCTTAGGGTAATTTTTGAGTAAAAGAAATTCATGTAAAGGGCACTTTTGGAGTAAGCAGATTAGAAATGCCCTTATAATGATTCTGGGAACAAACACGTATTGCTGTAATATCTTACAGACCTCAGAAGTTCAGTTCCTAATTTTACTAAATATGTAGCAAATACATTCATGACCAATATAAAACAACACAACCTTATTACACTTGAGTAGAAGTATTATAAACAACATTCATCACTTATTTGTATCTAAAATTGTTAAATTAATAACTGTCACTTTTTATTACGCTACCAAATTATACAATATGTTAATTATTATTTATTTATGCCAACAAACTTACTGTTGGTGTTTTTAAACACACAAGCCGTGTGTGGGCAAAGTTTAAGAGGTAGAACTGGAACTTAAAAATTCTGGCAGTTTGTCACAATAGCTCAGTGGTTAGAGCGTCCGCCCGGCAAGCGGAAGGTCTGTGGTTCAAATCCCAGTTGTGGCATTGAATTTTTAAGTTCCAGTTCTACCTCTTATACAATATGTATTTTTCTATTAAAATCTATGTCCTAAAAGTTACATTGGAAGCATATTTTACCGATGCTATCACTGGAACATTGCTTATCCATGCTATTTTGTACATTTATATTTTACACTACAAAAAATTAATAAACATTTTGATAATTAAAATGTCAACTTTCTATAATGCTTTTTCCTTTATAATAGCATTAAAATTATGTATATGTGAATCTGTTATGTAAAAAATATGTTACCAAGAGAGTATTAGGGTTTTTTGCTTTCAACAGACCACCTCTGTAGCACAGTTTGTAGTGCACTTGCCTCTAGCACGGAGGACCCAGGTTCAATCCCCGGTATACGCATGGAGATTTTTCCCCTGCTGGGAGGTCTGGCATGGGGTGCACTCAGCCTCGTTAAGTCCCAGAGGGCCAATTGAGGAGCTACTTGATGGAGAAGTAGCAACACCAGATCGAGAAGCCTGCATAACTGGCCGGGAGGGCTCAGGACGCTGACCACATACTATCTTCCAGTGCTGCACCCTACCAATGATGCCTGTGGTAGGCAAAAGTGAGGGCCTCAGCAGCAAGCCCTGGTCCTTCATGGGCTGTTGCACTGTTTTTTTTTTTTTTTTTGCTTTCAGTAACCAAATCTTTATTCCCAACAAAATTTTGTTTTGTTCTGAAGTTACAGAATGCTGAGTAACAGGATAATTGGTCAGAGGCTTTAATAATTTGTTAAATCTTAACAAAACGTTACAGAATAACCTAATGTCTACAGCATTAAACACATTACTGTTTTTGCAAATGTACTCATAGAAAGTCACACACAATTGAAGTATCTTACCTGTTGGTCAGAATTTGGGAATGTGCAACAGGACATATAACTTGTGTGTGTGCCAACAGTCTTTTTCTTTGTGGAGACATCTTCCTCCAAGCTTAATGGATATACAGTCACTTTGTTATCCAGTCCCCTTAAAGAAATCAAATAATATTTTCAATAAAGAGAAATACCTAAGCTAAACCATAATTCAAACCTATGCAGAAAAGTGTCACTATGTTTGGAATTACAAGCAGCATACAATAACAAAGATGCTTAAAGATAACATAAGAGTTATCTACAAGTCAGTTTTGAAAACTATACATGAATAAATTGTTAGGCTGTGTCATAAGTTCATTTGAATTTTGTTACATTTCAATCACTAAGAATGCCTGGGAACACACTTCACCTGCAGCACAGCCACGACACAGTAGTTACCAAACTTTCTGTTTACAAGCTTTAAGCACACGATCATTCAAAATATAAATAAATAAGACAGGTTCTGTAAACAAACTATTTCCCGCAGTATACAGCATTATTGTCAACAATATATTGCCATTTCTTGGAAGCTTAAAAATTCCATTTTTCCAAAATGTGGGAGCTTCTGGTTGACGAATTCTTTAAGGTTCAGTCTGCAGTCCTCTAAGGAAGTAAAGTGTTTGCCATTCGGGAAATTCTGCAGGGAACGGAATAGATGAAAGTCGGAAGAGACAATATATGCAGAATACGGTGGTTGTAGTAACACACCCCACCTAAAACTACACACTTTTGAGGTATGTGGTCGAGCACCACTATTTATTATTTCATATTAATTAGAAGTTTGTTTTATTAGCATACTTTTTGAAATTCCACAGGCAGTTGCGTATATTTAGAGTACTAAATATTATGGTTATGGTGCATTTTGCTTACTTGCATATCACAGACTAGTTGCAGAAATTACCTTATTGTTTATTTTCTTGTAGGTACAAGGAAAATATAGAAATACAGTAGACTTTGAGCAATAGTCAAATCTTTTAAAGATTTCAAATTCCATTCTCTTTGCACTGTTAACATACAAAAAAATGAATAATGTTCCACTTGACAGAAGTAGAAGTTCTCCAAAACTCACAAGTAACAAGGAATATCTCAGAAATGGTTCACTTTACAAAAAAAAAAAAAAAAAAAAAAAATATTCAGACATAAATTGTGTGTCTTAACAAAATCTACATTTTGTACAGTAAGATTTGGTCGATCTCTTATGATTTACCAGTTATGCAAAAGTCACCCAGAGTAAATAGGACTACATGGACTGTAGCCAGAAAATTCAAGATATACATTTCATTTGCCATAAAAATATCTCAAACATATGACATTTTAATCAAAATCGTTAGCCATTTCAAGAAAATCAAAATTTTCAAAAACTTTTCCACGTAAAGGGTAGTTTAGGGTGGAACAATTTTCTTCAAAATCTTTGTGCCGATCCTTGAAAGACATTAAACTTAAATACCAACTTTGGTTTTTAACCGACTTTTCATTTTTGAGTTATGCTGTTCACAGACTGACAGATACACACACGCACGCACGGACCTTTTCTAAAAATGCTGTTTTTTGGATTATGGGGGCCTCAAAACTTATATTTCTGGTGAAATCTGGACATCGAATTTTTGGGTGTAGTACATACTTCCTCTACTTTACTACGTAGTAGAGAAAGTAAAAATTCAATTCATTGTTTGCCTTTATATATGAAAACTTACAAAAGGTATTTGTAACATATTCTAATTCAGTATTCAATGATAAAGTATATGTGAAATGGGCAAGGAAATCAACAAACCATCATAAAGCTGTCATCTTAAGTTCATTTTTTAATACTGTTTAGATATCCAAAATCCAGACCCTAGTTACTACAGTAAATACAAATACAGTATTTAAATTATGAAGGTAGGAATCATGAAAAGAAAGAAAAAATTATTACTTATTAAATACCGAACATAACACCTACTTAAACTGTTAAAAGAGTGGCATTAAGGATAGGAAGATTAAAATTAGGAAGCACAGTTGACCAAATATTGTAAATAACTCTAGAACAGTATATCAATGAAATACTAAGGTATTACAAAATTATTATCTTCCTCTGTTGCTTTTATTACCTTATTTGATAACTTCTATATGAATTTCAACTTACCCACAAGCAACTAAATTTCCTGATGGAGCATATGCACAAGCCATTACCCATGTTGTTGGCATTGTTACAGCATGCTCCTTATTTGTTGTAAATGCATCCCATATAATCATCTTCCCATCCTGAAACATTGGAACAGTTATCCTTAACTTTCCTTACATCAAACTTAACAGAAGAATGAATCTACTCTCTGACATAGCTAATAGTGCCATTAGTTTTTGGAACAACAAATTCTAGAAACTGTTTCAGGAACATAAGTTACCCCTTACAACAAATTCAGTCTCAGAAACCTGCTAAACCATTCATTAAAAGGCACAATACCAACCACTTCAAAATCTGGTATTACCAAATAAAATACGAAGATTGCCCAAAAGTATACATTGGCCAAATTTAAAAGAAGTTGGAAACAAGACTTTAAAAAAAAATTTATTTTGTTGTTTACAGACGCTGTCAATTGCCAGGATCACATCAGTGTCGCCAGTGTGCCGGAATTTTGTCCCGCAGGAGTTCTTTTACATGTCAGTGAATCTACTGACATGGAGCAGTCGCTTTTAAGCACACTTAAAATCCATCGGTCTGGGCCAGATTTGAATCCGCTGGAAACAAGACCGAAGGAGCACATCAGGAAAATAAAACTTAAACAAATTGACAAATCCGCGTAGCCCATCATTTCTGGTCATCTCAGTACACCATAAAACAGAACATCAAATTATTAAAACATGTAAAAACTACAGCTGCACTTATAATTTGGGAAAAAAACACACAAAGAAGAATGTTCACCTAGCCATGAATTTTAAAATTACACAAGCAGACGACAACCTGAACTTTATATCCAGCAACCCAGATAGCAGTACAATCACAAACACAACAGACTTTTCCTCCTCAAACACCAGTTGAGAAATCATTATTAATGAGGACGATGTCTTCGAAATGCATCCAGATAAAAAATAAGTTATATGAAACTAAAAGTGTCTATAGATCAACTCAAATACTTCTACAAAATTATTTAGTAGGAATATTTGATATTACCCTTGTGCATGAAGGAAACTCACCTGAGATGAAGATACTATATGGCGCTTATCTGGAGACCAATCAGAGCACAACACTTTTGCTTGATGGCCTTTCAATACTCTCCTTGGCTTAATGTTCAGAAAATTTATCACTTCAAGCCTTTCTGCAACAGTAGACACTGAAAACAAAAAGAACATTTATGAGCACAAGCTACAGGATATACCATTTGCATTATTGTTTTACCAATTGAATTATCTTACCACTATAAATGAATGACTAATAAGACAGCCAACATTACCACTGCAGCTGTCACTACCTTCCTGCTAGAAGGATTGTTTATTACATAATGCCCTACATTTTTATAAGAATATATTGACTAAAAACCATTGAAATTTGGTGACAGTACAAGGTGACTTTTTAATGCCTCCACAGTACCATAGATAAAAGAAAAGCAAAAGTAAACCCCAGCACAACAGCCCATGAAGAGACACGGCTTGCCACCCAGCCGCTGTGTATCCCACCTCTGCTCACTACTGGCATCATTGGTGGGGTGGAGTACTGGAGGGTGGTATGTGGTGAGAATCCCGAGCCCTCCCGGCTAGTTTTGCAGCCTTCTCGACCTGGGGCTGCTACTTCTCCATCAAGTAGCTCCTCAATTGGCCCCCCCAGGACCTAACAAGGCTGAGTGCACCCCATGCCAGACCTCCCAGTGGGGTATAAATTCCCATGCTGGTATCGGGAATTGAACCTGGGTCCTCTGTGGCCATGTTGTGCATCTTGACCTATAAGAATGCTCATGAGAATTAGTTAAGAACACAAAAATATGCTACCAACAATATTAATGACCAGCTTACATGTAACATCATTCAGTTTTTGTCTCTCCTCTTCCAGTTTGACTTTCAGACCTTCTGCTTCCTTTGTGAGTGCTTCTACACTTTCTTCTGGGCTACTAACTTTGCCTTCATCTGATGCCATAATTGTAATGTAACTGAAAGAACAACATACAATATATGTAACACTAAAATAAGTTATTTAATTAAACTTACCCAGAAATAAGTTTGCAATGCTCAAGTTGGATAAGTAATTTAAGAAATAATTTACAAAATCATGGGCTAGGAGATAGTTGGAGCAAAACAGAAACAAACTAAGGCTTTTGGAAGGAAGTAAGAAAGAAATATTTAAAGATATTGAGATACAAAAATTGTTTATGCACTTATATGCCAATGTAACGGACCTCTTTATATCCACCTCTTCATAACGATACTGCTATCCACCAATCAAAGCTGCACAAGTTCATAATAACATTAAACAACATTGTTTAATTCTAATGATAGGAGCAAGTTGGGCTCTTGAAACCGATCAAGTTTAAGTATATGTAAGTGACGTTTTGTGTTTCAGTGCGACTCAGTTTTCATTATAAGCTGCTCTCTTTATTTAATTAGTGTTAATGTTATAAACAACATTGCAATAAATTCAGTTTGTCTTCTCATTTTTGAAAGGCCATTCTTTTAAAGGTCATAGCATATATATTTCTTGTATCATTGTGTCAAGACCAACATAACAATAAAAGTTCGACACACTACTATCGAATCTCATATGTACAATTGCAGAACAAATAGTTAAAATGTGGGACATCAGTGACAATAACATGTGATGTAGAATATCAAGAACATTTTATAAATGTTTTACACTTAGACACATGGTCAAGCATACATAGTCATATAAAACTTGAGTATAATGGCAATTATGCTCTCATTGCATAATACCCTATTAGTTAGCTATCAGAGAAGGGGTCACTTGTGTTTTATGTAGCCATGAAAAACAGATGGGAAAGAGAAAGGTATATTGATTATACTAGTCAAGGAGAAAGGAAGGGAATAGCATGGTTAAGAGCAGCAATATGGAGGTTAAAAGGACAATGAAATGGGCACCCACATGGCAAATGCTCATTATGTGGGGAAAAGAGTACGTACAACATATAGTATTTGAATGCAAGGAAACTAAAAGATGGAGAAAAGAGAGTGCGTGATCAAGAATGAATAGGGAATCTGATATAAATAAAATCCTAGGCAAAAACTGGAAGAACATGTGGAAACATTTAGAAAAAACTAAAAATCTGTGGAAATGGACTGTAATATTTATTAGCTGTTTAATGTTTGAACTTAGCTTTAAAAGACCCCCATTTAGGTAATGGGATTGGACAGATAACAGGGATAGCATAAGAAAGGTTAGTAAAATAACACTAAAATACAGAAGTAGATGGGCCAGGGTACGTAGACTGTGAGAAATGCTAGTCAGAACACTTATAACTCCCTCTTTAGTTTACTGATAGAACTCTTTCATGAAGAGTAATAAAACAATGGTAATTACATAAAAAAAGGGGTTTCTCAAAAAAAATGAATGAAATAGGTATAGCACAATTGATAGATTTTTTACTCCTGATTACAGGTTTGAAAGTTTTATTTGGCGATCAAGCTTTGTTTTTTATTTATGAGCAAATTCTGCATGTGTGCTGCAATGGTTTTATTTTGCTTCTGTGGCAGATATTTAGCAAAAACATACCTTGACTGGTAAATAAAACCTTCAAAATTCTAGTTCGGAATACAAAATCTATTGGCTGCATTATACTTCATTTTCTTGAGTGGCCTGTTTTCTACATAATTACCAAATGATATCTACATGGAATCCCATTGTCAACAATTACTGATTTTTGGACTTCAAATCATGAGTCTATAATGATTTGAAAACTGACATGGAGCTCTCGTCTTTAAGCATTCTTAAAAACCATTGGTATGGGCCTGACTTGAACCCATGACCTTGCGATCAGTAGGTCAGGATCTAACCAACTGAGCCACCCTAGTTATGCAAGTGAGTGGTTGAATAGTTAGAGGAATGGATGTATGTATCCTAACACATTTAATGTTTTGCAGTTTATTGTATGTACAACTTAAGTGGAGGTAGCTTAATTCTATTATGTATTCATGCATTTTTTTCCTCTTTTTTCTTTTCTATTTTATATCATGACTTAAAAGCACATGCTAAACCCTTATAGGATAATGGAAAGCTTAGTTGCCTCAAAATTGTTATATGATAATCCGGAAAATTCTAATCCAGGTGACTCATCACATCCCAAACTTGAATTTGGGGCCCTCCGGGAGAGAAAAGCAACATTCTAGCCCCGGACTTTCACAGGTGGATTGTAATGTTTGGAAGTAGTATAGACGTATTTTATATTTCCTAGAGAGTACCTATACTTTTTCGGGTGATATGTGAAGCAACTTTGCCTACGTTCCTAAGAACAGCTCGATGTGAGATATATAAACAAAAACAAACAAGCCTTAGGCATCTAGATGTAGCAGCCAACCCCCAAGATATTGGACTTTCTTCCCCTTTAATGCGGCGCGCAAACAATCCTTTCATCCCTGACATAAATCTATAAAGTAGTACGAAATCATTGAGTAGGCATCCTCATTCAACTATGCAACCATTGTATTCTTTTTTTCCAGAATAAGCAGCTGCAACACAAGAGCCACGTTATTGATACTAACCTCTTACAGTAATGATAATCCCTTTATGTTCTACGCAACGGTATTAGAACGGTTTTTCAATATCAATGTAGACCCAATAAATTATACGCTTATATTATCCATTTCCATTTTCCCCTCCCTTTTCCTGTCACAGAAACAGCGTCTGCAAACCGCACTTATCACACTCTAGCCATATCACCGGAAAGAAAACTCTCTTCTACACAGTGTTGCCATATTCAAAAATGCGGAAATGGACCGCATTTCCCTACAGAGGACCCTACAACAGATTTAGTATAAAATATTTTTCCTTTAGTATAGACATATGCACATAATCGCATTCATGTATTTATCACACTTTTGTTTTGAAAATATACATAATAAATCAAAAGAATTTACTTCAAACTTGTATGTCGGGCTTCATTTAAATAAGCAACGCAACTATTAGGGTGTAATTCTACGTCCTTATGGCATTATTATACTTGTGATCAAATATGGAAGAAACTAAAAGAGGACTTAAGTAAAAGATCTAAAATTATGATTCCACATTATTTTGGAAAATAGAGCTGAATGACATTTAAATACGGAATATGAAATAGTGAATTGGCGACTTGGAAAACGACCTAATGGTGACCACTCATCGCCATTGGTCATCAATTTATTGCAACAAAACTGAGTTTTCATTTAACACTATCCAGGGCAATTGTATTTTTTTAAATTAACGTCCTGTAACGTAATGTCATATCGAACGGTGAATGAATGAACGGATGAAATGATGATCAAATGAGCCCGAGGTCATTGGAGCTTTAAGGGGACAGTCAACTCAAAATGCGAGGTTTTGGACCAAATTTGTGATTTTTTGTTTTTATTACTAAAACATTCTCTGTTTCCTTCTGTGTTTAAAAATGGCAAAATATTTATCACTGCGCCATTTTTAAATACCTGGGCGGCCATTTAAAGATGGGAGTACACGGCATTTAAATGCTGGCTCGTTGACCTGTGCACTGGTGTACGCCCCTTTCTTCAAATCAATGTTTATTTCCGATTATAATTTTGATCGGAGATGAATTATTTGAAAGTACCGCGTAGTAGCTGTTAGCTAACCTGTTTCCCTAGCACCTGTTTAAATTCAGAGTCAAATGAGCAATGACACATTCAGAAATAAATGAAATATATAGAAGTATGTACAGATAGAGAAAAGAAGAGAAGTTGGCACAAAGTTAAGGTTGATTTCAAATGCAGTTGTGGTTTATAAACTTAATAAGTTCTATTTTGTCCATAGAAATATTGTAATAACAGCGTGTGTGTTGATTTAGTATGTACAAATGGCATCCTCCATGTGTTTATGTTTTAAAAACTTGGCGGTGTAAAACACGTGTAAACAGAGACAAAACGAACGTTATGTCAAACTATAGTGTAATCACCATCCACTGTATACTGAGTAGGCACACAGCAGGTGAATGTGATAATTGTATCCAGGGTTTCTCTAAAATAACTTAACCAATTAAGCCAAACTATAGTGTAATCACCCACCACTGTATACTGAGTAGGCACAGAGCAGATGAATGTGATAATTGTATCCAGAGTTTCACTAAACTAACTTAACCAATTAAGCCAAACTATAGTGTAATCACCAACCACTGTATACTGAGTAGGCACAGAGCAGATGAATGTGATAATTGTATCCAAAGTTTCTCTAACCTATCTTAACCAATTATGTCAAACTGTAGTGTGATCACCAACCACTGTATACTGAGTAGGCACACAGCAGATGAATGTGATAGCTATATCCAAAGAACATCCAAACTAACTTAACTTAGTAAGTGAAACTATAGTGTAATCACAGTCCACCATGTAGTGAGTAGGCACGCAGCAAAGGATTGCGATAATTGTATCCAAAGTTTATCCAAACTAACTTAACCAATTAAGTCAAACTATAGCGTAATCACCAACCACTGTATACTGAGTAGGCACACAGCAGATGAATGTGATAGCTATATCTAAAGAACATCCAAACTAACTTAACTTAGTAAGTGAAACTATAGCGTAATCACAGTCCACCATGTAGTGAGTAGGCACACAGCAGAGGATTGTGATAATTGTATCCAAAGTATCTCAAACTCACTTAACCAATTAAGTCAAACTATAGCGTAATCACCAACCAGTGTATACTGAGTAGGCACACAGCAGGTGAATGTGATAATTGTATCCAAAGTTTCGCTAAATTAACTTAACCAATTATGTAAAGCTATTGCGTAATCACCAACCAGTGTATACTGAGTAGGCACACAACAGATGAATGTGATAATTGTATCCAAAGGTTATCTAAACTAACTTAAACTAGTAAGTGAAACTATATTGTAATCACCGTTCACTGTATAATGAGTAGACCCACAGCACATGCTTGAGGTAATTGCTATCTAAAGAGCTCACCAAACTAACATTACCTTGTAAGTGAAACTATAGTGTAATATACCATCCTCCGTATACTGAGTAAGCACACTGCAGATGAAGGTGATTGTTGCCATCCAAAGTAACTTAACCTAGAATGTGAAATTGAGTGTAATATCACCAGCTGTATACTGAGTAGGTTCAGTGCAGATGATGGTTGTAGTATGCAGCCAAAGCAGCTTAACCTAGTTAGTGGATCTGGAGTGTAATTCTGAGCTGCTACGTACTGAGTAGATCACAAGTTAGAAATAGGAACGCCGTTTAGCATAGCAACTGATACCAAATAGCAAATTTCACTTTGAGCTTGTACAGTAACACATTACAGTGTTACTGTTAATGAAATATGAGCATGTGAAGTACTCATCCGAACCAGGGATGAAAGAACTAGAACACAGGAATTCACAAAATTAGCAATCAAAAAGAAAGGTTGAGTTCACTTTATCTGCAGTAAAGTATGAAGCATTTCCTATAATAATCAACAATAAAGCATTGATTGATCCAATTTTACAAGTTTCCTCTGGTAGAACTGTTCACAACGCATTACACATCACATCCCTATAACACAGTAATTCCTCTTCACTGTGGGGCATTTCACTTCCGCAGAGTATTCTTCAGGTCTTGTTACACATTATAGTTTACCCAAGGAAGGTACACAGGAAAGAAATTGACAATGTTTTTATTTAAATAACATACGTATTACATGACACTAATCTGTATTTTGGATTTTATCAATACTAGTTTCTGATATAATACAGTTGTAATGTAATTCACAAATAGTTGTACTGGTTGCACTGAATATTGGAATCAGTACAGAATTCAATACTTACCTGTACTTAAGGTGCTTTTGAGATCCCCTTCTTTAAGCAATGCCCCTCCTCGCATTGCCTTGTGGCAGCCAACCAGATTCTATTCTTTATTCTGCCCCCTCTGTAATTTCTTCTCTTCCATCTTCTCACAACTTTTTTAAATGTGGACAGAACCGGTATTAAGGTTCATGAATATGGTTGAGGCAGTGTATTATCACATTTTCTGTGTTCCCAAAGCTCCTCACCAATCTCCTTTTAAGTTTTCTTGTGTTATCGTCAGGTCAATATCTTTTCTAGTTTCTTCCAAAGGTAGTTTTGAGTTCATGTTCTTGATTGCTGCATTGTCGTCCACATTCCAGCAGTCTGCATCAGGTTGAAGGATGGGAGAAAATGAGCTCACCAAATATTTCCCATTTTTAAAACATGTAAGTGATGGTAGTATCAGTGAATTGAACCACTTGTACTGCCTGGTAGTGGGTACTCTATATAAATTATCTGGCAATGCAGTGTAATTAATTTATTTGGTGAGCTATATATTTTCTAGATATGCATTCCAGTTTGACGGGTATTAATTATAGCATTTCTTACTTTATAATATCACTCTGCTTCTCTCTGATATTTATGCATGCTGTTATCGATATATAAATTAATTGGGCCTGGTTAAAAAGGTGTATCCTATTTCAAGATAAATCCTTCTGTAATTCTTTTGACTGTAAAACCACTCCTTTTATCTCTCCTCAGTTGGCACTACACCTCAAAACAATAACACTTCACATAACTTTGTCACAGATGTCTCCTCTTCACTACACATCACTTCACTAACCTATGGAAATCTTCATGTATTGTTACTGGTGTTTGTGTTTCATAATAGTGTATAGATGTAGAATAAATTTAAGACATTATTTATAATGTTGATAGAATTTGTCTTAGAACATATTACTCATGGTTATAAGTAATATCTCATTACAAAAGCACTTAGTAAAAGAATGAAATTTGCATTTATGAAAATAATTAGTCTGCTGTAACTGATTACACTGAATATTGCAATAGTTACAGCTTGAAGCACTTACCTCCCTTCAAATGAGTTATATTATCCTCTTCTTTAAGCAATGCCCCACCACGCATTGCTCAGTGGTGGTCAACCAAATTCTAATACTTATTCCACCTCCTCAGAGACTTTTCTTATCCATGCTGCTCCGACAAATCCCTTAGTCACTCCTACAGTGCATTAAATTCTTTATAATTAACTTCATTTAGTCAGATTCATATGCTCTCAGTGCATGTCAAGTTCCCTGGGAACTTCGTTAAACCAATATTGTAAAACTCCTCAATGATGATCAAAACACTTCCATTAGTAACTGTGTGGCATCTACATTTTAAGTCAGATTCTTTGATCTTCACTCCTTTAATGCTTAGATTCCTAAGTTATTCTTTGATGTTGCAGCAGATCAGATTCACCACTATGTGCAAGCAAATACATTACTCCAGTAAATGTAGACCCTGCACAGTTCTCAACACATTCTGTTTCAGTTACAATTCCTTCTGCAACAGACTAAAACTCCAAACATTCAGTGACTCACTTCACAAATGCTGCAGATTAGTCACTTCATCACACTAGTTAAGAAGTCTTCACGACACCACAGCGCGCATCGAGTCCTTTTCTCTTAATGGATCAATGCTTTATTGTTGACTAATAAGAGAAATACATAAAGTTTTCATACTCATATAATTATAACCCCCTTCTCACTCTTTAATTTAATCTTTTGGATTTCCATTTCACCTACTACTTAATAGTTGAAATATGGACATTTCCAAAAATATTTAAAGACTTTGGACCTATGACACCCATTTCTCTTCCTATAGGATACAGCAAAACCTAATATGCTTGATTTGGGACCATTTGTGAACATAGTCATAATTGGAAAGTACCTTAACAAAAGGACACTGAAAAGGAAGACCGTTGCTTGTAAATTCAAAAGATTACTAAAAAGATTAAATAACAACATCGGATGACGTATTCTCTATACTGGGTAAAAAAACAGCACATGTGCGGGCAGTCACCATCCAAATTGTTGTTTAGGTAACATTAGCTAGTAAGCAAAACTAAGGTAGTAGCATCATTCCCTCTATACTGGGTGCGAGGCAAAAAACGCTGAATGCACTTGCCATTGAAAATATGGTCAAAGACACCATAATCTTGTAAGGTGTAAGGAAACACAAATAATCAATTGCCAAATACTGACTATGTACATAGTAGATAACGCTAGTAGTTGGCGTTGAAAAAGCTCGCATAACTCAATTAACCGAGTCAACAAAATTAATGACTAATCCTCACCCACTGTATACTGAGTAGACACACCACAGATGAATGTGGTAACTGGCAGTGAAAGAATTGTCCAAACTGGTAAGTGAAGCTATACTGTAATCAACCACTGTAGAGTATTATGCACACAGAAGAATATTGTGGCAATTGTATCTAAAGAATTGTACTAACTAACTTAACCTAGAAAGTAAAACTATAGTCTTATGACCATCTGCTGTGTACTGAGTAGGCACACAGCAGATGAAAGTGATAATTCTATCCAAAGGTTATCCAAACTAACTTAACCTACTAAGTCAAACTATAGTGTATTCACCATCTGCTGTATACTGAGTAGGCACACAGCCGGTTAATGTGATAATTGTATCCAGAGTGTCTCTAAACTAAGTTAACCAATTAAGCCAAACTATAGTGTAATCACCATCCATTGTATACTGAGTAGGCACATAGCAGATGAATGTGATAATTGTATCCAAAGTATCTCAAACTCACTTAACCAATTAAGTCAAACTATAATGTAATCACCAACCACTGTATACTGAGTAGGCAGACAGCAGATGAATGTGATAATTGTATCCAAAGTTTCTCTAACCTATCTTAACCAATTATGTCAAACTGTAGTGTGATCACCAACCACTGTATACTGAGTAGGCACACAGCAGATGAATGTGATAGCTATATCCAAAGAACATCCAAACTAACTTAACTTAGTAAGTGAAACTATAGTGTAATCACAGTCCACCATGTAGTGAGTAGGCACGCAGCAAAGGATTGCGATAATTGTATCCAAAGTTTATCCAAACTAACTTAACCAATTAAGTCAAACTATAGCGTAATCACCAACCACTGTATACTGAGTAGGCACACAGCAGATGAATGTGATAGCTATATCCAAAGAACATCCAAACTAACTTAACTTAGTAAGTGAAACTATAGCGTAATCACAGTCCACCATGTAGTGAGTAGGCACGCAGCAGAGGATTGTGATAATTGTATCCAAAGTATCTCAAACTCACTTAACCAATTAAGTCAAACTATAGCGTAATCACCAACCAGTGTATACTGAGTAGGCACACAGCAGGTGAATGTGATAATTGTATCCAAAGTTTCGCTAAATTAACTTAACCAATTATGTAAAGCTATTGCGTAATCACCAACCAGTGTATACTGAGTAGGCACACAACAGATGAATGTGATAATTGTATCCAAAGGTTATCTAAACTAACTTAAACTAGTAAGTGAAACTGTATTGTAATCACCGTTCACTGTATAATGAGTAGACCCACAGCACATGCTTGAGGTAATTGCTATCTAAAGAGCTCACCAAACTAACATTACCTTGTAAGTGAAACTATAGTGTAATATACCATCCTCCGTATACTGAGTAAGCACACTGCAGATGAAGGTGATTGTTGCCATCCAAAGTAACTTAACCTAGAATGTGAAATTGAGTGTAATATCACCAGCTGTATACTGAGTAGGTTCAGTGCAGATGATGGTTGTAGTATGCAGCCAAAGCAGCTTAACCTAGTTAGTGGATCTTGAGTGTAATTCTGAGCTGCTACGTACTGAGTAGATCACAAGTTAGAAATAGGAACGCCGTTTAGCATAGCAACTGATACCAAATAGCAAATTTCACTTTGAGCTTGTACAGTAACACATTACAGTGTTACTGTTAATGAAATATGAGCATGTGAAGTACTCATCCGAACCAGGGATGAAAGAACTAGAACACAGGAATTCACAAAATTAGCAATCAAAAAGAAAGGTTGAGTTCACTTTATCTGCAGTAAAGTATGAAGCATTTCCTATAATAATCAACAATAAAGCATTGATTGATCCAATTTTACAAGTTTCCTCTGGTAGAGCTGTTCACAACGCATTACACATCACATCCCTATAACACAGTAATTCCTCTTCACTGTGGGGCATTTCACTTCCGCAGAGTATTCTTCAGGTCTTGTTACACATTATAGTTTACCCAAGGAAGGTACACAGGAAAGAAATTGACAATGTTTTTATTTAAATAACATACGTATTACATGACACTAATCTGTATTTTGGATTTTATCAATACTAGTTTCTGATATAATACAGTTGTAATGTAATTCACAAATAGTTGTACTGGTTGCACTGAATATTGGAATCAGTACAGAATTCAATACTTACCTGTACTTAAGGTGCTTTTGAGATCCCCTTCTTTAAGCAATGCCCCTCCTCGCATTGCCTTGTGGCAGCCAACCAGATTCTATTCTTTATTCTGCCCCCTCTGTAATTTCTTCTCTTCCATCTTCTCACAACTTTTTTAAATGTGGACAGAACCGGTATTAAGGTTCATGAATATGGTTGAGGCAGTGTATTATCACATTTTCTGTGTTCCCAAAGCTCCTCACCAATCTCCTTTTAAGTTTTCTTGTGTTATCGTCAGGTCAATATCTTTTCTAGTTTCTTCCAAAGGTAGTTTTGAGTTCATGTTCTTGATTGCTGCATTGTCGTCCACATTCCAGCAGTCTGCATCAGGTTGAAGGATGGGAGAAAATGAGCTCACCAAATATTTCCCATTTTTAAAACATGTAAGTGATGGTAGTATCAGTGAATTGAACCACTTGTACTGCCTGGTAGTGGGTACTCTATATAAATTATCTGGCAATGCAGTGTAATTAATTTATTTGGTGAGCTATATATTTTCTAGATATGCATTCCAGTTTGACGGGTATTAATTATAGCATTTCTTACTTTATAATATCACTCTGCTTCTCTCTGATATTTATGCATGCTGTTATCGATATATAAATTAATTGGGCCTGGTTAAAAAGGTGTATCCTATTTCAAGATAAATCCTTCTGTAATTCTTTTGACTGTAAAACCACTCCTTTTATCTCTCCTCAGTTGGCACTACACCTCAAAACAATAACACTTCACATAACTTTGTCACAGATGTCTCCTCTTCACTACACATCACTTCACTAACCTATGGAAATCTTCATGTATTGTTACTGGTGTTTGTGTTTCATAATAGTGTATAGATGTAGAATAAATTTAAGACATTATTTATAATGTTGATAGAATTTGTCTTAGAACATATTACTCATGGTTATAAGTAATATCTCATTACAAAAGCACTTAGTAAAAGAATGAAATTTGCATTTATGAAAATAATTAGTCTGCTGTAACTGATTACACTGAATATTGCAATAGTTACAGCTTGAAGCACTTACCTCCCTTCAAATGAGTTATATTATCCTCTTCTTTAAGCAATGCCCCACCACGCATTGCTCAGTGGTGGTCAACCAAATTCTAATACTTATTCCACCTCCTCAGAGACTTTTCTTATCCATGCTGCTCCGACAAATCCCTTAGTCACTCCTACAGTGCATTAAATTCTTTATAATTAACTTCATTTAGTCAGATTCATATGCTCTCAGTGCATGTCAAGTTCCCTGGGAACTTCGTTAAACCAATATTGTAAAACTCCTCAATGATGATCAAAACACTTCCATTAGTAACTGTGTGGCATCTACATTTTAAGTCAGATTCTTTGATCTTCACTCCTTTAATGCTTAGATTCCTAAGTTATTCTTTGATGTTGCAGCAGATCAGATTCACCACTATGTGCAAGCAAATACATTACTCCAGTAAATGTAGACCCTGCACAGTTCTCAACACATTCTGTTTCAGTTACAATTCCTTCTGCAACAGACTAAAACTCCAAACATTCAGTGACTCACTTCACAAATGCTGCAGATTAGTCACTTCATCACACTAGTTAAGAAGTCTTCACGACACCACAGCGCGCATCGAGTCCTTTTCTCTTAATGGATCAATGCTTTATTGTTGACTAATAAGAGAAATACATAAAGTTTTCATACTCATATAATTATAACCCCCTTCTCACTCTTTAATTTAATCTTTTGGATTTCCATTTCACCTACTACTTAATAGTTGAAATATGGACATTTCCAAAAATATTTAAAGACTTTGGACCTATGACACCCATTTCTCTTCCTATAGGATACAGCAAAACCTAATATGCTTGATTTGGGACCATTTGTGAACATAGTCATAATTGGAAAGTACCTTAACAAAAGGACACTGAAAAGGAAGACCGTTGCTTGTAAATTCAAAAGATTACTAAAAAGATTAAATAACAACATCGGATGACGTATTCTCTATACTGGGTAAAAAAACAGCACATGTGCGGGCAGTCACCATCCAAATTGTTGTTTAGGTAACATTAGCTAGTAAGCAAAACTAAGGTAGTAGCATCATTCCCTCTATACTGGGTGCGAGGCAAAAAACGCTGAATGCACTTGCCATTGAAAATATGGTCAAAGACATCATAATCTTGTAAGGTGTAAGGAAACACAAATAATCAATTGCCAAATACTGACTATGTACATAGTAGATAACGCTAGTAGTTGGCGTTGAAAAAGCTCGCATAACTCAATTAACCGAGTCAACAAAATTAATGACTAATCCTCACCCACTGTATACTGAGTAGACACACCACAGATGAATGTGGTAACTGGCAGTGAAAGAATTGTCCAAACTGGTAAGTGAAGCTATACTGTAATCAACCACTGTAGAGTATTATGCACACAGAAGAATATTGTGGCAATTGTATCTAAAGAATTGTACTAACTAACTTAACCTAGAAAGTAAAACTATAGTCTTATGACCATCTGCTGTGTACTGAGTAGGCACACAGCAGATGAAAGTGATAATTCTATCCAAAGGTTATCCAAACTAACTTAACCTACTAAGTCAAACTATAGTGTATTCACCATCTGCTGTATACTGAGTAGGCACACAGCCGGTTAATGTGATAATTGTATCCAGAGTGTCTCTAAACTAAGTTAACCAATTAAGCCAAACTATAGTGTAATCACCATCCATTGTATACTGAGTAGGCACATAGCAGATGAATGTGATAATTGTATCCAAAGTATCTCAAACTCACTTAACCAATTAAGTCAAACTATAATGTAATCACCAACCACTGTATACTGAGTAGGCAGACAGCAGATGAATGTGATAATTGTATCCAAAGTTTCTCTAACCTATCTTAACCAATTATGTCAAACTGTAGTGTGATCACCAACCACTGTATACTGAGTAGGCACACAGCAGATGAATGTGATAGCTATATCCAAAGAACATCCAAACTAACTTAACTTAGTAAGTGAAACTATAGTGTAATCACAGTCCACCATGTAGTGAGTAGGCACGCAGCAAAGGATTGCGATAATTGTATCCAAAGTTTATCCAAACTAACTTAACCAATTAAGTCAAACTATAGCGTAATCACCAACCACTGTATACTGAGTAGGCACACAGCAGATGAATGTGATAGCTATATCCAAAGAACATCCAAACTAACTTAACTTAGTAAGTGAAACTATAGCGTAATCACAGTCCACCATGTAGTGAGTAGGCACGCAGCAGAGGATTGTGATAATTGTATCCAAAGTATCTCAAACTCACTTAACCAATTAAGTCAAACTATAGCGTAATCACCAACCAGTGTATACTGAGTAGGCACACAGCAGATAAATGTGATAATTGTATCCAGAGTTTCTCTAAACTGACATAATCAATTAAGCCAAACTATAGTGTAATCACCATCCACTGTATACTGAGTAGGCACACAGCAGATGAATGTGATAGCTATATCCAAAGAACATCCAAACTAACTTAACTTAGTAAGTGAAACTATAGTGTAATCACAGTCCACCATGTAGTGAGTAGGCACGCAGCAAAGGATTGCGATAATTGTATCCAAAGTTTATCCAAACTAACTTAACCAATTAAGTCAAACTATAGCGTAATCACCAACCACTGTATACTGAGTAGGCACACAGCAGATGAATGTGATAGCTATATCCAAAGAACATCCAAACTAACTTAACTTAGTAAGTGAAACTATAGCGTAATCACAGTCCACCATGTAGTGAGTAGGCACGCAGCAGAGGATTGTGATAATTGTATCCAAAGTATCTCAAACTCACTTAACCAATTAAGTCAAACTATAGCGTAATCACCAACCAGTGTATACTGAGTAGGCACACAGCAGATAAATGTGATAATTGTATCCAGAGTTTCTCTAAACTGACATAATCAATTAAGCCAAACTATAGTGTAATCACCATCCACTGTATACTGAGTAGGCACACAGGAGATGAATGTGATAGCTATATCCAAAGAACATCCAAACTAACTTAACTTAGTAAGTGAAACTGTAGTGTAATCACAGTCCACCATGTAGTGAGTAGGCACGCAGCAGAGGATTGTGATAATTGTATCCAAAGTATCTCAAACTGACATAACCAATTAAGCCAAACTATAGTGTAATCACCAGCCACTGTATACTGAGTAGGCACACAGCAGGTGAATGTGATAATTGTATCCAAAGTTTCGCTAAATTAACTTAACCAATTATGTAAAGCTATTGCGTAATCACCAACCAGTGTATACTGAGTAGGCACACAACAGATGAATGTGATAATTGTATCCAAAGGTTATCTAAACTAACTTAAACTAGTAAGTGAAACTGTATTGTAATCACCGTTCACTGTATAATGAGTAGACCCACAGCACATGCTTGAGGTAATTGCTATCTAAAGAGCTCACCAAACTAACATTACCTTGTAAGTGAAACTATAGTGTAATATACCATCCTCCGTATACTGAGTAAGCACACTGCAGATGAAGGTGATTGTTGCCATCCAAAGTAACTTAACCTAGAATGTGAAATTGAGTGTAATATCACCAGCTGTATACTGAGTAGGTTCAGTGCAGATGATGGTTGTAGTATGCAGCCAAAGCAGCTTAACCTAGTTAGTGGATCTTGAGTGTAATTCTGAGCTGCTACGTACTGAGTAGATCACAAGTTAGAAATAGGAACGCCGTTTAGCATAGCAACTGATACCAAATAGCAAATTTCACTTTGAGCTTGTACAGTAACACATTACAGTGTTACTGTTAATGAAATATGAGCATGTGAAGTACTCATTCGAACCAGGGATGAAAGAACTAGAACACAGGAATTCACAAAATTAGCAATCAAAAAGAAAGGTTGAGTTCACTTTATCTGCAGTAAAGTATGAAGCATTTCCTATAATAATCAACAATAAAGCATTGATTGATCCAATTTTACAAGTTTCCTCTGGTAGAACTGTTCACAACGCATTACACATCACATCCCTATAACACAGTAATTCCTCTTCACTGTGGGGCATTTCACTTCCGCAGAGTATTCTTCAGGTCTTGTTACACATTATAGTTTACCCAAGGAAGGTACACAGGAAAGAAATTGACAATGTTTTTATTTAAATAACATACGTATTACATGACACTAATCTGTATTTTGGATTTTATCAATACTAGTTTCTTATATAATACAGTTGTAATGTAATTCACAAATAGTTGTACTGGTTGCACTGAATATTGGAATCAGTACAGAATTCAATACTTACCTGTACTTAAGGTGCTTTTGAGATCCCCTTCTTTAAGCAATGCCCCTCCTTGCATTGCCTTGTGGCAGCCAACCAGATTCTATTCTTTATTCTGCCCCCTCTGTAATTTCTTCTCTTCCATCTTCTCACAACTTTTTTAAATGTGGACAGAACCGGTATTAAGGTTCATGAATATGGTTGAGGCAGTGTATTATCACATTTTCTGTGTTCCCAAAGCTCCTCACCAATCTCCTTTTAAGTTTTCTTGTGTTATCGTCAGGTCAATATCTTTTCTAGTTTCTTCCAAAGGTAGTTTTGAGTTCATGTTCTTGATTGCTGCATTGTCGTCCACATTCCAGCAGTCTGCATCAGGTTGAAGGATGGGAGAAAATGAGCTCACCAAATATTTCCCATTTTTAAAACATGTAAGTGATGGTAGTATCAGTGAATTGAACCACTTGTACTGCCTGGTAGTGGGTACTCTATATAAATTATCTGGCAATGCAGTGTAATTAATTTATTTGGTGAGCTATATATTTTCTAGATATGCATTCCAGTTTGACGGGTATTAATTATAGCATTTCTTACTTTATAATATCACTCTGCTTCTCTCTGATATTTATGCATGCTGTTATCGATATATAAATTAATTGGGCCTGGTTAAAAAGGTGTATCCTATTTCAAGATAAATCCTTCTGTAATTCTTTTGACTGTAAAACCACTCCTTTTATCTCTCCTCAGTTGGCACTACACCTCAAAACAATAACACTTCACATAACTTTGTCACAGATGTCTCCTCTTCACTACACATCACTTCACTAACCTATGGAAATCTTCATGTATTGTTACTGGTGTTTGTGTTTCATAATAGTGTATAGATGTAGAATAAATTTAAGACATTATTTATAATGTTGATAGAATTTGTCTTAGAACATATTACTCATGGTTATAAGTAATATCTCATTACAAAAGCACTTAGTAAAAGAATGAAATTTGCATTTATGAAAATAATTAGTCTGCTGTAACTGATTACACTGAATATTGCAATAGTTACAGCTTGAAGCACTTACCTCCCTTCAAATGAGTTATATTATCCTCTTCTTTAAGCAATGCCCCACCACGCATTGCTCAGTGGTGGTCAACCAAATTCTAATACTTATTCCACCTCCTCAGAGACTTTTCTTATCCATGCTGCTCCGACAAATCCCTTAGTCACTCCTACAGTGCATTAAATTCTTTATAATTAACTTCATTTAGTCAGATTCATATGCTCTCAGTGCATGTCAAGTTCCCTGGGAACTTCGTTAAACCAATATTGTAAAACTCCTCAATGATGATCAAAACACTTCCATTAGTAACTGTGTGGCATCTACATTTTAAGTCAGATTCTTTGATCTTCACTCCTTTAATGCTTAGATTCCTAAGTTATTCTTTGATGTTGCAGCAGATCAGATTCACCACTATGTGCAAGCAAATACATTACTCCAGTAAATGTAGACCCTGCACAGTTCTCAACACATTCTGTTTCAGTTACAATTCCTTCTGCAACAGACTAAAACTCCAAACATTCAGTGACTCACTTCACAAATGCTGCAGATTAGTCACTTCATCACACTAGTTAAGAAGTCTTCACGACACCACAGCGCGCATCGAGTCCTTTTCTCTTAATGGATCAATGCTTTATTGTTGACTAATAAGAGAAATACATAAAGTTTTCATACTCATATAATTATAACCCCCTTCTCACTCTTTAATTTAATCTTTTGGATTTCCATTTCACCTACTACTTAATAGTTGAAATATGGACATTTCCAAAAATATTTAAAGACTTTGGACCTATGACACCCATTTCTCTTCCTATAGGATACAGCAAAACCTAATATGCTTGATTTGGGACCATTTGTGAACATAGTCATAATTGGAAAGTACCTTAACAAAAGGACACTGAAAAGGAAGACCGTTGCTTGTAAATTCAAAAGATTACTAAAAAGATTAAATAACAACATCGGATGACGTATTCTCTATACTGGGTAAAAAAACAGCACATGTGCGGGCAGTCACCATCCAAATTGTTGTTTAGGTAACATTAGCTAGTAAGCAAAACTAAGGTAGTAGCATCATTCCCTCTATACTGGGTGCGAGGCAAAAAACGCTGAATGCACTTGCCATTGAAAATATGGTCAAAGACATCATAATCTTGTAAGGTGTAAGGAAACACAAATAATCAATTGCCAAATACTGACTATGTACATAGTAGATAACGCTAGTAGTTGGCGTTGAAAAAGCTCGCATAACTCAATTAACCGAGTCAACAAAATTAATGACTAATCCTCACCCACTGTATACTGAGTAGACACACCACAGATGAATGTGGTAACTGGCAGTGAAAGAATTGTCCAAACTGGTAAGTGAAGCTATACTGTAATCAACCACTGTAAAGTATTATGCACACAGAAGAATATTGTGGCAATTGTATCTAAAGAATTGTACTAACTAACTTAACCTAGAAAGTAAAACTATAGTCTTATGACCATCTGCTGTGTACTGAGTAGGCACACAGCAGATGAAAGTGATAATTCTATCCAAAGGTTATCCAAACTAACTTAACCTACTAAGTCAAACTATAGTGTATTCACCATCTGCTGTATACTGAGTAGGCACACAGCCGGTTAATGTGATAATTGTATCCAGAGTGTCTCTAAACTAAGTTAACCAATTAAGCCAAACTATAGTGTAATCACCATCCATTGTATACTGAGTAGGCACATAGCAGATGAATGTGATAATTGTATCCAAAGTATCTCAAACTCACTTAACCAATTAAGTCAAACTATAATGTAATCACCAACCACTGTATACTGAGTAGGCAGACAGCAGATGAATGTGATAATTGTATCCAAAGTTTCTCTAACCTATCTTAACCAATTATGTCAAACTGTAGTGTGATCACCAACCACTGTATACTGAGTAGGCACACAGCAGATGAATGTGATAGCTATATCCAAAGAACATCCAAACTAACTTAACTTAGTAAGTGAAACTATAGTGTAATCACAGTCCACCATGTAGTGAGTAGGCACGCAGCAAAGGATTGCGATAATTGTATCCAAAGTTTATCCAAACTAACTTAACCAATTAAGTCAAACTATAGCGTAATCACCAACCACTGTATACTGAGTAGGCACACAGCAGATGAATGTGATAGCTATATCCAAAGAACATCCAAACTAACTTAACTTAGTAAGTGAAACTATAGCGTAATCACAGTCCACCATGTAGTGAGTAGGCACGCAGCAGAGGATTGTGATAATTGTATCCAAAGTATCTCAAACTCACTTAACCAATTAAGTCAAACTATAGCGTAATCACCAACCAGTGTATACTGAGTAGGCACACAGCAGGTGAATGTGATAATTGTATCCAAAGTTTCGCTAAATTAACTTAACCAATTATGTAAAGCTATTGCGTAATCACCAACCAGTGTATACTGAGTAGGCACACAACAGATGAATGTGATAATTGTATCCAAAGGTTATCTAAACTAACTTAAACTAGTAAGTGAAACTATATTGTAATCACCGTTCACTGTATAATGAGTAGACCCACAGCACATGCTTGAGGTAATTGCTATCTAAAGAGCTCACCAAACTAACATTACCTTGTAAGTGAAACTATAGTGTAATATACCATCCTCCGTATACTGAGTAAGCACACTGCAGATGAAGGTGATTGTTGCCATCCAAAGTAACTTAACCTAGAATGTGAAATTGAGTGTAATATCACCAGCTGTATACTGAGTAGGTTCAGTGCAGATGATGGTTGTAGTATGCAGCCAAAGCAGCTTAACCTAGTTAGTGGATCTTGAGTGTAATTCTGAGCTGCTACGTACTGAGTAGATCACAAGTTAGAAATAGGAACGCCGTTTAGCATAGCAACTGATACCAAATAGCAAATTTCACTTTGAGCTTGTACAGTAACACATTACAGTGTTACTGTTAATGAAATATGAGCATGTGAAGTACTCATCCGAACCAGGGATGAAAGAACTAGAACACAGGAATTCACAAAATTAGCAATCAAAAAGAAAGGTTGAGTTCACTTTATCTGCAGTAAAGTATGAAGCATTTCCTATAATAATCAACAATAAAGCATTGATTGATCCAATTTTACAAGTTTCCTCTGGTAGAACTGTTCACAACGCATTACACATCACATCCCTATAACACAGTAATTCCTCTTCACTGTGGGGCATTTCACTTCCGCAGAGTATTCTTCAGGTCTTGTTACACATTATAGTTTACCCAAGGAAGGTACACAGGAAAGAAATTGACAATGTTTTTATTTAAATAACATACGTATTACATGACACTAATCTGTATTTTGGATTTTATCAATACTAGTTTCTGATATAATACAGTTGTAATGTAATTCACAAATAGTTGTACTGGTTGCACTGAATATTGGAATCAGTACAGAATTCAATACTTACCTGTACTTAAGGTGCTTTTGAGATCCCCTTCTTTAAGCAATGCCCCTCCTCGCATTGCCTTGTGGCAGCCAACCAGATTCTATTCTTTATTCTGCCCCCTCTGTAATTTCTTCTCTTCCATCTTCTCACAACTTTTTTAAATGTGGACAGAACCGGTATTAAGGTTCATGAATATGGTTGAGGCAGTGTATTATCACATTTTCTGTGTTCCCAAAGCTCCTCACCAATCTCCTTTTAAGTTTTCTTGTGTTATCGTCAGGTCAATATCTTTTCTAGTTTCTTCCAAAGGTAGTTTTGAGTTCATGTTCTTGATTGCTGCATTGTCGTCCACATTCCAGCAGTCTGCATCAGGTTGAAGGATGGGAGAAAATGAGCTCACCAAATATTTCCCATTTTTAAAACATGTAAGTGATGGTAGTATCAGTGAATTGAACCACTTGTACTGCCTGGTAGTGGGTACTCTATATAAATTATCTGGCAATGCAGTGTAATTAATTTATTTGGTGAGCTATATATTTTCTAGATATGCATTCCAGTTTGACGGGTATTAATTATAGCATTTCTTACTTTATAATATCACTCTGCTTCTCTCTGATATTTATGCATGCTGTTATCGATATATAAATTAATTGGGCCTGGTTAAAAAGGTGTATCCTATTTCAAGATAAATCCTTCTGTAATTCTTTTGACTGTAAAACCACTCCTTTTATCTCTCCTCAGTTGGCACTACACCTCAAAACAATAACACTTCACATAACTTTGTCACAGATGTCTCCTCTTCACTACACATCACTTCACTAACCTATGGAAATCTTCATGTATTGTTACTGGTGTTTGTGTTTCATAATAGTGTATAGATGTAGAATAAATTTAAGACATTATTTATAATGTTGATAGAATTTGTCTTAGAACATATTACTCATGGTTATAAGTAATATCTCATTACAAAAGCACTTAGTAAAAGAATGAAATTTGCATTTATGAAAATAATTAGTCTGCTGTAACTGATTACACTGAATATTGCAATAGTTACAGCTTGAAGCACTTACCTCCCTTCAAATGAGTTATATTATCCTCTTCTTTAAGCAATGCCCCACCACGCATTGCTCAGTGGTGGTCAACCAAATTCTAATACTTATTCCACCTCCTCAGAGACTTTTCTTATCCATGCTGCTCCGACAAATCCCTTAGTCACTCCTACAGTGCATTAAATTCTTTATAATTAACTTCATTTAGTCAGATTCATATGCTCTCAGTGCATGTCAAGTTCCCTGGGAACTTCGTTAAACCAATATTGTAAAACTCCTCAATGATGATCAAAACACTTCCATTAGTAACTGTGTGGCATCTACATTTTAAGTCAGATTCTTTGATCTTCACTCCTTTAATGCTTAGATTCCTAAGTTATTCTTTGATGTTGCAGCAGATCAGATTCACCACTATGTGCAAGCAAATACATTACTCCAGTAAATGTAGACCCTGCACAGTTCTCAACACATTCTGTTTCAGTTACAATTCCTTCTGCAACAGACTAAAACTCCAAACATTCAGTGACTCACTTCACAAATGCTGCAGATTAGTCACTTCATCACACTAGTTAAGAAGTCTTCACGACACCACAGCGCGCATCGAGTCCTTTTCTCTTAATGGATCAATGCTTTATTGTTGACTAATAAGAGAAATACATAAAGTTTTCATACTCATATAATTATAACCCCCTTCTCACTCTTTAATTTAATCTTTTGGATTTCCATTTCACCTACTACTTAATAGTTGAAATATGGACATTTCCAAAAATATTTAAAGACTTTGGACCTATGACACCCATTTCTCTTCCTATAGGATACAGCAAAACCTAATATGCTTGATTTGGGACCATTTGTGAACATAGTCATAATTGGAAAGTACCTTAACAAAAGGACACTGAAAAGGAAGACCGTTGCTTGTAAATTCAAAAGATTACTAAAAAGATTAAATAACAACATCGGATGACGTATTCTCTATACTGGGTAAAAAAACAGCACATGTGCGGGCAGTCACCATCCAAATTGTTGTTTAGGTAACATTAGCTAGTAAGCAAAACTAAGGTAGTAGCATCATTCCCTCTATACTGGGTGCGAGGCAAAAAACGCTGAATGCACTTGCCATTGAAAATATGGTCAAAGACATCATAATCTTGTAAGGTGTAAGGAAACACAAATAATCAATTGCCAAATACTGACTATGTACATAGTAGATAACGCTAGTAGTTGGCGTTGAAAAAGCTCGCATAACTCAATTAACCGAGTCAACAAAATTAATGACTAATCCTCACCCACTGTATACTGAGTAGACACACCACAGATGAATGTGGTAACTGGCAGTGAAAGAATTGTCCAAACTGGTAAGTGAAGCTATACTGTAATCAACCACTGTAAAGTATTATGCACACAGAAGAATATTGTGGCAATTGTATCTAAAGAATTGTACTAACTAACTTAACCTAGAAAGTAAAACTATAGTCTTATGACCATCTGCTGTGTACTGAGTAGGCACACAGCAGATGAAAGTGATAATTCTATCCAAAGGTTATCCAAACTAACTTAACCTACTAAGTCAAACTATAGTGTATTCACCATCTGCTGTATACTGAGTAGGCACACAGCCGGTTAATGTGATAATTGTATCCAGAGTGTCTCTAAACTAAGTTAACCAATTAAGCCAAACTATAGTGTAATCACCATCCATTGTATACTGAGTAGGCACATAGCAGATGAATGTGATAATTGTATCCAAAGTATCTCAAACTCACTTAACCAATTAAGTCAAACTATAATGTAATCACCAACCACTGTATACTGAGTAGGCAGACAGCAGATGAATGTGATAATTGTATCCAAAGTTTCTCTAACCTATCTTAACCAATTATGTCAAACTGTAGTGTGATCACCAACCACTGTATACTGAGTAGGCACACAGCAGATGAATGTGATAGCTATATCCAAAGAACATCCAAACTAACTTAACTTAGTAAGTGAAACTATAGTGTAATCACAGTCCACCATGTAGTGAGTAGGCACGCAGCAAAGGATTGCGATAATTGTATCCAAAGTTTATCCAAACTAACTTAACCAATTAAGTCAAACTATAGCGTAATCACCAACCACTGTATACTGAGTAGGCACACAGCAGATGAATGTGATAGCTATATCCAAAGAACATCCAAACTAACTTAACTTAGTAAGTGAAACTATAGCGTAATCACAGTCCACCATGTAGTGAGTAGGCACGCAGCAGAGGATTGTGATAATTGTATCCAAAGTATCTCAAACTCACTTAACCAATTAAGTCAAACTATAGCGTAATCACCAACCAGTGTATACTGAGTAGGCACACAGCAGGTGAATGTGATAATTGTATCCAAAGTTTCGCTAAATTAACTTAACCAATTATGTAAAGCTATTGCGTAATCACCAACCAGTGTATACTGAGTAGGCACACAACAGATGAATGTGATAATTGTATCCAAAGGTTATCTAAACTAACTTAAACTAGTAAGTGAAACTATATTGTAATCACCGTTCACTGTATAATGAGTAGACCCACAGCACATGCTTGAGGTAATTGCTATCTAAAGAGCTCACCAAACTAACATTACCTTGTAAGTGAAACTATAGTGTAATATACCATCCTCCGTATACTGAGTAAGCACACTGCAGATGAAGGTGATTGTTGCCATCCAAAGTAACTTAACCTAGAATGTGAAATTGAGTGTAATATCACCAGCTGTATACTGAGTAGGTTCAGTGCAGATGATGGTTGTAGTATGCAGCCAAAGCAGCTTAACCTAGTTAGTGGATCTTGAGTGTAATTCTGAGCTGCTACGTACTGAGTAGATCACAAGTTAGAAATAGGAACGCCGTTTAGCATAGCAACTGATACCAAATAGCAAATTTCACTTTGAGCTTGTACAGTAACACATTACAGTGTTACTGTTAATGAAATATGAGCATGTGAAGTACTCATCCGAACCAGGGATGAAAGAACTAGAACACAGGAATTCACAAAATTAGCAATCAAAAAGAAAGGTTGAGTTCACTTTATCTGCAGTAAAGTATGAAGCATTTCCTATAATAATCAACAATAAAGCATTGATTGATCCAATTTTACAAGTTTCCTCTGGTAGAACTGTTCACAACGCATTACACATCACATCCCTATAACACAGTAATTCCTCTTCACTGTGGGGCATTTCACTTCCGCAGAGTATTCTTCAGGTCTTGTTACACATTATAGTTTACCCAAGGAAGGTACACAGGAAAGAAATTGACAATGTTTTTATTTAAATAACATACGTATTACATGACACTAATCTGTATTTTGGATTTTATCAATACTAGTTTCTGATATAATACAGTTGTAATGTAATTCACAAATAGTTGTACTGGTTGCACTGAATATTGGAATCAGTACAGAATTCAATACTTACCTGTACTTAAGGTGCTTTTGAGATCCCCTTCTTTAAGCAATGCCCCTCCTCGCATTGCCTTGTGGCAGCCAACCAGATTCTATTCTTTATTCTGCCCCCTCTGTAATTTCTTCTCTTCCATCTTCTCACAACTTTTTTAAATGTGGACAGAACCGGTATTAAGGTTCATGAATATGGTTGAGGCAGTGTATTATCACATTTTCTGTGTTCCCAAAGCTCCTCACCAATCTCCTTTTAAGTTTTCTTGTGTTATCGTCAGGTCAATATCTTTTCTAGTTTCTTCCAAAGGTAGTTTTGAGTTCATGTTCTTGATTGCTGCATTGTCGTCCACATTCCAGCAGTCTGCATCAGGTTGAAGGATGGGAGAAAATGAGCTCACCAAATATTTCCCATTTTTAAAACATGTAAGTGATGGTAGTATCAGTGAATTGAACCACTTGTACTGCCTGGTAGTGGGTACTCTATATAAATTATCTGGCAATGCAGTGTAATTAATTTATTTGGTGAGCTATATATTTTCTAGATATGCATTCCAGTTTGACGGGTATTAATTATAGCATTTCTTACTTTATAATATCACTCTGCTTCTCTCTGATATTTATGCATGCTGTTATCGATATATAAATTAATTGGGCCTGGTTAAAAAGGTGTATCCTATTTCAAGATAAATCCTTCTGTAATTCTTTTGACTGTAAAACCACTCCTTTTATCTCTCCTCAGTTGGCACTACACCTCAAAACAATAACACTTCACATAACTTTGTCACAGATGTCTCCTCTTCACTACACATCACTTCACTAACCTATGGAAATCTTCATGTATTGTTACTGGTGTTTGTGTTTCATAATAGTGTATAGATGTAGAATAAATTTAAGACATTATTTATAATGTTGATAGAATTTGTCTTAGAACATATTACTCATGGTTATAAGTAATATCTCATTACAAAAGCACTTAGTAAAAGAATGAAATTTGCATTTATGAAAATAATTAGTCTGCTGTAACTGATTACACTGAATATTGCAATAGTTACAGCTTGAAGCACTTACCTCCCTTCAAATGAGTTATATTATCCTCTTCTTTAAGCAATGCCCCACCACGCATTGCTCAGTGGTGGTCAACCAAATTCTAATACTTATTCCACCTCCTCAGAGACTTTTCTTATCCATGCTGCTCCGACAAATCCCTTAGTCACTCCTACAGTGCATTAAATTCTTTATAATTAACTTCATTTAGTCAGATTCATATGCTCTCAGTGCATGTCAAGTTCCCTGGGAACTTCGTTAAACCAATATTGTAAAACTCCTCAATGATGATCAAAACACTTCCATTAGTAACTGTGTGGCATCTACATTTTAAGTCAGATTCTTTGATCTTCACTCCTTTAATGCTTAGATTCCTAAGTTATTCTTTGATGTTGCAGCAGATCAGATTCACCACTATGTGCAAGCAAATACATTACTCCAGTAAATGTAGACCCTGCACAGTTCTCAACACATTCTGTTTCAGTTACAATTCCTTCTGCAACAGACTAAAACTCCAAACATTCAGTGACTCACTTCACAAATGCTGCAGATTAGTCACTTCATCACACTAGTTAAGAAGTCTTCACGACACCACAGCGCGCATCGAGTCCTTTTCTCTTAATGGATCAATGCTTTATTGTTGACTAATAAGAGAAATACATAAAGTTTTCATACTCATATAATTATAACCCCCTTCTCACTCTTTAATTTAATCTTTTGGATTTCCATTTCACCTACTACTTAATAGTTGAAATATGGACATTTCCAAAAATATTTAAAGACTTTGGACCTATGACACCCATTTCTCTTCCTATAGGATACAGCAAAACCTAATATGCTTGATTTGGGACCATTTGTGAACATAGTCATAATTGGAAAGTACCTTAACAAAAGGACACTGAAAAGGAAGACCGTTGCTTGTAAATTCAAAAGATTACTAAAAAGATTAAATAACAACATCGGATGACGTATTCTCTATACTGGGTAAAAAAACAGCACATGTGCGGGCAGTCACCATCCAAATTGTTGTTTAGGTAACATTAGCTAGTAAGCAAAACTAAGGTAGTAGCATCATTCCCTCTATACTGGGTGCGAGGCAAAAAACGCTGAATGCACTTGCCATTGAAAATATGGTCAAAGACATCATAATCTTGTAAGGTGTAAGGAAACACAAATAATCAATTGCCAAATACTGACTATGTACATAGTAGATAACGCTAGTAGTTGGCGTTGAAAAAGCTCGCATAACTCAATTAACCGAGTCAACAAAATTAATGACTAATCCTCACCCACTGTATACTGAGTAGACACACCACAGATGAATGTGGTAACTGGCAGTGAAAGAATTGTCCAAACTGGTAAGTGAAGCTATACTGTAATCAACCACTGTAGAGTATTATGCACACAGAAGAATATTGTGGCAATTGTATCTAAAGAATTGTACTAACTAACTTAACCTAGAAAGTAAAACTATAGTCTTATGACCATCTGCTGTGTACTGAGTAGGCACACAGCAGATGAAAGTGATAATTCTATCCAAAGGTTATCCAAACTAACTTAACCTACTAAGTCAAACTATAGTGTATTCACCATCTGCTGTATACTGAGTAGGCACACAGCCGGTTAATGTGATAATTGTATCCAGAGTGTCTCTAAACTAAGTTAACCAATTAAGCCAAACTATAGTGTAATCACCATCCATTGTATACTGAGTAGGCACATAGCAGATGAATGTGATAATTGTATCCAAAGTATCTCAAACTCACTTAACCAATTAAGTCAAACTATAATGTAATCACCAACCACTGTATACTGAGTAGGCAGACAGCAGATGAATGTGATAATTGTATCCAAAGTTTCTCTAACCTATCTTAACCAATTATGTCAAACTGTAGTGTGATCACCAGCCACTGTATACTGAGTAGGCACACAGCAGATGAATGTGATAGCTATATCCAAAGAACATCCAAACTAACTTAACTTAGTAAGTGAAACTATAGTGTAATCACAGTCCACCATGTAGTGAGTAGGCACACAGCAAAGGATTGCGATAATTGTATCCAAAGTTTATCCAAACTAACTTAACCAATTAAGTCAAACTATAGCGTAATCACCAACCACTGTATACTGAGTAGGCACACAGCAGATGAATGTGATAGCTATATCCAAAGAACATCCAAACTAACTTAACTTAGTAAGTGAAACTATAGTGTAATCACAGTCCACCATGTAGTGAGTAGGCACGCAGCAGAGGATTGTGATAATTGTATCCAAAGTATCTCAAACTCACTTAACCAATTAAGTCAAACTATAGCGTAATCACCAACCAGTGTATACTGAGTAGGCACACAGCAGATAAATGTGATAATTGTATCCAGAGTTTCTCTAAACTGACATAATCAATTAAGCCAAACTATAGTGTAATCACCATCCACTGTATACTGAGTAGGCAAACAGCAGATGAATGTGATAGCTATATCCAAAGAACATCCAAACTAACTTAACTTAGTAAGTGAAACTATAGTGTAATCACAGTCCACCATGTAGTGAGTAGGCACGCAGCAGAGGATTGTGATAATTGTATCCAAAGTATCTCAAACTGACATAACCATTTAAGCCAAACTATAGTGTAATCACCAGCCACTGTATACTGAGTAGGCACACAGCAGGTGAATGTGATAATTGTGTCCAAAGTTTCGCTAAATTAACTTAACCAATTATGTAAAGCTATTGCGTAATCACCAACCAGTGTATACTGAGTAGGCACACAACAGATGAATGTGATAGCTATATCCAAAGGACATCCAAACTAACTTAACTTAGTAAGTGAAAGTGAAAATCACCATCCACTGTATACTGAGTTGGCACACAGCAGATGAATGTGATAATTGTATCCAAAGGTTTCTAAACTAACTTAACCTATTAAGTGAACTGTAGTGTACTCATGATCCACGGTATACTGATTAGGCATACAACAGATGACTGGGGCAAATGTTATCCAAAGGGTTGTCCAAACTAACTTTACGTAGATAGTTTAACAATAGTGTAATTGTCATCCACCATGTATGTGATAGCTGTATCCAAGGGATGTCCAAACTAACATAACCTACTAAATAAAACAGTAGTGTACTCAGCAACCACTGCATACTGGGTAGGCACATAGCAGATGGCTGTCGTAATTCTTATGCAAATAGTTGACCAAACTAACTTAGGTAACCTAGTAAGTGAAACAATAATTTAATCACCATCCACTTTATACTGAGTAAGTACATAAGAGATGATTGACGTAATTGTTGTTCAAAGGGTTGTCCAAACTAACTTAACCTAGATAGTTTAACAATAGTGTAATTAGCATCCACTGTGTACTGAGTAGGCACACAGCAGGTCATTGATGTAACTGTTAACCAAGGAGTTGTCCAAACTAACCTATCCTAGTAAGCAAAGCTAAAGTGGCAACTTAATTCCACTGTACATTGAGTAGGCACATAAGTGATCAGGGTAATTGCTAACCAAAGAATTGGCAAAACTAACTTAACCTATTAAGTGAAACTATAATGTTATCGCCACCCACTGTATAGGGAGTAGGCACACAGCAGGTGATTGTGGCAGTTGTTATCCAAAGAGCTGTACAATTTAACTTAACTTCCTAAGTGAATCCTTAGTATAATCACCATCCACTGTATATTGAGAAGGAACACACCAGATAATTGTAATAATTGTATCCAAAGTGCTGTCTAAACTAAGTTAACGTGTTAAATGTAACTGTAGTGAAATCACAATCCACTGCACACTGAGTAGGCACATGGCAGATGATTGTGGTAATTTTTATCCAAAGGGTTGTCCAAACTGATTGAAGCTAGTAGGTGAAACTATAGTGTAATCACCATTGACTTAATATTCAGTAGGCACACAGCAGAGGATGGTTTTAATTGTTATCCAAAGAGTTGTCCATACTATCTTAATGTAGATAGTTTAAGTTTTGTGTAATCACCATCCACTGTGTACTGAGGGCACACAGCAGGTGATTGTGGTATTTGTTATCTAAAGAATTCTCCAAATTAACCTTACGTAGCAAGCGAAGATAAAGTGGCACCTTAATTCTACTGTACACTGAGCAGGCACGCAGCAGATGATTGTGGTAATTGTTATCTAAAGAGTTGTCCAAACTAACTTAACCTATGTTCTTCAAAATCTTCGTGTCGCATCCTTGAAAGACATTAAACTTAAATACCAACTTTGGTTTTTAAGTGACTTTTGATGTTTGAGTTATGCTGTCCACAGACTGACACACACACACACACACACACACACACACAACAATTAATGACTGGAACAATTTGACTGCAGAGTTACTGGAGACTTTGCCTCCAAATGTAAATCATTTCAAAGAGAGGTTAAAAAGAAATCCTGTATAGTTACCATAGTGCATGAAAGGATTGTATATATGTTGTAAGGAATTGTATATTATATTGTAAGGAGTTGTATATTATATTGTAAAGAATTGTATATCATATTGTAAAGAATTGTATATCATATTGTAAAGAATTGTATATTATATTGACAGCGCTGCCACCGGGCCATGCTCTAAGCAGTGAAATAAAGTATATATCTATCTATCTATCTACACACACACACACATGGACCTTTTTCTAAAAATGTTTTTTTTTTGGATTCAAGGGGTCTCAAAACATATATTTCCGGTGAAATCTTGACATCAAATTTTTGGGGTGGAATACAATACTTCCTCAGTAGAGAAAGTAAAAGTTAGAGCAATCTAAACAAAACTAAGCTTTCAAAAATATAAGATTTTAAGAATTATTTACAAGTCATCTATTTATACGAACATTTATTATTAAGAAACATTTCTAATTTTGTTGTACACTGGTTGCCATTTCTTCAACGTCATTTGGCAATTACTGAACATAATTACACCTTGAAAATGTACACCTTTTTATCAGATATTTTTTCACTGAAAGCTGTTCTAAAATAATCTATATTACGTCTTGTACAGTTATGATGGGTATTGTTTGCTTTGTTTTCATTTTGTACTGCAAATATCACTGGCTTTATTCACATATAGTGAATATAGTGTCAATATGCTGTTATTGATGGATACATCTACATATCTAAAGATCTGATGTGTTGCATTCACACGACTTTCTCTACTCTCGTACTAACCATTCTTACAAACTCTTATTCCTACATCTTCTTCGTGTTAGTCAAGATAAACATTTGCAGAAATTATGTTGTTGTTTATTTCCTTGTAGGTGCAAGGGGAATATTAGAATACAGTAAGCTTTGAGCAATAGTCAAATCTTTTAAAGCTTTCAAATTTCATTCTCTTTGCACGGCTAATATATAAAAATGAATAACAATGTTTCATTTTACGAAAGCTTAAGCTTTCCAAAGCCCACACAAATAACAATGAATATCTCTGAAATGGTTCACTCTACAAACAAATCTATGTGCACATAAATAGTGTGTTTTAGCAAGACTTTTTTGTGTAGTAAGATTTGGTCTCTCTTAGAGTTTACGAGCTATTCAAAAGTCATCCAGAGTAAACAGGACTACATAGGCTATAGGCAGAAAATTCAAGGAATACATTTAGATTGTCATAAAATATCTTAAATACATGACGTTTTAATTAAGATCATTAGAGCGATTTTGAAAAATATCAACATTTTAGAACAATTTTCTTTGTAAATGATACCTCAGGGTGGAGGAATTTTCTTCAAAATCTTCCTGTCGCATCCTTAAAAGATGTTAAACTTAAACACCAACTTCGGTTTTTAACTGACTTTTTATTTTTGAGTTATCTGTTCACAGACTGACAGACACAGAGACACATACACAGACCTTTTTCTAAAAATGCTTTTCTTGGATTCAGGAGGTCTCAAAACATATATTTCCAGTGAAATCTTGACGTCGAATTCTTAGGTGGAATACAATACTTCCTTTACTTACTATACGTAGTAGAGTAGATAAAAATGCTTTAAAGAGAAAGTCATGTGAATACAATCCATGAAGTGTTTATGAAATTGGTGGGTATTTTGTTGTTTGGTTGCAAAACTTTCCATTAATTAATTTTAATCTTGTAGCACATAATTTTTGAGGTTGTAAGAAAAGTTTTTAAAAGTACTTTCATTTGAATTTACAGCGGTTATTTTTACAACTTTTGGAATTTGGAGCCAGTTATCTTTCTGGTTCAAAGCTGATACCAGACAAGATACCTGGTCACATCAAAAGTTGTTGAGACTATAACAAACTGATCACTTTCATACATCTTTGGCCGATGTGATGAGCCTGAAAGAGATCACATTTACTCTGCACACATTATTGTCTAGGTGCAATGGTTGGCATGCATGGGAATTATTAAAAACATCTGAGTTGTGGCTACAGTTAAAGGTCCAATTGGAGCTGAGGTACATCGGTAGACTGCGTCACATTACCCCCCATCCCACGCTGCTGAGAGACGTGAGACAGTAAACTACTTACAGGCTACCCAACCTGAAAGAGAATACAACCTAACGGGGAGGGCGGAGGACCAACTACCAGGGTCATGTGAAGGAGTCTACGTACCTCAGCCTTGCTTTATATGCCTGGGCCACCGTCCACCCGCCTTACTGTCCCCAGGTGGGGTCAACCTGGTTGACAGCAGGCAAAGTTTGTGCCATGGAAGCCACAAAGCTCTTTCCGAGATATACGTCACTAAATACGTATAATAAGATATTGAACCAATAACCTCACATTAGCCAGTTCAAGATGTTATACAGACCTTTCGACGTCTTCAGAGTTGGACCCACCTGCAAAAAGATAAAAACAAAGCGTAAATTCAGAGCAGTAAATATGCAAAAGTAAAGCAAAATAAAGTAAAGCAACGTAAATTGGAACTCTGTTTTATAAGAATCCTTGAAGACTCATGCAATTCTATGTATCGAGAATCATTATTTGGAATGCAATAACACAAAATACTGCAGTGCACAGCAAAAATACATATATTCAGTTTAGACAAAGAATATGATAAGGAATATATGAGGGTGGATTGGAAAGTAACACACAATTTTCTCTACCTTGGTATTGTGGGTGGGAGGTTGACATTTCATCAAGTTACAGTTAGAAGTTTTCACTGAAGATGCTATTTGTTTTTCATGTGTTGCTCTAGCGAGAGAAGCATAAACTATGCAACAAAAATGTTACTCTTATCAACTTGCAAAGAGCAGCAAAGTGTGGCCATGATAACCTTTGTGATTCATCACATTCCAAATGGCCGGTAACAGCTGCAACTCCACAGAATACCAGTCATTGAGGCAGCAATTTTGAAAGTTACTACAGACACACACACCATACAGTCCAGATCTAGCACTGTCAGACTTTCATCTGTTTGGTCTAATGAAGATATTCCTGGCCAATCAATACTTTGCTACAGTTGTAGAGCTGAAATCAGCGGTCTGCAGATGGCTAAACTCTAACCAAATCAACTTCTTTGAGCAGGGTGTTTTGAAACTGTTATCACGAAGGGAGAAATATGTTGAGAAAGTTGGCAACTATATAGAAAAGTAAGTATTTAGAAGATGTAGGTTCATTTGTATGTTATTTGTTTTTGTGTTTTTATGTATTGAACTTCTAAAATTTGTCGTATGGAAGTGGTGACCCCTTGCCCAGTGGGAAACCACTGCAAACAGCCTCACAAGTTTAATTTAAAAGGTGTGTTAATTAATAACACTGAACAACACTTACAACATATTTTTCTGGGACGCGTTTCGAAGGTTAACTTTCCTCCATTATCAACCGGACAATAACTGGGTTTTCATGGTGTTTCATGGTGTAGATGGTGATGCTTTTTCTGGTGTTTCTTCTGGTGGCGGTTCAATGAACTTACTGAAAATGTCTCTCTGAGGAATGTCGAAATTAAATACTCGGTTTCTATTTTTTAAAATAAAGATTTGTTCCCATGTGGACAGTTCTTGTTTTCCGGTTATGTGTTTGAGAAGTTTTGGTTCTAGCTTTATGTCATGATTTTTTGTCCAAAAGTGAAATGCAACCGCTGATTTTTCTAATTGTTTACTCTTAATGTTTCTAACGTGTTCCTTGGATCTGATTTCCAAATTTCTTTTGGTTTTTCCTATGTATATTTCATTACAATCACTGCATTCAATTTGGTATATGCCAGATTTTTTGTTAGGTGGAATAGCATCTTTGATGTTTGAAAGTAGTAGGTTTTTTATGGAGTAATGGTTTACTGCTGCTAGCTGAATGTTGTATTCCTTGAACACCTTTTTAAATTTATCAAAGGCCCATGGATGATATGTGAATTTTTTGAATATCATTTTTGTTTTTGCTGCTGTGACAGTTGTAGTTTCTTTTAATAATTCTTTCTTTTCTGCTTGTTTTACCTTTTTATCTACTAATTCTTTGGGAAAGCCATTTTTTTGTGCTATTTCAATTATTTTGTAATATTCTGTTTTATATTCTTCTGCTGAAAGAGGGATGTTCACCAATCTGTGTGTTAAACTATTGAAAATTACTTGTTTGTGGCTTCTTGGATTGTAACTATTAGCTTTTATGTAGCTGTCTGTCTGCATTGGTTTTCTGTGAATACCGAAATTTATTCTATCCTTGTTTTTGATTAATTTTAGATCTAAAAATGGTAATTTATTATCTTTTTCTACTTCCACTGTGAAATTTATACTTTTGTCCTGTATGTTCAGAAGTTTTAATACGTCACTGATGTATCTTTTTGGAACTATTGCAAATATGTCATCCACATATCGCTGCCAGAGTTTGAACATCCACGGGAAACCTTTTGTAATCCTTATTTCCAATGAACTCATGTAAATATCTGCTAAGAATGGCGAGAGAGGGTTGCCCATTGCTAAACCTGAAGTTCAACGGAAATACTTTGTTTGGAACTGGAAGAAATTTTGTTCTGTGCATAATTTGGTGAGTTCTATGTATTCTGCAATTTCTGATGATGACATTCCAAGTGATTTGAGCCAATTTTTGATCAGTGATGGGAGCTTTTCTATTGGTATACTGGGAAATAGTGACTTTACGTCAAAGGAGACAAGGGTGTCCTCTTCTGTTAATTTGAAGTCTTTGATGTGTTCTATTAGTTCATAACTGTTTCTTATGCTTAAACTTTCAAATTTAGGAAATGAATTAAATTTATTACATAGCCATTTTGCCAGTTTGTAAATTGGTGAATCTATGCTGCTAATTATGGGTCTCATGGTAATGTCTGGCTTGTGTATTTTGGGTAAACCATAGATTCTGGGTATGGTTGGATTATTTGGTTTAATTGCATACTTGTTTGGTATTATGCTTGAATTTTGTATAGTTTTTTCAAAGGTTTGAACACAAGTGGTTAGCAAAGATAGGAAGATAGCCTCATAAGTATTGGCAGGAAAACCAAAACCTTTCAGGGTTGGAAGGAAATGCCTAATCCCTACCTCAAGAACTGAGGATTTATCTGAGTACCCTTGGGGATAAAACAGCGACCTGAAGCGTTGGGCTAATCCACCTTAAGTAAAGTCGGATTCAAAAGAAAAATGTGAGCCTTGGATCTGAGGTAAACCCTGACACCACAATAGTGGTAGAACAAGGAAGTGAAAGAAGACCTTTAAAAAAAGTTATTCTGTGTCACTTGTTGATCAACTGTTTGTAATGAGCAAGCCTAGTACAAATTATCTGAAATTTTATTTAAGTGATGGAATTTGGCAGGGACTGGCAGCTAGTACAGTTTATCCAAGTTCAAATTAACAGGGGTCACTGTATAGCTAACAAGGTTAAAGTTTGCCATGTGTTTACATCACTAGTACAACTTATTCAACTTTTATGTTGTTCTTATCTTAGCTGTTTCTTTACATAACCTGAATATATCTTCAGCAAACATTAGTTCCATCACTTTTTAATCCTGGAAGTTAATGACAGTATTGTTGGAATCCACTAAGAGTGAAAACTGAGTTGACTGGTGACCCTTAACACTCAATTTTTAAATTTCCTGGAACATGTTTCAGAGTCTATTTACCTCCATTATCAACCAGACATCAACTGATCTTAGTGGTGAAGCTGATCTATCTGTAGACTGCTCTGGTGGTGGTTCCAGGAACTTGTACAATGTCTTTAGTTTCGACATTGGCCAAAGTGATCCATTGAAGATATTCCTATAATCACCACCTGTGTGGAGGTGCCACTCCCATTGTGGCAGATAGGGGAAAGCTCACCAGATATGGTGGGTACCGGGAAAATAAAATACCCGGGGCGGACCAAAGGTGAAGACCACAATGGCAGCCTTCGGTGGAGATATAGTATATCAGTATGGCGAGAGTGGCGGAAGTGGCAACCTGTCACTCAGGGCAAATTTGAGGGAAACCGCTGCTTTGCGGTGAAGAGGGATCTTCAAAGGCTAAGGGAGACAACCCCAACAGAAAAACAGCATGCTTGGAGGCTTAAGGTGGCAGTCCCAGCACCAAGCTCGGGTGCTGTGGGCCAATAGCTCGCACACCTTAAATTAAACTATTAAAGAAACATCAACAAGGAAAAACCAGACTAATTTAAAGTTGACGACTTTTGGCCTGAGAAGGTTAATGAAAATTGGGTTTTGGAAGGTAAGATCTCTGCAGGAAAGTGGAAGACTAAGGCAGGCGGTTGCATGCATGAAGAGTTAAGCCAATGAGAGAGAAGCATTGGAGTGGAACCCGCAGGGAAGGAGGAACAAGGAAGATCCTGACAAACATGGCGAAGATCTGTCCATATGGAAGCAATGGAAGAAGGCAAGACCTGGAGTGAGGTGAAGAGGATGACTGTCAGCAGGACCTGATGGCGATGCTTTGTTGATGCCCTGTGTTCCACGAGGGACAACAGGAATTAATACTATAATCACCACCAGAGCAGCCTACACATAGGGAAGAATTCAAACAATCCAAATGATGTTATGACTGCTGTCTTAGGAACATTATCTGGTTCAACTGGAATGTGATGGTAGGCTCTCACTAAGTCAATTTTAAAAATGATCCGTTTTTCATCTAGTTGACTATTAAAATCTAGCAAATTAGATATAAGTCATGAGGTGAGACATGAGCGATTCCCATAATTGCACAGTGGCACTTCTCGCCTGGAAGGCTGATGGTGGGGAAAGTTGCACAATCATGTACACGCAGAAGTCATAACGTTTCTGTCTACGAAGGAGTGAAGTTCGCTACATCAGCTTTAGTCATATTGCTAATGACATTATATATACAGTCGCCGCAATAGAAATCTTTACAAGGTAATAAAAACAACAAATTGCGACTTTACATGGTTTTATTTTTAACTTCTGCGTACAATTAGCACTTGGTCATATTTCCCTTAACGTTTATCACTTTCAGGAGTCTCCTAGGCATTGAGTCTGCTAGATATTCAAAATATTTTTTGTCCATTTCCACCCACAACTTCTTCAACACTTCCTGTAGCTCCTTAATACTTGATGGTTGCAGCTCTTTTATTTTATTTTTCATTTGATTCCAAGCATTTTCTATCGGATTTAGGTCAGGAGAGTTACCAGGCCATTGAAGTACAGGTATATTATTATCTTTCAGGAACTTCTGAACCAGCTTTGTCCTATGTGCAGGGGCACCATTATGCATGAAGTACTGACACTGGTGAATCGGCCAAAATGTGAACAAATGCTGTTGTAACACTTCTAAATAGTTACTTCCCTTCATTGTGATATTCTTTGGGAGAAAGTACAAGCCACCTCTACCATAATTACCACTAAAAGCACCCCATACCATCACACTTTCTGGATATTTAACAGTTTTGACAGTAAACTTTGGATCATATCGTGACACATTTTTTGGCCTCCTCACCATTTTGGACTTTCCTCTGACCAGTTTAAAAGTGCTTTCATCAGAAAACATTACTTTGTGCCAGTCCTCTGATGTCCAATGCTGATATGTCTTGCAAAAATGTATCCTTTTCTTCTTCATAGCTTCAGTCAGAAGAGGCTTCTTGGCTGCACACCGACTTGGTAAACCTAAGTCTTTTTGAAGTCGATGCTGAATGGTCCTTATTGCAACATTGTTGAGAAGGTCTGGGTGTTTCTTCTTTAACCCTGCCGCTGCAATCCATGGATCAGCCATCACTTCACGTTTTAGCAGGCCATCAGTTCTTGTTGAAGTCTTTCTTTACCACCTGAGCCGATTTTTCATCTTGGTGTGTTGCCAGGTGGAAAAGATGCTGCTGCTGTTTTTAGGTCATAAATAGCTTGTCTTGAAACCCTTAGATCGGCAGCTACACGAATTACAGAGGTACCTACTTCCAATAGAGTTAAAGCACGAGTCTTCTCCTCAGAAGTGAGCTTCTTGCGTCTCATTATTTGTATTATAATGAGAAATACACAACTTTAAAAATGGCACTCAGGTTAAAAATTTAATAACGACGACAAACGGGAAACAGAACACTCTGTACAAATACCAGAGACTGACTGAGACCTGGCCTGCTAATAGAAGCAAGGTGCTACTGTGCACTCAAGAATCACGTGAGTTGCAGCTCCGCCCGCTCCTTTGTATAGTAGCGGGAGAAGGAAAAACTGAGCACATTGTCTACGTAAGGATTTTCCTTGCACTAACAATGTAAAGATTTCAATTGCGGCGACTGTATAACAATTAGCTTTATAACAAACAAAGCGTTGGCCATGTGCCAACAATTACTTTCATGTGAACTGCAATTGTTTCAACTGTGCGCTGTTGTAGTGTTTATTCATTCACGGCAAACTGACACGCCTATCCCCCTCTCCCTCTCAGCCATTGCAGAGAAGGAGGGAAAGCAGCTCCCCCTATGCGCAAGAATTGTTCAGGTCTTACCTCATGGCTATACAGGGTATGTGTCTGATTTAGTGATGTTAAGGGCAGAGTAATCTTCACAAGGTCTCCAGGCAGCATCCTTTTTGGGAACTAAATAGAGAGGGCTTGCCCAACAATTTTGAGAAGTTTGACATATTTCTAAGTTAACCATTTCCTGGAACTCAGGCTTAGCTACCTTTAATTTATCAGGTGTACCTTTGTTGTAAGCAAATGTGTTTCAGTGATAATGGTGTGCCTGACTATAGTAGATGGAATGTTCAGATGAATGTTCTCTTGCCACTAGTTAGGAAAGTTCTTGCAGATGTCAGCTTACTTCTGATTTGAAGGCATAACATGAACAAATCCAATGCCTCAGACTTCAGTGGATGTTGCTGCTGACATTGTTGCGTCAATAAGCCATCTGTTCTGTAGGTCTACCAGGTGATTATAGGATGAAGAAAAACCACGCTGATGATAGGTGAGAGCAAGTCTGCTACCAAAAAATTCAGGAGAAATTACAGTGAAATTAAGGTGAAGCCTTAATAGATGTTCTCCAAAGGCCTTAATGCATGTACCATAAGCTCCACAAAGTTTCCGTTCAGACTTGTGATGATCAGTGTTCTATGGAGGAGTTACAGGTATATCAGCACCTATATACATTAAATATTTGCATCTGCTGGATTGTCATTAAAGAATAGACAGCAGGAAATACGCCATCCAACCAGGGTTGCCAATGTTTAAAAGTAAAATTATCATACCAGCCATTCAAAATTATAGAATCGGATTCAAAATTATCGTACATCATAAACCAAATGCAACAACAATGAATGTATCAGCATAACACTTATGATAATGTAGTACTGATGTTTATGGTAACCCACTGTTAAAAGAGTAACACCATTGCCAATAGGCAAGGCCGCCGATATGATGCCTGCAGTTAAAGGTGGGATATAAATGGAACACTAGAGAAAAAAATATTACCTTTATAAACATGACAAGATATAATATCCAATTTTAAAATATATTTGTTTTAAAAATTGCTCAGACATTTTGTTACCAGTGGTGATCACAAAGTACCCTCTCTCCCACCCCCCCCCCCCCCCCCCCATTGATAGTACAACTTCTATAATAAGACTGGGTGTTGTTAGGGTTAATCTGGTGTGAATAAACATTCTGAGGTTGGCACTATTATCGTAAGCACAACTAGAAGTATGAGTTGAGCTTTAGGTATCCCTGAGTACCTCAAATTATTTACTGGTGTACTGACTTGCTGCATTCCTGCCAGGGACCATGAGCTGGCGAACAAACAGTATGCAGCTTAGCAAGATGTGGCAAACCTCTACTGGATTTTGTGTTGAACAGCTCCTCCTGAAAGGCACATTAAATTTTGTGTCAGCCATTGGAATACGCATTGATGACAATCTGAGTCAGAAACCACATATTAATGAATTAATTAAAAGACTCGGTCAAATCTGCTTCCAAATTAACACTCAATGAGTAAAAATACACTTAGAGTCATGTATTTCTCAAAATTTCACTAATTCCACACAGAATATCACTGTGGGAAAATAGTAGCAAAGCAATTAAATTCAAGTTACAAAAAGAGGTGATTAGACTTATGTTCAGTTTACACTTTGTTGTTAGGTGCAACAAGTTAAACACTTTGCCATTACCTTATATATATACAGCATGCCCCAAAATTAAATGGAAAAACTTTGGGAGCTGGTAGATAACATTATTTTAAACACCTTTTGTCGTGGTGTTTCTGAGTTAATATCATAGATTACTACCTCCCACCCAGTTTAAGTATTTACGGCAAAATCAACAATGCAAATTAGTATTGCATTTATCTTAGTAAGACACACAATCTTAATCCAAGAAACAAACACAGAACACAATAACAAAACACAAACATTTCATTGTTTACAGTTAATCACAGCTTTACTATTGAAAATTAGGCTGACAAACTTTTAAACCAGAGAAATGGTTGGTGTCTTTGTGAGCGTATGGCAGAATACGATGCACTCTTTGTGTTAATCACAATGGGCGTGCATTCCAACATTTACTTTGAACAGTAAAGCTGTGATTAATTGTAAACAATGAGATGTTTGTGTTTTGTTTTTGTGTTCTGTGTTTGCTTCTTGGATTAAGATTGTGTGCCTTACTAAGATAAATGCAGCACTAATTTGCATTGCTGATTTTGCAGTAAATACTTAAGCTGGGTGGGAAGCAGTAGGCAATGACATTAACATGTCTAGCACTTAAACAAAGCACCGAAGCAAAAAACTTTATTGAACAAAAAGTGTTTAAAATAATGTTTTCTATCAGCTCCCAAGGTTTGTCAGTCTAATTTTGGGATACCTATATTTATATGAAACAATTGTACAAATGCAAACACACAAAAAATCTTACCATAAATTCTGAGATTCATTGTCATAATATAAGAGAAAAATCAGAATTAAATATAACCCCACACACAAAAAAAAATTATTTTAAAATAGTTTTTATTAAGAGGCATATGTTATAACAAATCACCTGTTGAAATAAAACTTATTCATTGTTTCAAGAAATATCTCAAAAAGTTCTTAATTGAAAAATGCTATTATTCAACTGATGAGTTTTGCATTAGTAAGTTAATCAACTGTATTTTTGACAACTTATAAGTTTAATGTACATATACAGTATAATTTTAAGTAATTATGTTTAAAAATTATTTGTTCTTCCACACTAGCCATGTGTAGGTCAAGGTTGCAAAGGGGTAGTGTGAGACTGAAAAATTCTGAGCTTAGAGCAAATGGACAGACTGGAAGATCCTTGGTTCAAATCCTGGTTATGGTACTGAATTTTTACTTTCTCTACTGGTAAGTATTGTATTCCACTCAAAAATTTGATGTCAAGATTTCACAGGAGATATATGTTTTGAGACCCCCCGGAATCCAAAATAAGCATTTTTAGAAAAAGGTGTGTGTCTGCCTGTCAGTCTGTGGACAGCATAACTCAAAAACGAAAAGTCAGTTAAAAACCTAAGTTGGCAGTTTGTCTTTTAAGGATGAGACACAAAGATTTTGAAGAAAATAGCCCCACCCTAAACTACCCTTTCAATGGATAATTTTGATTTTCTTGAAAATGACTCTAACAATTTAGATTAAAATGCCATATGTTTAAGATATTTGTATGACAAAATGTATATTTCGAATTTTCTGGCTATAACCTACATAGTCGTGTTTACTCTGGATGACTTTTGAATAACTCATAAACCGTAAGAGATAGACCAAATCTTACTATACAAAAAATGTAGATCTTGCTAAAATACACAATTATTTATGTCTAAATAAATTTTTTTGCAGAGTGAACCATTTCAGAGATATTCCTTTTATTTGTGTCAGTGTCGGAAAACTTAGATTTCTGTGAAATGGAACATTGTTGTTCATTCTTTTATATGTTAAGCATGCAGAGGGAACAGGATCTCAAAGCTTTAAAAGATTTGACTATCGCTCAAAGCCTACTGTATTCCCATATTCCCCTTGTACCTACAAGGAAATGAGCAATAAGATAATTTCTGCAAATGTTGATCTCAACTAACATGAAGAAGATATAGGAATAAGAGTTTGTAAGAATGGTTAGTACAAGAGTAGAGAAAGTCATGTGAGTGCAACACATCAGAGTTTTTAATCTTGCCCTACCCTTTTACAATTATGTTTACAATATTATACTTTGACCTTTTATAATACTGGATGAATCCACAACATACATATGTTCTATTGGATGAATAAATTGAACTGAATTGAATGAATTGAACTGAACTGAATTGAAGGAAAGCTGAGCTTAAATACAAAATTTGGTATTTAACCAACATTTTGTCTATACACTTTACCTTGAGTAGATATTTTAGTGTCAAATTGAAGAACTGTTATTTTCTTCCCTGCAACTACACAGCCAGTTTTGGAATAGTTCCACCATGAGAACTGTTCCAAAATGGCATTCACATTGTTCCTTTCCTACCTCTTTATTGTATTGCACTTGAACTCACATACCTCGGGTTGACAGGTGGGCCACAGTCCTGAAAATAATGGAGAACGCTGTTAAACTCCAGTGTAATTACAACATGAAATTTTTATCATAAATTGTAAAATATTTGTAGTAAAAAATGTATTGTAACTTAACAAGAACTGTAAAATCATTTTTATATACACCCTATTATATAAGGGATTAATAATAGGGAAATTTTTGTGACTCAAAAAATATTTTTTGCAATGTTCATATAATTGCGTGGTACTATTCCTGAAAACAAAAGTGATCGGCTCAGTGGATCTTTCGAACAGAACCTAAGCCTATCACAGTCAGACAAATTTGCAGTGCTACTGGTTTCTCTCACTCTGTTTCTTCTCTCTACCTCACTCACTCTCTTTATCTTTTCTTTCTCTCTCTCTCTCTCTCTCTCTCTCTCTCTCTCTCTCTCTCTCTCTCTCTCTCTTCCTTTCTTTCTCTCTTTTCACTTTATTTCCTTCTTTCTCCCTTCCTCTCTTTCTTCATCTCTTCTTCCCTTCCTCTCTCCCTTTCTGTCTGAAAGAGACATATTGCTACTATAACATTAGAAGATATTAGTAGCATTACTGCAACTGGTACACAAATGTCTGTTTACTGTAATTTTTTGAAAAAGTTGGAAAAAACGCCCAAAGGAGAAATAATTTTGCATCGTGACAATGCATCCTCACATACAGCAAAACTAACAACTGAGTATGTGGATGTCCTAAATGTCAGCACCATGAACCCTCCACCACACATTCCTGATATAGCACCTTGTGATTTGATTTTGTTTCGCAAAAATTATATAAAATACTTGGAATCACTTCTTCATCTTCAGATGAAGCAGTAGGACATTATAAAAATCTGGTTTCCAAAATGTCTCAGGAAGAGTGGTATCATTGATTTAACGACTGGTTTTATCCAATGCAAAAGTTTATTGATGTTAAAGAACTATATTTTGAAAAGGAATAGAACACTTTAAAAATTAAAAAACTAATCCTTGTTTCATTTTTTAGAAGTGTCTAGGATCACCCTTGTGTGCTCAAAGAACTGCCATACGGCCTCACAGTCCACATTCCCACAAAAACTTTATAGAAATAGAAATAGGTGGCACAGGAAGGCAACTATGCAACTAACATCAGCTCTCCAACAACACAATGACCATGTGTATGCTCAAAGAACAACCAGAGGTTCAGAATCACAAAGGCAACATTCCACCAAAAACTGAATATAAATATAAAGAGATGGTACAGGAAGGCCACTATGCAATTAACTTCACCTATCCAGCAGTACCAAAATCACTCAAAAACTACCAGCAGTTTCAGAACCCGAAGTCCACATTTTATAAATAGATGGTACAGGAAGGCAATTACACAACTAACGTCAGCTAATCAGCATCACACTGAATACGTGTACATTCAAAGAAATGCCGGAAGTTACACAACAGCAAAGTTCACATTTCTAAAACACTAAATAGCAGCAACAATAGTTGATACAGGAAGGCGACTACGCGACTAAGATAAGCTAAGTAAGTTCCTCAAGCAGGTGCCAACTACCACTTATGTATATGGCATACGCTGGCTCCACTGAAATAAGATACCTATAGTAACGAAGAGGTTAAAGCTAAACTTCAAAAATAAAACAAATAAAATAAAAGTCATAACTTTTGTGATGCTAATATTGCTAGTGTAATTTTAATGACTGCCCGTCGGTTGTTCCGAGTTGCGTTACAGTGCTACATTAAATGATTAAAACGATAAGGACTAAAAATTGCATTTTTGTTCACATTTTTACCTTCTCTACTACGTATAGTAAGTAGAGGAAGTATTGTATCCCACCCAAAAATTCGATTTCGAGATTTCACCGAAAATATGTGTTTTGAGGCTCCTTGAATAAAAAAAAGCGCTTTTACAAAAAGGTCCGCGCGCGCATAAATCAAAAACGAAAACTACTTCTTTTTTTAACCGTGTTTTTAAGGGGGGGGGGGGAGGGGAGAAAATACTTATTTAAAATTAAAAAGAAAAATGTTAATTAAATAATCTTTTTCATCGTAGTTGTTGGAGTCATTTCCGTGACGATACCTTTAATATCCTGGCTTTTTTGTTGAAATTGGCCCATTAACAAAGAAATTATGGTCAAAATAAGGTTTGGAGTAATTGTGACTGTTACGCGTAAAATCGCGGTTTTTTTTTTTCTTTTTTTTTCAGCAATTACACCTATAGAGATAAATTAAAAAGGAAACCCCTGTCTGAATACAAAATTTGATGGAAATCGTTAGAGCCGTTTCCAAGTTGCGCGAAATATATCTTAGCCGTGTAAAGAAAACGGAATCTCAAAGCTTTACATTTGACTATCGCTCAAAGTCTACTGTATTCTAATATTCCCCTTGTACCTACAAGGAAATAAGCAATAAGATAATTTCTGAAAATGTTTATCTCAACTAACACGAAGAAGATATAAGAATAAGAGTGTAAGAATGGTTAGTACAAGAGTAAAGAAAGTCATGTGAGTGCAACACATATTTTTATCCACAGCAACAAGCGTTTATGAAAAATATTTTTGTAATAATTGTAGGAGTATGGTGCCCGCCTCGGTAGCGTGATAGTTAACGTGCCTGCCTCACATCCAAGAGGCCGCGAGTTCGAACCTCGCTTAGAGTAAGTTATCCGGTTAATGTTATTTTTTAACGAGGTTTTCCCTTATCCCGAGAAGGCGAATGTCGGGTAACTTAAAGCTCTATGGACCTCGGGCTCATTTGAGCATCATTTCATCCGTTTCATTCATTCACTGTCCGATATGACATTACATTGGAGGACGTTAATTTCTTTTTTAAAAAGAAGTAGGAGTTCGGAGGAATTGCAGACCTTATGTATAAGAGCGCCAGCCAAGAAAGTTTAAAACCAATTAACATAATTAACTCCGTCGAAAACAGGAGGGGGTGGGGGACAGAGGATCAATTCCCCCTACCCAATATGATGCGAGAATTATTTACACTGATTATTGCTCAACCACAAAAATTTTAAACAATTTTTTATACAAGTGTTTCACATTTAAGAAATAACTTTGAGATTACATTTGTCGTTAGAAATTCATATGCAAATTAGGGAAATTGCTTCAGGCGAGTTCTCCCCGTCAGGAATTGAACTAATAATAATAATAATAATAATAATAATAATAATAATAATAATAATAATAATAATAATAATAATAATAATAATAATAATATTTTGTTGTTTAACGACGCTGTCAATTTCCAGGATCACATCAGCGTCGCCGGTGTGACGGAATTTTGTCCCGCAGTTCTTTTACGTGCCAGTAAATCTACTGACATGGAGCTGTCGTTTTTAAGCACCCTTAAAAACCACCAGTCTGGGCCGGATTTGAACCCGCGACCTTAGGATCAGTAGGCGAGCGTCTAACCAACTGAGCCACCCAGACCGACAGAAGAACAAATTGATGACACTTGGTCGAAAGCAGGGGCGTCATTGATGGGGATGGGTAAGGGGGTCAATTCACTCTCCTTTCCCCAAGTTACGGAAGAGATTAATATTGCTTTGCCAAAAAAAATTACTAATGTTCTTTTGAAACAAATGTTTCACTTTTAAGATATTAAAAATGATCTCAAAGCTCAATTTGTCGTTAGAAATTCACATGAAATTTTAGAAAACTGCGTAAGAGAATATTTTTCTCGCCCCCCCCCCCCCCCTTGGAAAAGAAAATCCAACAATAAATACATTACTCGAAACACTAGTAATAGCCGATTGCAATTAAACCAAACTATATTTGATTTATAATACAGCGTTGCCTCTTTGCAATGAATCTGTATTATCCAAGATGTCCTGGAAACGATTTTACTTAAGACGCTTCGCAAGTATTCTCGTCAGCTGTATAACTTTCGCGTTTACACAGGAATTAATATTCGCTTTCACCATTGTTCTGTTCCTCGAAATATAATCGTTACATGAAACCACCCGGCTTGCTGAAATGGCATGATCGGGGTGGAGGGGGAAGAAATCCGACGCCATGATGCTGCCACGCGCGGCGTGCGTAAATGGAGGTTGCCAACACTGCGGAATATTCACTCCAACTTACTGATTCATAAATGACAAGAAGCAAGTCGGATGTTGTAGGTATTAAGTGTTTAAAATGCTGTTTGAAATAGTGTTTTCCCAGCATTATGATCAATCTCTCCCTATCATTTTCTCTTGCGGTTTAATACGTATTAGTTTACCAAGAAGATTGAAAATATACACAAAGAATACATCTTAGTGTATTACATAAAAAATTATATTAATTATTATTAATTATTATTGGAACTTTCTCGTTCTGGTTATCGTTGCCATGGGCGTCGCGAAATGGAGGTAAGGGGGGGGGGCGGCCCCCCCTTGGAAGTTGGTGAGCTTAATGTGCAGCCAGTTACTAACTATTAAACTATTATTTTAATTTTGATGTAGAGAACAATTTTTATTTAGCACAAATTAATACGGTTATCTGCAACAAATATTATAAATTTTGACTATAAAATAATGATTTAATATTATATGATTGCAAATTTACAACATGTGCCCCCCCCCCCCTGGAAAAAAGTCTGTCGACACTCATGATCGTTGCCCTATCAGCCGGAACTCACACTAACCGAGTTTCAAACTCAGGGCATCTTGAATGTGAACGGACTCGCACTACCGAGACAGGTTACTGTAGTTGCCTGTATTGCCCACCTCTGTGGTGTGGGGTAGCGTCTCTGCCTCATTCAAGAGTCCCGAGTTCGGATCTCGATTACGTTGAGCTGCCTGGATAAGATTTTCTGAAAGATGTATGAAACTCCAAGCTCTAGGGACCTCGGGGTCATCTGAACATCATTTCACCCATTTCATTCTCCCCCCAATATGACGACTGGTTAAAGGACGTTAAACATTTTTTTTGTAATGAAGATGTATTCCCAAAGAAGAAATACATAGAAATAAAATCTTTTACAAGAAGAATTAGTAGAAAGTGAGTAGACAGCACATCACATGTATTTATGTATGTAATGCTTTTAATGTGAATGACTGCTTATCATTTTAAGAACTATTATATTTTACCGACTTCAAATCTACTGTTGTCAGCCATATTAACTTTCGCGTTTGCGTAGGAATTAATGTTCGCCTTTACCATTGTGCGGTTCTTTGAACCATTCTCGTTACATGAAACCACCCGGCTTGCAGAAATAACTTGATCAAGAGAGGCAGCAGGAGAAGTAATACGACGCCATATTGCTGCTTCCACGAGTGGCGTCGGTAGGCTGATGTAACCGGAGTTGCCAACACAACTACCTTAAGCGTAGGTAACCGACCAAATCTGAGTTTTTGCATCTGGTGTTTTAAAAGAACTGTACAGTCTATGACCAATCTCTACCGTTAATTTCCTCTTGCGCTTGAATAATTTAATCACTAACATGTATTATGAGGGTTGGGTAATAATAATAATAATAATAATAATAATAATAATAATAATAATAATAATAATAATAATAATAATAATAATAATAATAATAATAATAATAATATATTATTATTTACTTAAAAGTTAATCGACATAAACATTTGTAGGTATATGTTTGATGCATATGCGTCTGTAAGAGTAGTTTTACAAGACTGGGTAGGCAAAGTCATGTGAGTGCAACTGTTCAGAATTTTTGCTCTGGCCATGCAAAGAAACTACAATTTCAAAGCCATCATATGCCGATCAGGTCTTAATAGAGTTGACTCGCTTACGCCTACTATATTCTCCTATTCGCATTGTAATTTCAAAGAAATGTGAGATAAACTGTCTCTAGGAACATTTATCTCAATACGAAGCACATAGGAGGAACAGTATTTTACTGATTTCACCTAAAAATTCGATGTCGATATTTCACTGGAAATATAGGGTTTGGGACCTCCTGAATAAAAATTAAAAAAAAAAAAAAAAAAAAAAAAAAGCATTTTTAGAAAAAGGTCCGCGCGCGTGTGTCAGTCTGTGGACAGCATAACTCAAAAATGAAAAGTCGGTTAAAACCCAAAGTTAGTATTTAAGTTTAATATCTTTCAAAGATACGACACGAACATTTTGAAGAAAGTAGCCCCACCCTAAACTATCCTTTACATGGAACATTTTTCGAAAATTTTGATTTTCTTGAAAATGGCTCTAACGATTTTGATTACAGTGTCATATGTTTAAGATATTTGTATGACAAATTAAATGTATATTTTGAATTTTCTGGCTATAGCCTATGCAGTTCTGTTTACTCTCGTGAATAACTCGTAAACCGTAAGAGATAGACAAATTCTTAATATACAAAAAATGTAGATCCCACTAAAACACACAATTTATGTTCAAAAAAAATTTTATAGAGTGAACCATTACGGAAATATGTCTTGTTATTTGTGTCAGTTTTGGAAAACTAAAAACTTTCGTGAAATGGAACATCGTTGTTCATTTTTTATGTTAAGCGTGCAAAGAGAACGGGATCTCAAAGCTTTAAAAGACTTAACTATCACTTATAGCCTAATTCTCTTAATTCTAATATTCCCCTTACACCTACAAGGAAATAAGCAATAAGATAATTTGTACGAATGCTTATCTCAACTAACACGAAGAAGATAAGAGGATTAAGAGTTTCTAAGAATGGTTAGAACAAGAGTAGAAAAAGTCATGTGAATGCAACACATCAGATTTTTATAAATAGTTTGTATAAGAGTAGAGAATTGTTATGTAAAGACAACGGAATTTCAAAACCATCACATAGCAATGCGCTCATAAAACATTTGTCGCTTAAACCAGGACTGGGCAACTGGTACTCACTCATTGCAGCCTGCTCATGGCCTTGCGCTGATAACTGCATGTTTAGCAGTTGAAAAGAATGAAGCTAGCTCAAGGTATTCCGTGAATTGCCCTGGCCTGGCTTAAAGCCTATTAACATTCTACCTATAGATACAATAAAAGGATTCATACAAATGTTTTTTCTCAGTTAACCTGAAGTAGAAAAAAGTTCCCGGCGTTTCGAATTAGGTAGCATCTTGATTTCGAAGAACTAGAAAATGAAATAAAAATGTTCAAAAGCAGAACTTGCGATTCAGCAGCGCTATCTAATTCAGTATGAAGGTTAATCTTCATTAACAAGAAATACGGAGAAGAGTAAGCTTATACAAGAATAGTAGAGAAAGTCATGTGAATGCAGCATTATTTGTGTAATGCTTTTATTGAGAACGAGTGCTATCAGTTTAAAAAGTCGAAGAGGTGAGCGGATATGACATCACTATGAAACAGTTGCAGGTGACGCCGTTCTTTGAATTTCCCCCTGCAGTAACATGAGACCAATGACACGGTCACAAATGGAACGCTCCAAGAGGGGAGTTCGGGAAATAACGTCGAGCAAGGTGAAGAAGGCATGCATGTGAGGAAAAAAACTAATAGCCTGTTGGAATAGACATTAAAGTATTTCTATGTACAAGACAAGACAAATGCTAGCACATTAAACATTTGAATTTTGATTATGCTCTGGTAACCAACGACACGCTCAAATTGAGCATCATGTCATTCATCGTCCGGTATGACCTCACTGGTTAAAGGGCGCAACTTTTTATTGTAATGAAGATGCCTCCATTTACAAGAAATAAATAAAAACATGAGCTTTTACAACAAGAATTTGTAAACACATACGTAGAAAATGCCATGTGAATGTAGCACATCACATACATTTATGTAATACTTTTAATGTGAACGGTTGCTTGTCCTTTCAAAAAGATTATGCTTCACCTGCTCAGTCTTCTCTGGTATTGACTTTCGCATTTATGCAGGAATTAATATTCGCCTTTGCCATTGTGGGGTTGTTGAACTATTCTGGTTATCTGAAACCACCCGGCTTGCAAGAATTGGCATGCCCAGAGAGCCGGCAGGGGAAGAAATTCGACGCCATATTTCTGCCACTAGCGGCGTAGGTAGATTGAAGTAGATTGCCAACACTGCGACATTTTCATCGCATGCATCTGCTGCCTCAAGCGTAAACGAGCACATTTCCAGTTTGTATCTGTTTTAAAAGAACTGTGCAAATTGTGTTTTGCCAGCATTATGACCAATCACTAAGTTTAATTTTTTCTAGGGTTTTAATAATGCATTACCGAGTAGGCTGGCTCAGGCATTCGTGAGGTTGCGGGTTCGACTCCCGTGACCGACCTTCCTGACCAATGGGTTTTTTAGAATTTTTTTTTTTTGTTTTTTACTTTAATAATATAGCCATTTGGCAGCCCTGCATTTAAGGGAAGATTAAATCATAAAATAAACTTTTGGAATTTCCTTCAGAAATAGTACACAAATAAATGCATTGTATCGTACAGCTCTAATAATAATAATAATAATAATAATAATAATAATAATAATAATAATAATAATAATAATAATAGTAATAGTCGGTAGACCACACCTGCATGCTGTTCAAGCCGGGTTCGATTCCCGGCTGGAAGGTTGTGAATTTTTCTTTAACTAGCATTATTCCCCATTCTCCGTACAGTCTGGAAGTATGGGAGTGTGTGTGTGTGTGTGTGTGTGTGTGTGTGTGTGTGTGTGTGTGTGTGTGTGTGTGTGTGTGTGTGTGTGTGTGTGTGTGTGTGTTTGTGAATTTAATGTAATAAACAGGGCGCTGATGCTTATGACCTAAAAATGTTGGGAAATATGCAAGCAATTATAACCGAAAGTTGGAAAATATGACTATAAATATCACCTAACATTTTTGGGTGCATTTTCGAAATCCTCAAAAATATAATATTGTTTAAAGTAACATTATATTGAAAATCTATTTTAAAATCTAGCACACTCGATAATAAATAAATAATATTAATTTCAATGTTGTATTCTGAATTTATTTAATTGCTCAGTCCAAAGCCAACCCTATGCTCTGCACGTAATTAAATAAATGTCACATTTTGAAGGGCGAGAAGAAAGAAGAATTACAGTAACAGATTACATACATTTTGAAGTTTTAAAAAAGGAACGAACTTCTATTTGCACGCAACATTGTAACGGGGGAAAAATGCCTAATAATTATTACAAATAAGAATTAGGAGATGTGAAAAATCTTCTTTGGGGCGACTTCAAGCACATGTAGAAACATAAAAATGACAAAAATACGAAAATTTAAGAGAGAATTTGACTATAACATGAAAAAGATAAGAAAATGACAAAAATAGTTAAGAAAAGACCAAAATACGACTTTATATGACCTATGAGAGTTGCATAATTTTAATCACCATTGATAAAATCGTGCTTTGCTTATATTTTCCTCGAAAAAAAAAAAAGAAAAAAAAACTGACATGTCATAAACATCCAGGTCCTGATAATAAATTAATCCAAAGTAATAGAAACCCAAGGATCAAAACCACCGCTAAGCAAGTTACTGTTGAGCAATATTTTCAAAAGGTAAAAAACAACAATAATAATATTGATGATAACGGTAATAAAATAATAACATAACAATACTGCTACTATTACTAACAACAACAACAACAACAACAATAATAATAATAATAATAATAATAATAATAATAATAATAATAATAATAACAACAACAATAACAGACTTCTTACTTTCTTTACTTCGATGTCGAGATTTCACCGGAAATATATGTTTTGAGGCTCCCTGAATTAAAAAAAAAAAAAAAAAAAAAAGCATTTTTAGAAAAATGTCAGTAGAGTATTTCCGGTGAAATCTCGATATGCAATGTTTAGTTTAATGGAATAAAAATGTCAATACTGTACCTATACCTAACTACAAGGAAATATGTAATGAAGATTGATCTCGATTAACAAGAGATAAAGAGAATAGTTGTAGAAAAGTGAGTAGAGAAAGTCATGTGAATGCAGCACGTCAGATTTATCTGTGTATTGCTTCTATTGCGAACGAGTGACTTTAAAAAGTCGAAGAGGCGAATATAAAAGAACGGATGTGGTATGAGTATGCAATAGGTGCAAATAGCACCGTTCTATGAATTTCTCCCTGCAGGTACATGAGACGCTCAGAAATGGAACAGTCCGAGAGGGGAGGCTGGAAAATTGCCCCAAGTAAGGCACAGGTTGCACGTGGGAACCTCTTGTAGCAGAACTTAAATATTCCCTTTCTAAAAAATATATAGCAATTCCGCGTGTGACTGACATTTACACTACATTTTCTTCTTAAAATGTCTGTCTAATGGTCAATATAGGTGTAAAAATGTTATTTTAACGACATATGATGACAGAGAATGCATTGACGGTTGTGATAGGGAATATAAAAACCTTAAAAAGTGAAACAATTAATAATGAGCGCTAAACTTTTTGTGACTAACTGACCTACAGTTGACATATATATACAGGCAAGACAAACGCTAGCATTTTCAACATCTTGAAGTCTGATTACGCTGTTCTAAACAGCGACAAGATTCTGAAAGTGAATACACGAACATACAATTCTTAATTGAATGACCCAGGTTCGAGACGTACCTTCGTAAATTGCTATTGCCATGTTACTTTATTTTTAATGCATTCCACTAAAAATTGCATATAGATTAATAAATTATACCTACATTAATACATTAATCTAAAACAGTCTAATGTGTTGCACTCACATGACTTTCTCTACTCTTGTACTAACCTTTCTTACAAACTCTTATTTCTATATCTTCTTCGTGTTAGTTAAGATAAACATTTGTACAAATTATCTTATTGCTTATTTTTTGTAGGCTAAAGGGAATATGAGAATACAGTAGGCTTTGAGCGATAGTCAAATCTTTTAAACTTAAACATGTGCAATTTAAATAAAAAACGTTGGGGCCATTTTTGATAAAGTCGAAATTTTCGAAAAATTTTACACGTAAAGGGTAGTTTAGAGTGAAGGAATTTTCTTCAAAATCTTGGTGTCGCAGCCTTTAAAGTTATTAAACTTAAATACCAACTTTGGTTTTTATCAACTTTTTGTTTTTGAGTTATGCTATCCACACACACACACACACACACACACACACACACACACACACACAGGCGCGCGCGCGCGGACCTTTTTCTAAAAATGCCCTCTAATGGGATTCAGGCCTCTATATATTTCCGATGAAATCCCGACTTCTAATTTCATTTTTGGGTGGAATGCAATACTTCCCCTACTTAGGATACGTGGTAGAGAAAGTAAAAAGCATTTTTAGAGTCATTTGTGCGTGTGTGTGTGTGAGAGAGAGAGAGAGTCAATGAGACAGCATAACTCAAAAACAAAAATTCGGTTAAATACCAACTTTATATTTAAGTTTAACATTTTCCAAGGATATGACATTAACATATTCAAGATAATCCCCCCATTCCAAACTACCTTTTATATGAAATAATATTCAAAATTTGGATTTTCTCAAAAAATGGCTCTTAAGAATTTTGATCTAGAGACCATATGTTGAAGATATTTTCATGACAAATGAAATGTAAATATATATTGAATTTTCTGGGATTAGCCTGGGATTAGTAGGTACACGAATCTTACTGCGCAACAAATTTAGATCTCCTTAAAGCACGCAATTTATATATTTTGTGTGGAGATAACCGTTTTTGAGATATTCTTTTGATTGGTTTGAATTTTAAAATACTTAGCTGTAATAGGAAATCGTTAATACTTTTTTTATTGAATTCCACCCAAAAATTCTATGTCGAGATTTCACCGGAAATATGTTTTAAGGCCCCCTGAGTCCAAAGAAAACCCATTTTTAGAAAAAGGTCCGTGTGTGTGTGTCAGTCTGTTGACAGCATAACTCAAAAACGAAAAGTTACTTAAAAACCAAACCAAAAAAACCAAAGTTGGTATATAAGTTTGATGTTTTTCAAGGATGCGACACGAAGATTTTGAAGAAAATAGTCCCACCCTAAACTATGCTTTACATGGACAATTTTTTAAAAATTTTGATTTTCTTGAAAATGGCGCTGCGATTTTGATTAAAATGCCACATGTTTAAGATATTTGTATGGCAAATTAAATTTTTATCTTGAATTTTCTGATTTTTGCATAGCTGGAAAACCGTAAGAGATAGACCAAATCTTACTTTACTAAAAATGTAGATCTCGCTAAAACACACAATTTATATCTAAATAAATTTTTTGTAGAGTGAACCATTGATAGCTTTAAAAGACTTGACCATTGCTCAAAGCCTACTGTATTCTAATATTCTCCTTGTACCTATAAGGAAATAAACAATCAAATAATTTGTACAAATGTTTATCTCAACTAACACGAAGAAGATATAGGAGTAAGAGTTTGTAAGAATGGTTGGTATAAGAGTAGAGAAAGTCATGTGAGTGTAACACATCAGATTTTTAAAGAATAGTCAATGCAAGAATGAGTCAAGAAAGTATGTGAGTGCATATATTAGATTTTGTCCTTGTGCATAATAATAATAATAATAATAATAATAATAATAATAATAATAATAATAATAATAATAATAATAATAATAATAATAATAATAATAATAATAATAATAATAATAATAATAATAATAATAATAATAATAATAATAATAATAATAATAATAATTCAGTACTATAACGCTACTTTAATTTTTACACGATTGTCACCATTTCCATCTTCGAAAGCCCTTAGGCTCTACTCATATGCAGAAATAGCTTTTTTTTCCAAAATTTTTAGGCATTTTAAAGAAGAAATAACGAATAATTTATCAATTTAAAGGGTAGTTTTGAGTGGGAGGATTTTCTTAAAACTGCCACTTCCTCACAGTGGTTGTGATCTTTGGGTTAACTTATTACATTGAATTCACAAATACATTCACGCTTCCAGACTCTAAGGAGGGCGGGGAATAATTTTGGCTAAAGAACAATAATTCCCACCTTCCAACCGGGAAACGAACCAGGAAACTCTAAGTTTGAAAGTTGGCACGCTAAGCACCAGAGGACCGAGGCAGTCTTGGTTTGTAAAAAGCTTCGACATAGTATAGCCACTTAAAATAGTTTCAGTCAGACCTTCTTTCTGGGAAAACACATCTTACCTGGAAATATTGCGACTCCAGTTGATGAGCACGCATATTTTATCGCAACACACTCCAGCCAGCACGACGATTTCTGTTTCGCCATTGTTTGGAGAGTTTCATTGCCACGTGAATGTTCAATGCATGTTCCACAGGTAAATAAATCAACTATCTTGTTGATAATATTATAACTGTATAGCTAATAGTAAAACCGTTACTTGTGTACAAACTGTAACATATTCTCTGAATAAAACGCCGAAAAAATAATGAATCAGAACAAAAAATGCAAGAACGTACAGAAACAACGTTGAAACGCTTATCGGAAGCATATTCAAAATTTGGAATATTGCAAATATTTTCCGTCAGATTATACGGGAGAGCAAAAAGTTCTGTTTTGCCTGTGACAATGGCTGAATTTGTATGAAGTCTATAGACAATAAACATTATTATTATTATTATTATTATTATTATTATTATTATTATTATTATTATTATTATTATTATTATTATTATTATTATTATTATTATTATTATTATTATTATTATTATTATTATTATTATTATTATTATTATTATTATTATTATTATTATTATTATTATTATTATTATTATTATTATTATTATTATTATTATTATTATTATTATTATTATTATTATTATTATTATTATTATTATTATTATTATTATTACTATTATTATGATCATTTATTTGTGCAAATATTTTTCTCTTGCTTTAATCATTTCCCAGAAGTATCTGTTATTGGTTTGTATTTTGAAATACATCATGCTTTTTTTCGAATACAGTCGCTATTCCTTTGTCATGCACAGAGATAAAGTTTCAAAACCTATGTGATGCAATCTCTGTCCCAGGATAGGATATCTCTTTGCGTGACAAAGGAATAGCAATATGAGCATTCGAAAAAAGCATTAAGTATTTCACATACAATAATAACAAACAGTTCTGAGAAATGGTTAAAGCAAGACAAAAATAAATGGTGATGGGCAGTGGTGGGGAGCGGCGATGGTGGTGAGGGGGGCTGTTGGCGGTAGTGGTGGGAGCGGTGGTGATGGGTGGCGGGGGCGGCGGCGGTGGTGTTGTGGGGCGGTGGGGGATGATGGTGGTGGGGGGCGATTGTGGTGGTAAGGGGCGGTGGCTGTGGAGGCGGTGGTGATAGGGAACGGTGGTGGGGGGCGGTGGTGCTGGGAGCGGGGGCGGTGATAGGGAACGGTGGTGGCGGGGGCGGTGGTGATTATTGTGTACAGACTCAATACAAGTTTCAGACATGGCCAGATTCTGCATTAACAATGGATATACTTACATCAATTTTTTACAGAGGTTACATCAAGAGTTTCAAAACCGTCAGATAGCTCTCTGCTTTCTCTGCCATGTTACATGTATCCGCGTAGTAATCAATTAGTATTACATTTCACCCTAAATATGATATGAGGATTTAAATAAATATATTTTGAGGCCCCATGAATAAATTTAAAAAGTCATTCTTTTTAGGCGTGTATTTTTATGAATGTGTTAAATAAGTATAAATATTGATACATACAAGCTTGGCAGTTAAATTTAGGACTTCCAAAGATGTAATACAAACATTTTTATAGAGCTATCCTTTACATGAAAAAGCTTTCGATACTTTTTATTTTCTCAATAATCCCTCTGATTTTTATTGAAATGTAATAGTCTAAGATATACAAAATGTATGTGTTGAATTTTATGGGAATAACCTGCAAAGAGCTCTTTATTTCAAAGAATGTTGGATAATTTTGTATAAATGTTAAGCCACGAGAGCTAGATAAAAACTTACAATATAAACACATAGATTTCCTTAAAACACAATTTATTTCAAATATATTTTTTGCATCAGCCATTCTGGAGCTATCAGTTATTTTAGTTTTCCAATACTGTCGTGTTTACTGTCTCTGCTACATAAAGCAGAGGAAGTTTTGTATTCCACTAAAAAGCTGAATACCAAGATTTCACCTGTACAATTGTTTTAAGATTCCCAAAGTAAAAAAAAAAAAAAAAAAAAAAAAAAAAAAAAAATAATGTGTTGCACTCACATGACTTTCTTTACTCTTGTACTAACCATCTTTGTGTTAGTTGAGATGAACATTTGTAGAAATTATCTTATTGCTTATTTCCTTGTAGGCACAAAAGGAACATGGAAACACAGTAGGCTTTGAGCGATAGTCAAATCTTTTAAATATTTCAAATTCCATTCTCTTTGCGCGGTTAACATATATAAAAAAAGACAGAAGTATAAGTTCTCCAAAACTCACACAAATAACAAGGAATATCTCCGAAATGGTTCTCTAAAAAAAATTTATGGAGACATAAATTGTGTGTTTTAGCAAGTTCTACATTTTTTGTACAGCAAGATTTGGTCTAACTCTTCCAGTAATGCAAAAGTCATCCAGAGTAAACAAAACTAAATGGGCTATAGCAAGAAAACTCAAGATATACATTTCATTTGTCATAAAAATATCTCTTAACATATGATATTTTAATCAAAATAGAACTATTTTCAAGAAAATAAACATTTTCGAAAAATTTTCCATGTAAAGGGTAGTTTAGGGTGGGGCTATTTTCTTCAAAATCTTCGCGTTGCATCCTTGAAAGACATTAAACGCAAATACCAAATTTGGTTTTTAACCGACTTTTCGTTTTTGAGTTATACTGTCCACAGCCTGGCAGACACACGTACCTTTTTCTAAAAATGTTTTCAGGGGGCCTCACAACATATATTTCACATAGAATTTTTGGGTGAAATACAATACTTCCTCTACTTACCAGTAGAGAAGGTAAAAATGAAAAGTCGTTAAATACCAAAACTACGACTACTCTTTACATGGAACATATTTTTGAAAATTTTGATTTTCTCAAAAATGGCTCGAACGCTTATGATTAGATTACCTTTTCTCAAAAATGGCCCTAACGGTTTTGATTAAAATACCGCACATTTTTGGAAAACTTGAGAACGAAATTTCAGTGATCTCATGGTTATTAGCTTTAAATGATTTTAACTATCGCTTAACAAGTAAATATGCACTAAGACAATTTCTGCAAAAGTTTGTCTGGGTAAACGAGCTAAATAGAAGATGCATAATACCTAGACGCAGAAATATAGTGAAAAAAGCTTTAATAATAGTGAATTAAGTTCACAGGTTCCAGATAAATAAATCACATTTAATTATGTTAAAAAATCCAAAACTTAAGAATGGGAAGAGCAAATTTTGAAATTATATAATGATTTATTGCTTAATCGCGCCTGGAGCTCTGCAGAAGTTGCTATGTCAACGCAATCACTTGTTACTGAAGTATAATGTCGATGAATAAACAGATTCATAAACTTGACATTGCGAAACAAAGAATAATCTAATAGTTATTCTAATCAGTAATTAAGTGCTGTTTTATTTAGATCATACGTAAAACTGAAAATCACTAAAAAGAAAAAAAAAAAAAACTTAATAAGTTCTGCTTTTTCACCATAATCTGTCATTTGAAAAGAAAGCCCTTTATTACTTAAATACAAAAGAAAATGAGGGTAAACATCATATGATAGTAAAAGAAAAGAATTTGCAATTGGTACATACCTTTCAGCAAGCGGGCAAGGCACTGCATCTGCTTGAGGTCATCGCATACAAAGTTACAGACAGATTTACGAATAACTATTATGATAAGAATAATTCAGTATTTAATAACAAGAATACTAGACTTTAAATTCAAAGATAAAACAATAAAACACGCGATCTGCAACTTTAGTATGCCACTCCGAAGCAACAGGTCCTGTCCATCCAGAAGACAGTTTTAAAATGACGCTTTCTTTTGATCACTCTTGATGAAGTGGTATATCCATTCGCCTCCCCCACCAAAGCCAAGTGGCCAAGATTAATGCAAAGTACAGTAATTAGCGCGCATCTGATTTTAAAACATCCATTTTAATCAATGAAATTCACAAATATTAAGTCACATAAATTTATATCACGTCAAAATACTATAGTAGGTACATTATAATATTATGTGTAGCTAAATGGTATTCTGTTTATAAATAGAACTTTCGTCGCACTATATGATTTAGCGGAAGAACATTAATAAAGATGTGTATTGCAAATATGGCGATTGGCAATGAATATGAGAATTATTATAATTGCATCATCTTATACGAGAAACCTGTGAGTACGAAGATGCAAATATTTTTAACATCCTTTAACATATCGGACGATGAATGAATGGTTGAAGTGATGCTCACATGAGCCCGGGGTTTATAGAGCTGGGAATATACCACTGAAATTTAGTAGAAATCTCCAAAAATTGATATTTGCGTTTCCATGATTTTAAAATTACATAGGGACCATAAATTCAAAATGTTTTTTACTTTTTATATTATAAATACCAATATTTATATAAGACTGACTCCTTAGTGCAGTGGTAGCGCGCCTGCCTCTGACACGGAGGACCCAGGTTCGATCTCCTGTAGCGGCGCGGGGGATTTTTTCCCCGCTGGGAGGTCTAGCATGGGATGCACTCAGCCTCATTAGGTTCCTGAGGGGCCAGTTGAGAAGCTATTTGTTTGAGAAGTAGTGGCCCCTGGTCGAGAAGATCGCATAACCGGTCGGGAAGGACCGGATCGCTGAGTACGTCCCACCTCCAGTACTGCACCCCACTCATGACGCCTGAAGTGGGCAGAGGTGGGAGACGCAGTGGTTGGGCGGCAGGCCTTGGCTCGGATGGCCTGTTGTTCCACGGAGTTTTATATTTATATAACGTGTGTTAAAAATACAGAATAAACGTTTTCATTTTGAAATTTAAGGTTTTTGTAATTCTTTTTTCACTATATTCACTTTTTGAAAATATTACGCACGATGCAGTTTTCATCTAATTATTCTCAAATTTCTCATGCAGATTTCCACAACAAACAAGTAAATACTTTTTTTCCCCCTCTTTTGAACGGTCTTTGAGTTATTCATTTTTAAAGCTGTATAAAACTTAACCAGAACTAGAAATTTCAAATGACAGAATTTAAAAATTATGTTCTTTTGAATTAAGACTTAAGGCGGCACCGTGGCCGAGCGGTTAGAGCGTTCGCCTACCACTTAGACGGCCCGGGTTCGATCCCAGGAACCAGCATGTGGTATTCGTGATGGATGAGGCGGCGTTAGGGCGTTTTTCTTCGGGTTCTGCGGTTTCCTCCGCCACTCATTCCACCAATTGCTCCATCATTACCTTTCCAATCATCGATGTCGCCTGCATTTCATATCACCCTCTTCCTCACTCTCATACCTGGTGCTTGGCTGACTTCCAGGTCTTCACTCTGTCCGGTCCATAGGTTCCTGTGCTTCCCGACAGACGTCTGACCCTAGCCACTGGCTTGTAAGTCCTATATAAGGGGAGGATAATCAGGTAAAGATTAAAGATTCTTTTCCATACTAAACTTTCTTATGCATCCTTTTCATGGTAAATTATTAACTTTTACTTTATTTGCAACCTTGTATATATGGAAATCCATTTTAAATAGCATTTTATATATGCCATCACTAATATGTTGCTCATTCTTCTCATTTCTTAATTTCCATTGTTTTTAAGCATTTTATTCACAATAATTATTTACTGATTATATTGCATAGAACAGCTACCGTTTTGTATGATGCTGATATTGATAATCTTGGTTACCAAAGCTTAGCAACAATGTTTTTTTCCTATTCTTCTTCACCAATACTGGCTATGCTTTTATATATACTAGGCCAATAGTTTTGGACATAATATTAATATGAACGAAATTTAATATATATGACAAATATTAACACAATATTGTTACACATTAAATGCACATAATAAATATCAGCACGAATCAGCACCTGTCCATTTCATCAGAATCAAATAAATCTTTTGTGTATATAATTTCCATCATAAATTGATATACAATATTACGAGTTATGCTTATACAAACGTTCGACAGTAATGAGGTTTGTATAAGCAAAGCATTGAGGGAAGTATTTAGAACAGAATAAACTGTGTTTTTTGGACAACATATAACTGGAAGAAGGAACATTTTACTAAAATCAGAATAATGATTGAATTAGCCAAGTATCTATGAATAATATTTTAAAAAGTGATACATTCACATCGGTTTCTCTATCAAAGACAATTCACATATTTCCATTCTTAATTATAGTGTTCATACAAAAGAGTAGGTTACAGTCATAACTCACATGATTCAAAAAATACAAAAAACAATGGAGTGGAGTAGAGCAAAGTGGAGCGGAGTGGAGTGGAGTAGAGTAGAGTAGAACAGAATCTTTATTGTCATGTAATGTTTACAATGTCAGCCTAGGCTGGTAAACTGGTGATTCATCAATTATATAACTATTATTTATTTATATATAAAACTAATTTTAAAATCAAAGAGAAAACTAATTCTAATGTATAGTATGAGGTATTGTCAATTACAAGTAATGCAAGGTACTTATTATATTATATCACCCATGAATTCATGTATGGAGTAGTATATCTTAACTAATAACAATTCTTTTACACTTTTATTAAACAATTTTAAGGTCTTTATCTCCTTGAATTGTTGAGGAAATTTATTATACATTTTTATACCCATATAGTAGGGTGTTTTTTCATATAGTGTTAGTCTATGCATAGGGTATTTTATGCTGGACTCTTTCTGAGTGCTGTAATGATGATGATTTTGCTTTTTCATGAATTTGTCATAATTTTTATACACGTAGGTGAGTAACTCTAAAATGTATATTGAGGGCATTGGTAAAATTTTTAATTTTTTAAATAATGGTTTGCATGAATCTTTAAAGCTAGCAGGTGCCATTATGCGTATTATCTGATTTTGAATTTTAAAAACTGTTTCCCATCCAGATGCATTTCCCCATAGTATTATTCCTTAGGCCAAGATTGTATTATTATTGCTGTTGTTATTGTTATTGTTGTTATTATTATTATTGTTGTTGTTGTCGTCTAAGTTATTTTGTTTCAAATTAGTATTAGCACTAGCAGCAGTTTTAAATTGTATAATACTTGTATTTGTTTTATTTAAGTTCATACCTTTGTCAGTGAACCATTTATCTAAGTTATTTAATGTGTTACTTATATCAGTTTGAAAATTATGATGACTTATATTCTTTAAAATAACTCATGTGTTATCTGCATACAATATTGGATTCCCTCTTATACCTTGAGGTAAATCGTTAGTGTACAGTATACAAGCAGAGGTCCCAGCACAGAACCTTGTGGTACACCACTGGTATTTGTTCTCCATTTTGATTTATAAACTCCAGAGCTACGTTTAGTACTTACACTTTGTTTGCAATTGGACAGGTATGAATGAAACCACTTTAAGTTTTGATCTTTTATATTATAATATTCTAGTTTTTTAAAGAAGAATTTGATGACTTACACAGTCAAAAGCCTTTGAAATGTCATAAAGTCCTGCAGCAGTATTATTTTTTTTGTAAATCGAAATATAGTGCTATTTCATTAACTATTGTGGTTATAGCTATAATTGTTGATACATTTTTTTCTGAAACCATGTTGGCAATCGTTTAATATTTTATTTTTTTCCAAAATATCTTTTAGTCTGACATATACTAATTGGTAGCACTATGTTACAACTCAGTTTTTTGCATAGAATATGATTCTGGAGAAATTTGGTTTCATTTCTCATTTGATCCATGTTTAAATAGGTGACAAACTTCCCGGTTTATGTCAAAAGTCTTATGATCCTTTGGATCTTGTGAGTTATGTTCCATCGCTTTTTCGACCAATCAGCGATCGGTAATTCCCTTACCTCCCTTTACCCTTCGCCAAAGTATCGCTCTGTACTTAGGTTAAGGAAGGACTGTGCTCTCAATTTTTTATAAATACCATGAAGTTCAGCGATTAATCTGTAAAGATTTTTAATATAGTGATACAAGAAAAGGTGTCACCTGTTGCACCATGGAAACATGGAGCTGCTTCTGAAATGTGGAAAAGAAATCAAGTCAGATTAGCAAGGCTGCCAGCGGAAGTTGCTATCTATGAAGTTGCAAAGATAAAATAATCTTTAATGTTCCTAAACATTTGTTTAATTAATTTTAATTTATTCTTTCATTTATTTCAGTGGTCAGCTAGCTCCTTTTGTTGGTGACATTCAAGTGTTGTTCTTAAACGTTTACCATAAAATCTCACAGTTCCAAAAGGGTATTTTTCAAAACTCTCATAATAGAGTCAAAACTCACATGATTCATAATTTAAAGCCCAATAAGTTTCATTCTTTCACAAGCAAACACAATTTGAAAGGCAATTCATAATATTTGGGCATACCTTTTCATAATAAAAGTGTCCACCCAGATGGAAATTGAGTTTAACCAATGCAAATTTGTTTTCAGTTGTTTACCAAAACTTAGGCTTTTGGATCATGTGAGTTATGACTTTAACCCACTCAAAAGTTATTTTTGTATGCATGTTACATTAAAAAATATTTTTCTCCAAGAATGACTTTCAAATTAAGCAACTCTTAAGTGAAATTACAAGATTGCATAGAAAGCAAATATTAATGTAATATTGTTAATTACACTGTCCTCAATTACCAGTAAAAATATCTGCACTTATACCCAACATCCTGCATGATGCTTTTGCCTCATCTATGCCAGTTCATTCTTCCTTTATATATTAAGTGCTTTTAAACAGTTATCTTGGAAAAGTACTGCCCCTTAAGCATATATTAAACTATATGGAGTACGGTTTTAGAAGGCACATGAGCTCAACCAATGCATGCACACGGTGGCTGCACTGCTGCACCAGAGAACGGAAGTTACGAGGAGGGAACGAGGAATGAAACATTTGTTGTGTCACAAATTGTCATATCGTAAACTTACGCAGCAAAGGATAATGATGATAACATTATAAACTGTAACACTTAATATTAATGTACTTATTTACAAGCACTTCCTCAGATGCCAATTCCTTAAAAAAACTGTACAGTTTAAAAATAATATTTCTGGCCTGAGAGAGGAGTACTTCACCCTTAGTACCTGCGTCACTGGAACAGCCTTTAAAAGTGACATTGTTAACACTTCACTAAACACAATGTAAACATGTGAATTTTCTGCTTATTGTCACAGTTACACAAAGCACAATTTGTCTCACAAATTGGACTTGAACCGAACTAAAGAATTTGCACGCGACTGTAGTGATCCGTGGTCATTTAATGTATGAACTAAATATATGCAGCTCCTAACGACACTTTGTAATATCTTACTCCATAATTCTGTGTAATAAAAAGGAATAAAACACACAGGCAAGATTGGAACTTACATACATAAACATAAACATGGGAGTCAGTTGTTTATTCTCGAAGCGATAACTCGAGAACCATATGTCGTAGAAAAATGGCCTTTGTACAGGCTGCTTCAAAATTTCTTGCCGCATACACCAAAGCATGTTAGAATGTCAAATTTCCAGTAATAATTTTGGGTGCATGAAAAAGAGAAATCTCTGTTGCTCACGCTTGTGCTGTGCATTCCAAACTATGCAATGCTGCATGACTATGATAGGACAGTCGCTCTATGCAAGCCCTCTCTTGCTCCTCCTGATGTGCCTTCTAATACCATATGCCTTATAGCAACATCTATCTTGCAAAAGGGCTGATCTTGGATATCTAGTCAAAACATAACAGAGTTTGAAACTCTTGACCAGTGCAGATGGAGGATCGTGCTACCCTGATGATGCCAAGCGCAGTACTTGGTGAAACGTTGGTATCTACCATACCTTCTAGACCACAGCCTACAAGCCTGGAAGAACTAAACAATTCGAACAGTCATTAATTGTCTGTGTTAGCAAGATCCACATTTTTTGTGTAGTAAGATTTGGTCTAACTCTTATGGTTTAGCAGTTATGCAAAAGTCATCCAGAGAGAACAGGCTATAGCCAAAAAATTCAAAATAAACATTTCATTTGCCATAAAAATATCTCGAACATATGGCATTTTAATCAAAATCGTTAGAGCCGTTTTCGAGAAAGTTAAAATTTTCAAAACATTTTCCATGTAAAGGGTAGTTTAGACTGGAGAAATTTTTTTTCAAAATCTTTGTGTCACGTTTTTGAAGGATATTAAACTTACCAACTTGGTTTTTAACAAACTTTTCATTTTTGAGTTATACTGTTCACAAACACACACACATGGACCTTTTTCTAAAAATGCTTTTTTTTTTTGGGGGGGGGGGGTGGATTCAGGGGGCTTCAAAACATATATTTCCAGTGAAATTTCAACATCAAATTTTTGGGTGGAATACAATGCTTTCTGTACTTATTATAAATAGTAGAGAGAGTAAAAATCACATTAAATTTCTTGGCATAACATTTCATTACAGATTAACTTGGAAAAATAGTTTGCTGCCACAATTAAATGGATAGACAATGTTTTTAGATATCTTGTGAGAAAAGAAAGGGGAGCTCAATCCTCCCTTCTAACAATAAGTTTTGAATAATTTAGTGGAACCCCAAGCTGCATATGGTTGCACTCACGTGACTTTCTCTACTCACTTTTGTACAAACTATTCTTAAAAAAAACTTCTCATCTATCCACTTCATGTTAGTTAAGATAGACATTTGTAGAAATGTAGAATGATTTTATTATATGCTTCCTTGTCAGTACAATGAGAAAAGGAGAATACAGTAGATTTAACTGATAACAAATCTTTTAACAGCCAATTGCTACGTAATGCCTTTGAGATTCCATTCTTTTAGCATCTCCAAGACAAAAAAACAAATGACTTCCCATTTGAGAAAAGTATAAGTATTGAAAATTCAAACAAATAAGGAATATCTCAGAAATGGTTCACTCCACAGAACGAGATCTACATTTTTCGTGTGGTAAGATTTATGATTTACCAATTATGCAAAAGTCATCTGAAATGAAGAGGACTTCTGAGGTCATTCCCAGAAAATTCAAGATATACATTTCATTTGGCTGAAAATATCTCAAAACGTATGGTGTATCAAACTCATTAGAGCCATTTTTTCCAAAATAAAAATTTTCAAGAAATGTTCACATGCATACATGTACATGTGTACAGAGCTTTCCCTAAATCCTTTCTTTTTTTTTTTTTTTTTGATTTATTGAATTTCAAAACATGTAGTTCTGGTAAAATCTTGATATAAAATTAAATTTTTTAGTGGAATAAAGTACTTCCTCCACTTACTGTACATAGGGTAAAATCCCAATAACACGACTTTCGATAACTCGACAACTGTTTTTATTTTTATTATTTTTTACCATTAAACATGACTAATAAATTCCAGAATCTACTGTGCAGTATAAATAGTAAATTTTAATTAGTGTACGTATATGACCTATTGCATTCGCCTTCACAGTAGCAGAAGGGCAAGCTGCATATTGACCTTTCCTATCTAGTGAGCACATATGCAGCCAGAACGTTGTCATGAAACCAAAAGTTTACTGCTAGTAATATAGATACATAGCACAAAGCTTGTTTCGAAGGTTTATTGCTTTAGACAATACAAAGGTATTTTTCAGACATGACGAATTGTGCAGTGGTTTATGATCAAGTTCCTTCCTTTTGCCTCTATAAGACCAAGGGGGTGTCAGATTATCTTTCCAACTTCCATATAGTGCATAAACATTGTGGACTGTGTGTCATTAAGTACAGTGCCATCTCACATTATCAGCAACATCTTGTTTATTTCAAGGAAGGAAACAGAGATGCGCCCCACATCATCAATTTGCATATGTCAATAGTGCAGGCCCTAGCAAGGTCATTCACCAGGTCTATAAATACCCCTGCATATGGTAAGATAAACTTTCAGTTACATATTTTTGGTTACAGTGCAGCTTCCAAGATTTCAGGCTTACCGTTAGTGTTGAGTGAGTGAGTGAGTGAGTGAGTGAGTGATTGGGGTTTAAGGGCCCATCGACGGCTATACTCCATCCAGCCTTAGATCCGCACCTTGTATCCCTCCACAATAATCTGATGCTATCACCTGCGACTAACACAAAACAAACACCACGTGGACTCATACCTCGTATTTATGTTGCAACTGAACGATATTTACTCAGGAATTTTAGAAATATCGCGTTACATTTAAGTAGTCTTTACCAGGGTTATCGTACATTTTGAAAACTCACAGATAATCGCCGATATTTAAGGTACTATATTTTATGGTGTGCTTTGGTTTCAGCATATTGCAAGATCGTTGTTGATGGCTTGTGTTTACACCAAGGGCGGATCTAACGGTGGAACGATTATAGGTCATTAGAGCCCCAGCCGTTAGTGTTGTGATGAGTTGTTTGTGCCAATGAAAATGTTGAACGAGAAGGAAAGACAAGTTAATATGACAATGGAAATTAAACTGAATGTGTTAAAGAGACTGGACAAAGGAGGACACATTATTATTTAATACCTTTTAAAATATGCTATAGATGTAATATATGTGGCGGCACTATGGTCAAGAGGTTAGACCATTTGCCTAACGCCTAGGTGGCCCGGGTTCGATCCCAGGGACCCACATGTAATTTTTGTGGACGAAGTGGCATCTGGGTTCTCCTGTTTCCCCTGCCACTCATTCCACCAATTGCTCCATCATCACCTACCAAATCATCCATTTTGCCTGCATTTCATATCATCCTCTTCCTCACTCTCATACCTGGAGCTGGGCTGACCATCCGCTTCAAGGTCTTCACTCTGTCTGGTCCATAGGTTTATCTGCTCCCCGACAGGCATCTGACTGTAGGCACAGGGTAATCAGATAAAGAAGAAGATACCATGTAATTACATTAAATCATATTTAATCATAAAAATTATATTAATTGTATGTTGAGGAATGAAGATAGTGGGGGCAACCACATCATTCCAGAGGACGGCCAGGGTGGGAGGTTGCAAGGAGGAGACATGTGAAGTGAGGCGCATGGACCTTACAATTCCTCTATTACCGATACTTCTAAAGCGCATAATTTTCCTATCGGTTTTAAAATGCTTTCTTATATAGGAAAAATCATGATATGCCAACAAACCACGGCAACTCTAAGCTATTGCGCATGAGCAGAAGCGAACACCAACCTAATGGAGTGAAAATCGCTTGATTCCTGGGTCACTGGGGTTTAGCTTCATAAGTCCTACAGATACAGTGTATCTTCATGCCTGTACTATATCTCTTGACGTGCTTCTCGGCTTAGGGACCTCAATTGGTTGCAGTTCGCATAAGAATAGCAGTTTTGTTAGTCGTATGTTGGCAAATCTGCATTGTGAATGGAATACAAGCGAAGTGTAACGAGTAAGCAAGGGAACATAGTCCACAGGTAAAATTTATCCTAATACTAAAATAACGTAATATATCACTGCATGGATAGTATTTGGAAATCGCTACATAAGAATAACACATTTAAACCATCACCTAACCTCAGATTAATAGGATAATAGTATTCTGTGATTTAATCCTGCCGTGCGCGATTAGTGGCCAGGTACAAGGTTATTTTCTTTGGTAATTACGTGCGATAGCTCTTGCAAGTCCACCTTGGACTATTAATTATCACAGAACATATATTGGGATTATTACTACACGGATTACACCCATATAAAGAACCTACATAAGCTACCAACATCAAATAACTAGTATGTTCTGTGATCATAACTGTATTCACTGTATTTTCTGAGTTATGGTATTCTGCCTGTTACCTGGAAGCACTTCACAGTGCTCCCCTTCTTGAAACCAGGAAGACCTCCCACTTCTCCATCTAACTTTCGACCCATTGCTTTATCCTCTTGCCCCCGCAAAATATTTGAATGCCTCCTTGCCACGCGGCTGTATCATTGGCTGGAACATCAACATTTTTTCCCTAAATGGTACAACGGCTTCCGCAGAGGCCGCTCTACTCTCGATAGCTTATCCCTTTTGGTAACAGATATTTACTTATCCTATAAAGATAATACTACTCTAGATGCACTTTTTCTAGATATTGCACGAGGTTTTGATTGTGTTTCGCTGCTCATACTTTTTAAACGGCTGACACAACTCGGTGTTCCAACGTGATTTTGTAACTTATTATATCAGCTGTTTGTGGAGCGCCGCATTACAGTGCGTTCTGGGGGTACTTTGGTGGGACCCCGGACTACAAGTGAGGGTTTACCACAGGGTTCATGCCTTAGTCCACTCCTATTTCTCGTTTACATCACAGGAATGGCGGAGGTGGTTCTACCTCATGCTCGACTACTGGTGTACGCGGATGACATTGTACTATGCGTGCCTGGTGGCAATGTAGCACAACCTCGTGTTTCCTTAAATAACGCCGTGAAAGCCTTGAGAGAGTGGACAGACTCTAAACGGACTAACAGTGAATAAAGAGAAAGCTGCTCTTGTACATTTTACCCGCAATCGTCGACACATTTGCCTTCCCCCAATTTACTGGGAATCCCAACCTGTACGTGAGGTTAATACATACACCTTCTTGGGTATCACACTTGATCATCGACTAAACTGGCGGGCACATATTTCTCGCTTACATAACAGTTTGGACAGTAAGCTCCACTTCTTTCGTGCGCTATTATGGAAAAACTGGGGCTCCCACCCCAAGGTACTTTTGCACCTGTACAAAGCTGTGGTGCAGGGTATGATCACCTATGGAATCTTTCTCTGGGGTATAGCTGCTACAGGTGCACTAATGCCCTTACACGTCAGCCTCAATCGATTTCTTCGACTTATAGTGGGCTATGCCCACTCGACACCAATAATGGCAATGCACAGAGAACTAGGCCTCACCCCTTTGAAACATCTTGCCCCAGTGGTATCTTTACACTATCTTCTCGCCCGCTGGGGCAGTATAAACTTTCCACTATTCCCTAAGTTACAATTATTGTTACTGGAACGCTGTCCAGAAGGGCGGCTTCATACGGAAGTCATGACCGTACCACTCATGCTAGCCTACCGCTTTCTGACAAACCACGCCCGGTTTTTACAACATGCAGAAACTCACCCATGCTATTCTTTTGACTTTGTCACAGGCTTACATACCATTACATATGTTACGGCCTGTGTGCACATTTTAGATTATCCTGTAGACTTCCGAGCACGACTATTATTCCAGGCTCCTATTCCTGTGGCAGGAGATGGCCGCCTAACTTTTTTTACCGATGGCTCACGTCAGGGGGACCCTCCGAGGGTAGGATCAGCTTTTTTCTCACCAGAGTTGGAAATACGACGTACCTTTCGGCTACCGGATTTTTGCCATCTACAAGGTGCTAGACTTTCTTAGAAATACAGAATTCATAACAGCGAATATTTATACTGATTCCTTGAGCATATTGCAGACACTACATAGCCCTTCGTTATCACCCAGTACTTGTTGGTATGTACAGGCACTCAAATCGCTCCATCTTACCCTAGGGATCACAAGGGTGCTCTTTGCTTGGATACCTAGTCATTCTGGTATCTATGGTAACGAGATCGCCGATAAATTAGCCAAATCTGCTTGCTTTTCCGATGAAATCTTTCCAATCACTATACCCCCACATGAATTATTTAGATCTGGCAAACATTCTCTTCTTTCTCAATGGATCCAGGAGTGGGAAGCCTTTACTAACACAGAACATGTTTTTTGTCCCTGTCTTCCACTCTTGCAGCACCTCAATCGTCCTTGGTTTGCTTCTTTATGTTACCCGCGTCACTTCATCTCACTGTTCTCGCGGATGCATGTGGGTCACTGCTACACTCCGGCGTATTTGTTCCGCTATGGTTCTGAGACCACACCCTATTGCAACTGTGGTCAAGAGGCCACCTTAGACCATCTTTTATTAGGATGTCCGAACCTTACACACAAGGTAGAACGATTTTATTCAGACCTGAACTCCCAACTTATAGTCTTTCCGGTGTCAATTATTTATTGACTATAAAAAATGAGCGCATTTTACAGGCGATTTTTCGTCATATACAACGTTGTGGTTTTTGATTTTGACATTTTTCTTTCTCTTTATTTTACTCTGAGTTTGTGTTGTGCTTTCCTTGTGTTATTTGTGATCTGTCGGTGCCTGCAAGGTTTGCTGCAAAATGGAACAATTAAAATCACCACAGAGCAGTAGAAGGATTCCCAAGAAAAGGCCCTCAAAGAAGAAATTTGCAGGTTTGTCTGTATTCAAGAAAATGCAATCTGTGAATCCAGGATGTCCTGGTGTTACTGTTTCACAATCTGCTAAGTGTAATAATGAAAGCTATTCTGAGCATACAAATGAAGCCATACCTACAGCTTCAGAAAAGAAGTTAGCAGCATTTTCTGAATTTATGCCTAGAACTGACAGGCATATTAATGAAAACTTTGTTGATTTCCTATTGTGCATAATTCTGTCTTTCAAGAGCTAGTAAAGGACCTTCTGTGCAACGATTGTAAAACTAAATCAATCATAATTGACATTACTGAAAGCTTTGGATTCTGTAGTAAGCTGTCTGTGAAATGTACCCATTGTAAAGTGGTTCCTACAGAAGTGTACAGTTCTGTTAGGGTTAAAAATTCTGGGTCAACAAGACCCCCATTCTTAGTAAACAGAAGGGCTGTGGAAGCATTTACTAATATGGGGAAAGGTTATAGTAGTATAGAGAAATTTTCAATTCACATGGGCATATGTAAATTGAGTAAACAATCATTTACAAGCCACTTGGGTGGAATTTTAGAAGAAGGCAAAACAATGAAATTAGAAATTCTGAATATGGCTAGGGTGGCAGTGCGCGATGCACATGAAGAAATAAATAATTCTGTCGGAGCATCTCAATTATTGGACATAAGTGTCTCCTTTGAGGCCACAATTCAAATTATGGAGTTGGATTTATAATTGATACTCTTACTGGCATTGTTGTTGATTATGAAGTACTGTCTAAATTTTGTTTAGGGCGTATGATACATTCTAAGCAGTTTGGCAAAGCCTCGATTGAATTTAAGGAATGGTATACTCAGCACCAGAAAGCAGGTAAATGCCAAAAGAACTATGACATGTCATCAAATAGCATGGAAAAAGAAATAGGCAAAATTCTGTGGCAGCGATCAATATCAGAATGTAATATGCGATACACGAGCATGCTCTCTGATGGCGATTCATCCACATGGTCATATATAAATGACATACAGGTATATGGACCAGACATTCATATTGAAAAGGAGGAATGTGTTAATCATATTGCAAAGAGACTTGGTACTGCTCTTAGGAACACTGTAAAAGAATGGCGCACTAAAGGTGTAACTTTAGTTGGTCGGAAAGAGGGTAGCCTGAAGGAAAGTACCATTTTAAAATTAACACATTATTACAGGAATGCAATAATAAGTAATATTCCTAATGTCTCAGAGATGAAGAGTGCTGTGTATGCAACTTTAAAACATTGTACCTCCACAGATGATAATCCTAATCATGGAAGCTGTCCGAAAGGAAAAGATTCTTGGTGTTTTTTTAATAAGCAGACTGCTGAAGGGAAAAAAGTGGAAAGTCATAACAGAATGACTTGTAAAGTTTCACCAGAAATGGCAACAAAAATTATACCAATTTATCAGAGACTTGCATCAGATTCCCTGTTGCAGAGGTGTATAGGGGGAAAAACACAGAACCCAAATGAAAGTTTACACAGTGTTTTATGGAATCACTGTCCAAAGGAAATTTCCATTTCAAAAAATAAATTAGAATATGGTGTAATGAAGGCTGTAGCTGAATTTAATATGGGATGTAAAAAATCAATAGAGGTAGAACGTACTTTGAGAGGAGAGATCATTTCATCATTTGCATTAGAAGTATGCGAAAAACGCGACAATAGGCGTATTGCACAGAGTAAGAGAAGGAGTGACCAGAAGAGTAAAGAACAAAGGAAGAGGGTTAAGATGCTGAAATCATCATGTGAGGAGGTGAAGAAGAAGGTGGAAGGTGAAACATATGGTGCAGGGCAGTTTTAGTGGTGAGTGCAACCAATTAAATTTTATTTTATCTGTTTCTCAAAACTACATTTTTCCTTGCATAAAAAGTCCCATGCAGAGCAATTTTGGCCAGATTGTTCTGAAAATTTAAATATAAGCTCTTCAGAACCTATGTTTTATAATTTGGTGTGGAGTTTGATGAGAGTCAGTTAGTTGAGTATTTATGTGACAATAAATGTTAAAAATATGACTTATTTTAAACAAAATTAAAAATTGCAGATAAAAAAAGATTATTGTGCTTTATGCTTTCATTACACAGCAAAACCCAGGCAGAACTTCATTTCTATGTGCATTAAGAACATGTTGACCAAATTTTAGACATGAAATATAAAAACTGTTCCACAAGGAGCATTTTATATAAAACAATTAAATTCTTAATTAAAATATTAATAAAACAGAAAATAATTGGAGTACCAGACTGAAATTTTGCAGTGATTACAACAAGCAAAAGAAATGTATATACAAAATTTCAAAGCCTTATCTTTAAAACTGTGGAATTTGAAATTTTCACTTGACTGTCCCCTTAAGTTACCCGACATTCGTCTTCTCAGGATAAAGGAAAACCTCGGAAAAAACCTTATCTGGATAACTTATCCTAAGCGAGATTCGAACTCGCGAACTCTTAAACGTGAAGCAGACACGCTAACCATCACGCTACCGAGGCGGTCAGGCAATTGTATGGGTATGGCTAAAGTAGGCCCGACGAACTATACTCACCAGGTGTCAAGACATTTCCCTATTTTCCCTTTCTTTGTGACCACGAAGACGGAAAACTGGGGAAAATCGGTTCTTTATAATGGCTGTATATGTAAGCTACTGCAGTTAAGGAGGACAGGAACTACTCTGTTCGCACCTTCGGAGTAACATTCGACAGCCCTGAGCTAGAGGGCGTAGCAACGGCATTACGGGAGTGCGAGATCTTGAGCGTAAATTATGTGCGCCTGAACTGTTGCATGGCGAGCATAAAAGACCTCGCAAGGATGCAGCTCACGGTATGTGTGTCAGAGGTACAGTGCTGAGTATATAAATTGCCTTGCATACAATACTGCTACATTTCGTACGTACGTACATACCTAAGTGATGCGATGTCGACGAAATTTTGTAAAGCTGCTCCTTTTTCCTTTCATTACTGAAGTTAGTTCCACGAGTGACTCAATGAACCTGCACTCGTTCTTCCTTGATTTTCGAGACAATAAACTTTAGTAGCTCCGAATAAAGGGTGAAATAAAGCTTAGGAAAGTAATTTGCTTTATTTAACAAGTTTAAATAAAGCAAATGACTTCCATCATAATAAGAAAGAAGTACAATGTACATAAGCAGATTGTCAAAGGTGAAAGTTCTGCGTTTATCAGTTCTAGAGTATATTTGTAAGAGAAGCTTCCTTTGACATCGCATGAGGCTAATGGAGAGCACATGAAAAGATTTACATTGCCATTTAAGTTATTGTCCTGTTTTTTCGCCAAACAGTTCAACATTGCATAACCATAATTTTTTGGGGTAACACAAATTTTGTATGGCACATTTTTTCCCTACAGTTCTCGGAAAGTATATCGACTACCACACTTGCCACATAACTACCACTTACATCTGCAGACTCATCCTCAAACCCTCATCCTCGGATCATTGACGCTTTCTCGAATTCTGGCATGATATTGGTAAATATTTTTTACGTATTTTGGTATTTTGCCAGAAATTATCTAAATTAGGGATTGTCCAAAGTTCTGAATGCAATGTTTACGTACATCGTTGTGTCACATAAATCTATTGAATTGTGAAAGACTATTTGAACTCATTTGAATTGCGTTCAACGTTTACCTTATGTGCTTTACTATTACAGTGTCTTTCAAAATAGTACTTCTTAGTTCGTAATAACTAAGAAGTACTAAGAATAAGAATAATAATAACTAAGAAATTATACAAGGCACATATAATACCTCCTTCTCGAAGAATCATTTAGTATTGCACTTCGTGAGCGAGTTGTTTTAGCCATTGCACTATGAATCTCTTGACACATGCAGCTCTTCAGTGTGACAGCTAACCACACTAGGGATGGTGGGGGTTCCAATGCAAGGAACTGTACGGTGAGAGGAGAGGCAGAGACGAACGTCATATTCTATGCCTCTATGTCGTCCAGTTGTCAACTACAATCGCCAAATTAGGGCCCGCACTTCCGCAGTCCAGTGATAATGCAGTAGAAGTTGTACATAGGTGTACATTTATATGCTTTCACTGTACCTATTTTTTAAAGAACGGTTGCAGGAAATTCATCATCACGACAGCATTGATTATTTCTGCAAAGACCTGCATGGATTCCCAGTAGCATTGACCATTTTGTCCCCCCCACCCTTTTTTACACAAACGATTTCTTGTTTCACCAGATTTAATTGGCTGAAAATCCTTTCAACCTCACCATTTGACGAAGGAAGCATCAGCCTAGACAAAGCAAAGTCTGAGAGTTCTTTGAAAGGATTTTTACTACTAGATCACAGTATTTGAATACTCTACAAAAAAAAATGGTGAAATTGTTCACATTCTTCCATTACTTTATTGCCAACCTTTGCCACTACATTTGTACTTTCACACTTGTTTCTCTAATCAATTTTGATGTATCTAATATTGGAATTAAGGGTCCATTACTAAAACTAGCACCTTTGATACAGCAAGAAGAGACAGCTTCCTCAAAATGTCAATGTTGTCAGGTAAACTCTGTAGTAGCTGTTTGGTGAGCAAAGAAACAAATTTTACACACCTTCTTCTAACAGTTTTTTCTTGTTATTTTATTTCTAATTTCTGAAAGTTTACTCTCAAATAAAACACCTAGATACGCTTTTAGGTCCAGATGTTTCTCAAAATCACTATCAAGGAATTTTCTCATGACTGGATAGGATGGAAGGACATTTTAAGTAGAGACCCTGAAGAACTACCAGAGCATCTAAAAGCTTGCACGTGTCGGCATCATTTGCCACAAAATTTTCATTAACCCTTTGAAGATCAAAGTAGATTTCAAAAACAAATATACTAATTTGACCTCATCACTGAACTGGAGTAGAGCATTACAGCTAAGTAACATTTTTCAACAAGCCTACCAATTTCAAAATGAGTCTAACTCAAACCATTGATCAATTATTCTACATACTGCAGTCTGAATAGATACCCATCTTGTATCACAAGCTTGGTTGATTTTCAGTGATTTATCCCCCTCATATAGCGTGGAGAAAATTTGGCGGTAAAAGAGTTGACACGAAGGTCGAGAAAAGAAATTGCAAGTATCTCTAACTGGAAAATCCAAATTTCTTGGAAGAGATTCTGCAGTTCCTAATTTATGGATTAGCATATGCACCTATAAATATCAAGCACGGGACCTTCCTTTTAAGAATTTGATATACTCCATTATTAGTCTGCACCATTACACTAGTACTGTCTGTTTCGATGCCTTCCAAGCCTGGACTAATTCCTTTCAAGGCCTCTTTAATTGCAAATACAACAGACACCGCATTACATCTTTCATGTTTGCCAAGTTCAAGATACGTTGAAACAATCCTACTGGTTGTTTCGCTGTCATATATAATAGTGATTGCTAGAAGCTTAGTGACTGTCATTGATTTTGTCCACTAAAATACTAACACTGCTGGCGTGTGGTGAAGGTATTGGCCAGGGTAAGCAACCTCATTGTAAATGGTTAAACGAAAATATGTTGATACATAGTACATGCAATTAAAAACAATAGTAACACTGTTATCCTATACATTACTTTGTAACAAAATATTCATGATTTACCTTGTCTTATTTGAAGCAGAGCTGGATTCTTCTCCCTTCTTGGCAAAATCGTCAATCACAAGATCATAGAATTTGGGATCCTATTGTAGATTTACCAGAAGCTCCTTCTCTAGTGCTATCAAAGATAAGTTTGAGAGTCTTTCCTGTTCCCGAGTGCTGCGTGCATAATTTTTTATGCTTTTTAGTTTAGAAAAACTACGTTCAACTGCAGCACTACTTGCAGGAATAGTTAACACTAACTCGCGCAGTTTTGTCACCTCACTATACCCTCTTTACAGTTCATTTTTTTTTATGAAGGCTAGAAGATCATTCACAGATTTATGATGCATGTCTAGATACAAGTGACAGAGAGTTGTGACTTACGCAACAAAGTCAAAGTCTGTCCCATAGGACTTTTAGTGATTGAAAAGATAATTCTGGAAAAGACGATTTGTATTTGTTGAAGTTCTTAAAATTTAACAATTCCAGAAAACACAGACTCAATACTACCAAATCTTTCTCTGAGATGAAGTAGAAACGTATCCAGAACCTCTCAATACAAACATTTGTAGTGTATTTTCCTATTCAAACCATCACTGCTGGTATGACGTTTCGTAGGTGGTGGATCAACAATGGCTTCTTCAACTTTGTCCCATACTTCATCAAAGGAATTGCGCTTCTCTTCTAAGGCCCTCTGGAATTCCGCAACTTTCAATAAGCAATATCCAATATTAGATGACTTTGCTTGGAGAATATCATAGTGTCCATGATGGGGAATATTATAGCAAACATCTCTAACATAAATTTGAAAGTGAAGTCCTCCATTGTGCTTCCAAAACCACGTGCAGCAGTAAAGCCAATGGCTGGGGGAGTGGAGACTGGTGCGCGATGGCCCGGCCCTTACCTGCATTAATGACCTGCTGCCTGGCTGAACAATACGTCATATGGAAACAGTCGCTATTGCGTGCTGTTCTGACTTCCAGACCATTCCTTTTCTGGTATTCTCGAGTAATCCACTTCCAGAATGTACACATTGTGAATGAGCACTATATAAGGGACTCGCTTGTGCCTAAAAGTGAGTTGTTGTTGTGAAGTGTGAAGCAAAGGACTGAGACAGACAGTTAAATGTTTACGAAGTGTTCAGTGGTCAGCGACTGTGAATCGTTCCAAGTGCAGTTCAGTGCAAGTTGTGATCTGACAGTTCAGTTGTGATTTGATTCGATGGTTAAATTCTGTTACTTTGAGCTTGTGCAGTAGTGATTTAAGTGTAATGTTAGCATTATGCTGATTATAAGGCAAATAAAGTGTGATTAGCAGTAACTGGAGTTCTCATTACAAAATCATATGAATCTCACTTTTACCATACTGTATGCGCTAATGAATTTTAATTTTTTTTTTTTTTGCCGAGATCATCAATATAACCTAAGTAATCCATGAATATATCAAAAAATCTTACTACAAATACTGCACTGTATTGTAGTTCAATTACTGCAACCTAGTCACAAGTGTAAATTCTAACCTATATTTGTAGTTCTGTGTTGATATACCAGAGCTTATACTCTATACTGCTTAAGAGCCAATAGACTTTATAAGCTAAACTGTACAAGGTAATAACAAATTCAATGAATGATTTATTATCTTTTTAAACTTTGCAAGCTACATAATGCTACTACTCTTGAGGTTGCTTATTATTTATTCCTTACCGTTATACTTCACATTCTGTTTTGCATATACTATATAATGGGGAAGTGATATCAACTATTTGATTTTTTACAGTTCATTACCCTTTTTCTGTTTTCTTCTCTGTGCTTCACATTACTTTTAATCATTTTACCTTTATATTTTTTTCCCTAAATGTTTTCTGCTTTCTCCATACGCTCATTTGAATTTGGATTAAAAATCTTTCAAACTTTAGGTTCTTTTGTAAAATTTTTCAACCTAGCATTACATTCTCTCTTCCTTTTTCTGTCTCATCACATTCCAGGATATAGCGCCAATTACAACAAGATCTTCTATATTTAGAGCACAGCTCCCCTCTTACTTAAATTCATTACACCTGTACTCACTCATGCACTCTTTAATGCATGCTTTGATATATTTTTCTCTTCTCTATTACATTCGTAAATATCTACAATGTATTAATGACCTTTTCCTTAAAACTATACACAATTTCTTGCTTTCAACATCCTCTACTCTTGTGCTGACTTCCTTCTGCCTACATTTCTATTTCTTCCAATGTTGTTTGAATTTTGTTCATCCAGGTTCCTTTTTCGCTTTTTCTTTGTACAATCATACATTGTTTTAGTATATAATTTTCCTCTAATAGTTTAATTCTGAACATATGTGACTGACCCTTCTACCATTTTGCCTTTTGCTCCCAGTCTCCCTAGTTCTGCTGTTACACCATTTGGTGGACTTCTTGGTAAGTTATTTTGCAAAAATTTCTGTGTTGTATCCATATTTTCGCTTCTTTTTCACTCCCATATCTCTGCTTTTACTACCTAATAACAAATTAAGTAAGATTTAAAACGAAAAACGTGGGGTATATGCAGCAGATAACTGATGTCACTAACAATTTTATTGCACTGCAAATGCACTGTTGCACAAGTTTTCTCAACGACAGCTACTTCCTACACTCCTTAGAACTATCTATTTATTACATGTGCCCCATGTTGTTCCTTTTAAACCTTACAAGTATTTTAATAGTCATTGAAAATGCACAATCACAGAGGACAATATGTATGGGATTATAAATCTGTAAGGGGTTAGGAGAAATTATTTTATACTTTTTAGTCCATTTTAGAAATGTTGTATATTTAAATATCTAAAAAAGCAAAAGAAAAATGTATTCAAATAATTGTCTGTCTACTTGTTTTTCATACAATTCTGATCTATGTTCTAAGTTTCAGGACTACAGAAGCTATTCCCAGAGAATTCAAGATATATATTTCATTTGTCATGAACACATCTTTACATTTTAATCAAAATCATTAACACCATTTTTGAGCAAACCAAAATTTTTGAAAATCGTTCTATGTAAAGGATAGTTTGGGGTATATGTATTTGTAGTGTTTAACACTTTCGCTACATACAGCACCACAGGTGGTGACACTGATGATACATGGAATGAGATGGCGGGAAACCGGAGGAAACCCGCCCCAGTGCTGCTTCGTCCACCACGAATCCCACATGCGGTCACCTGGGATCGAACCAGGGCCACTTTGGTGAGAAGCAAATGGTCTAATCACTCGGCTACGGTGCTGCCTGTAGTTTGGGGTGGGGAGATTTCCTTGAAAATGAGTTAATATTGCACTGTTACCCAGTTCTGAGCTGTTTTAAGGTTTAAGTCTCTAACTCATCAGTTAATTGGTTTAAAATGAATAGCAAAATTTGTACAGAACAGATAAGAAAGCAAGTGAATAAAAATGTTTTTAAAAGAAATTCATCTATCAAGTCTCAATGACTAACACATATTACAGATAATCAACCAAAACATACTATTATTCAGAAACTATGTTTACATATTCATGATACATGTTTACCATTCAAGGTTATTTATAAACCAGTGCTTGTAAAAAATAAACTGCACTTTACACCAATCTTTAGTCTAGAAGTACCCAATAAACATGTTTGAGATGGTTAGCTTCATGTAGTCATGAATTACAGCCTGATGAAATTCTACCTGTTATTCCTCTTATTTAACAAAGGAAATCACATGTCCTTCCAAGGTACTCAGTACATACGCATCTCATACATAACTTGAAGAGTACGTTTTTCAATCAATATCCATAAGATTTTCGCTCGTGGCCATTTTTTCATTACAAGATGGGCAGGTAAAATCTTTGTTGTTGGATGTTCTGATGAAGCGACTGATACAATAGGAATGAAAGAAGGAATTGCAGTTTTCACACCAAGAGCCCTGAAATTAAAATTTATCTGTGTGACACTAATATAAACTCACTACCCATACAACACAAAATCTTTATGTTTTAGTTTGAAATCACTGGCCAAATATGGAAAATTCAAGTGAACCATTTGCAATTTGTGGTACTTACTTTCAAAACTATGTGATTGCAGAGGGTACACATGGTGATTTCATCCTTGTAAGTTTCTTTGAGCAGAGGTTCCAATTCTGCGATTGCCAGAGGACTTAAGCGAATCTTACCCTCCTGTGAATGGCCATAAAATAAGTTAGTAATAATAAACCAATATAGATGCACATATAAAAGCAAAAGCTTTAAACCCAATTCATATAAACTTGCTGTCTTAAATTTATAAACTGATAGCATATTTCTGTTTTGATAGATTAACTAAGTCCAAGCAAACCCCCCAGCACAACAGCCCATGAAGGGCCAAGTCGCTGCGTCCCCCACCTCTGCCCACTACAGGTGTCATTGGTGGGGTGCAGTTTTGGAGGCTGGGACGTGATCAACGCCCCAAGCCCTCCCGGCCAGTTATATGGCCTTCTCGACCTGGGGCTGCTACTTCTCCATCAAGTAGCTCCTCAATTGGTCCCCCCGGGACCTAATGAGGCTGAGTGTACCCTGTGTCAGACCTCCCAGAGGGGATAAAATCCCCATGCTGGTACTGGGGTTCAAACCCGGATCCTCCACACCAGAGGCAAGCATGCTACCAACTGCGCTATGGAGGTGGTCTTTGATAGATTATTGCACCCAGAAAATCATGTCACAGGTTATGGAATTGTCAATTTAGTAAAATACATGAAAAAAGATCACATAAAAAAAGAAAAAGTTACAGTTTGTGTAACTAGTACCAAGTATAATCAAGTATAACATAGCTGTGCATTGTAATTAACATTTAAATTCTTTCATATGTACTAATTTTACACTAATTTCCATATTTTTAATATTTTTTCAATACCTCTATTTGTCATTCAAGTATTCCTCCACTGAATAATACTTTTAACAGATACATTTTTAGGCTATTCTTGAACTTTGTAGGGAAGTAATTTGTTTTATTTCGGTAGGAAGTTTATTATAAATATGAATTCCATTATATAGAGAGACCCAAAAACATCTGAACCACTGAGCGGTGTTTTTCCACTGCCCACGCAGAAGCACTATAACGCAGCTACTGTACACAAGGTCATGTGATTGACTTGTTTTTCTCTGGTCTGAAAGCGCATTATTGAGCTGATGTGATAATGTGTGATTGAGTTATTACCAGTGTGCTTTATTATTTTGTCCTGTACTTAGTCAGAAAGTGCTTTATGGCTCAGCATTTGTTTTCTGCTGCACAGCATGTATTTATTTATGATTTGCATATGTTAATTCAGTTAGCTCGCCAAGTAAAAATGTGATTTATAGAAAGATTTCCAGATGATCAGCGATTTCTATCTCTGGGGTAACTTACAGCATAAAGTGTACAAGACAAACCCACACACCCTGGAAGAATTAAGACAAAATATCTGCCAGGAAATTGCCAGCATTTCTCAATGTGAACTACAGCGAGTGATGGATAGTTTCCTAAAGAGGTGCCAAAAATGTATGGACAATGATGGTGGCCAGTTTCAGCATCTCCTTTAATAATATTGGCAAGTAAAACCTTTAAAAGTAGTTTTAAAAATATATGGTTTCACCTGTGCTGTAGCGGCGGCTATGAGCACCGAGGATGCACATAGGCAAAACACAGCGCAGTCGGTTCAGTCTTTTGGATCACTCATTATTTGAACCTGTGCTCAATACATAGTTTTTTATGGTGAGTGACATGCAGGTGTGAACTATTCCTTGTATTATGGTCATGTTTACGTTAAGATCAAACTGATGAAAAATAGGAACAAGTTACATCTGGCCATAAAAGTGACTTAATAAATAAAAGAGAAATTTAAATATCAGTTTAATCCTGGGGAAATAAATAAATAAATTTATAAAGGAATATGGCATGAATAAGGAATTCCATAAGAAGAAATGCCACAATACTTACATTCAGGACATGATTATTGACTAGTGCTTTAACACTATCATGTCCTTGATTCGGCTCACTTAGGTTAGTATGCTTATGATTGTGAAACAACATGGAGAATATGTACACCTTCACTGAACTTGCAGGTAGGTACTTTATTTACAGTGAGTCAAGAAGTAATCTGCTTAACAAAACAGTAAAACACACAGTGTATAGTGCATAAGAAACTACATACCTCAGAGATCAACCACTGATTGTTGCACATTTTCTTTATAAGCTTTTCCAGATTACTTTTGCTTACATTGCCCGGAAGGGAAGAATTTAGATTAAGGCAAAGTGTTGAAGAGACAGTACGATCTTCTGCAAGAAATATTTCTGATGCTATCCTTTTGTAGAATTCTATTTCTGCTGGTTTGTGTTTCACACGCCTTCTGTAGGAGAAAGAAAATGTGATGAAGATGCTAAAGAGGTGTTTTACAGCTGCATGATCAGGACTAAATATTAGTGTTTAAAACCTACAGGTGTTCCAGAATGTCCTATTAACATAACATTTTAGAGAAAACTGAACACAATAGAAACATAAGGAAATAATGAAGCTCTTAGTATCTAATTTTTTACTTTAGATACAATAGAAACATTTTTACTTTCTCTACTGCATATAGTAAAGTAGAGGAAGTATTGTATTCCACCCAAAAATTTGATGTCGAGATTTCACCACAAAAAAAAGCAGTTTTAGAAAAAGGTCTGTGTGTGTGTGTCAGTCTGTGGACAGCGTAACTCAAAAACGATAAGGTGATTAAAAACCAAAGCCATTTTCAAGAAAATCAAAATTTTCAAAAAATTTTCCATGTAAAGGGTAGTTTAGGGTGGGGCTATTTTCTTCAAAATCTTCGTGTCACATCCTTGAACGACATTAAACTTAAGTACCAACTTTGGTTTTTAACCGACTTTTCGTTTTTGAGTTATGCTGTCCACAGACTGACAGACAGACACACACATGGACATTTTTCTAAAAATGCTTTTTTTTTGGATTCAGGGGATCTCAAAACATATATTTCCGGTGAAATCTCGACATCGAATTTTTGGGTGAAATACAATATTTCCCCTACTTACCAGTAGAGAAAGTAAAAAACCTTTTGGAATGATCACTTTCTATTTTAAGTAGGTTTTCTGTATTTGCATCTGAAACCCATATTGTTATTTTCTGTCCAGATTGAAATGAACATCCATTGCTGCTGGGAACAAAATATAAATCTAATGTAAAACTCTAAGCATCATTAAATATACTATAAAAAAAGACTTTAATACATACAAAGCCTTTTCAAAAATGATACCTTTGCTAAGTAGCAACAGCTAAACAAGTAGGGATACACTTGGCAATGCTGTGTAGGTTCTCCACAAGAGCCATAGCCTGAAAGCCTGTAAACTTTGTTAACGATGAGAAAACTGTGTATTTGTGGTAAAATTTTAGATCATAAAGTGGTAGAAAAGTAACCAGACTGATTTTGTTGTCTTTGTTACAGTATTTGCAAGGTTCGAAGACATTCCCTCAGCAGTTTCAATTTGAATTGGTGTGAAGCAAGAGCTTTAAAGGAAGCTCAATTCTCAGACAGGATAAGCAGGTGCTTACCTTCGTAGCCCTTTTTTAAAACTCTTTGTGCACAGGCAACAACTGCATATATCTCTATCTGAAACACAGTGCTATATCCACTGAGACTGAAACTAGTGATGGTCTAACTGAATGTTTTACATTATCAATTGCTAAATAATAGTATCCTGCAACAACCAAATATTTTCATTTGGTTTCGTCATTCATATAAACATGTTAAAGTGTAATTGAAGTAGTTGAAACAGTTTTCATTTGATAGCCATAAAGTCGTTTGTACAGCTTTATTTGGTTCTGCATTGCATTAAAACTATAGTTACTTCACAGATTGAAACAGTTTTCAATGGTTTGCAAATGGAATTTTGGCCATAAAAGGGGTAGAGTGAGTTTAAGGGCCTGCCGACAGCTAGGTCATTTGGGGCCATAAAAGGTAATTGATAAGTAATTAATAACATTAAAAATGCTCATTAAGCAGTGATTAGTTGTTCAGTTTATTCATAGTGTTGTCATTATGCTGCATTAGGTTATGCTTGTTGAAATGTAACTATACTTTTCAAAATTGCATTAGCATATTGAAGCTTAATAGCAATTTGACTTAGTTTTTAGTTGAGTGGATGAATAAAAAGAATGTATATAAAATCTGAACTTGTTATTCATTCTTTTTAACCTTTTTCTATGGCAATTTATCGTAGCAGTTTTCTTTTGCTGTTCTTTAACCAAAATATTAAGAAACGGTTTACAAGATTAAATATCACCTATTAGCAATATTCAGTGCAGTGCAAGAAAGAAAAATTCAATACTAAATGGTGAAATAGTAGGAGGTTTAGTTCCATTTTACTTTTCTAATGGATCTCAGGAGTAGTCGAGTGAATGAGATTAGAAAGAAAGCTGATATGACCACTGAAGTTAAAGGCGACGAGGTGAAGTATAAATTAAACAATATTGTGAGCCAAGCTCAGTGCACAATAAAGGATGGTTGGGGCCGGGCTGCCCCACCCCACTGGCAGTATGTGTATCAAAGACGCTCAAGGTCAGCCTACCTCACATGAGCAAACACGACAGAGTGGCAGAACCAACATTTTTTTTTTCCTGATCATTCAAGAAGTATCTGCCAGCTTCGTTTGTAGAAGTTCGAAAAACGACTATAGCATTCCTGCTATATAACGATGCAGAAGTGAGTAGGTAAGTTTTTAGTTTAATTGTGTGTGTGTGTGTGTGTGTCAGCTGCGTGTGTCGTCATGTCGAAAGGAACATAACAAAACAGCTGTTGGTTGATTGTATCATCAGAGTAGTTAGTGTGTGTGAGACAGAGAAAGTGAAGAAAGACAATGAAAGGAGTGAGTCAAGGTTATGAGTGGAAAACAATTGTAAGTTGTAATATCATGAAAGACTATAGACTGTGATAACGTCAGTAAAAAGAGAACTGTATTTGTGCATTCAGTAAGAGAAAAATAAATTGAGAAGAAAGTAATTAGACTGGACAGACTTTTGTCATTTTTTGTTACACTGGTGTCAGGAGTGGGAATCGCTGAATTGTCATTTTGTCACTATATATATAAAGAACAGAAATGATAGATAAAATTCACAATTGATGAGAAACTTAGCAGAGCACAAAGCACAAGAACCAAAATGGAAAACATAGCTAAAACCAGTTCCCAGGAATGAAATCCTCATGATAGATTTTTCAAGGTGGCTATGTACAAAATCAACTTTCATGCACTTCTGTGTATGGTTAAATGGCTAAGCATTTATTGAGCCAATAAACATTCCCATTTCTATTCAATTAACCTTTTTGAAGCTTTGTAACAGTGGATAATATTTATTCCCATTTTTGTTACAGTGTGATGCAAAGAAAGCTTATATCTCTTTGATTTTTATTCCTGTTCTCATTTCCGTATTGTGAACCAACCTTAAGCAGCATGCACTGTAATAACTTATCATACTACATACCTTCTAGTTGAGGACATCATAGTCGGGACAAATGCATAGTATTTCTCTTCAGTTACCTCATCCGTTATCATTCTTATTTCCATTCTCATTACTCTTATAGCTCTATTTATCAACAGAATTGCCGATTCCATTTCTTGTGGTGATGGAGCATTATCTGTGCACATGAAAAAATGTTACACTTACATCACTTTCTCTACACATTTTTCAACAAATATTCTTACAAAAACTAATTCTTAATCTATGTCATGCCAACTGAGAATCAAGACAAACTTTTGTAGAAATGATTTTATTATTTATGATATATTTATTTTTCTTCTTACATAAAATACTTCCTTGATAAATAATAATCCACATTAAAGAGTAACGCTTCATAGATTAGGCTCCCCATGGTGGTACTTATGGTGTTAAGCCTGTACAACGAATTTACCTTCACTATGATTGTTATTTCACTCTTGGTCCTTCTTTTAGTTCCTTTCTCATTTATCCCTCACTTTTCCTAGTAATTGTGCCATCCTACTACTTCCTTCTCCTCTGTTAACTGCCAACATTTTAATTACTAATACAGGAGAGTCTCGTAAACTGGAGACTCCATTAAATCTGAGCCACTTCAAGATGCAACTTTTTTGAGGCTGAATTTTGCTTCACCTCCAGTCTCTATATACCCAAACTATACTTGACATGTTTATTACATATTTTTGTTAAACTGTTGAATAAACTGATTGAAGAAAGTGAAGAGGAAGACTTAGAGAGCACAGTGAGGACTTTGCTGCTTTGGAGGCAGCATTGCATTTTGTGGAACAGCCAAAAGTGACACTATATTTCTGAAGTGATGGCGTGACACTGCCACACAAAAACCATGGCTAAGGAAAAAGGCTCCAGCACAAACTACAGGGACGTAATTCTCCTAGTCTATCATGACCCTAATACATCCATATTCTAAACAACCAAAATCAATTGCTTGTTGAGTTCATACAAAAGATAAGTTCCATCATGATGGTATACAATGTTAGCCATATATCAAACTACCATTACTATGTAACTGCAATCTGCGTTGTAGCCTGTCTTTTTGTTAGCCACGACAAAAATGATGCAACACAAGCAGTGTTACATGCTTTCCTCAAAAAATAATACCAAAATTATGTATTGTTATTTCTTTCTAGGTCAAACACACACTTCAAAACATTACAATATATAACTACCTTGAAACATAGAATCACAACTGAAACATTCAATACAAACCCAGATTTGAACCATGGATCTTCCATTCTAAGTCGATCCACTCTTCGCGCTATCACGACAGTTTAATGTCATATCAGCATGTTGTCGTGGTAGTTCTGTGGTTAAGAGCAGCTGTGTGTAGAGCAGAAGATCTGTAGCTCAAATCCCGGCCATGGCGCTGAATTTTTCAGTTCTGATTCTATCTTTCAAAGTTTGCCTACACACGGTCTGTATGTGTTAAAACAATCATTTATCACTGATTGGCCTTATACCGGTGGCACGTAGTAAGTTCTCTAGTTTTGGAGGCTTATACCTAATACCCAGACAGGAGAGGAATATAACAAATGTGCCAACTGAATGTACAGAGCATGCCATTTATTTACCTCATGTTATAGAATTATTGTTTGAATATTACAGCCTTAAGATGGGCTCCATTACAGTCTACGCATTCCTGCAAGCGTGTAATGAAACTGGAGAACACATGATGCAGCAGGTCTCCAGCTATGGCCGCAATTTCTTCAGTAATGGCTTCTTTCAGTGCTGGTCCAGTTGCAAGACATCTAGCAAACCATGAGATGATGGAATGCACTTTTGAGGAATGCTGTGCTCTTGTGTGCCGTATGGGCAGTAGCAATGTCTTGTTAGAAGTAAACATTCTTTGGATCCATTCCAATCCTTCTCAGTTCATGCAATATGCACCCTAAGGATCTTTGAGAAATGCCCAATACTCTTTGATTGTTTACAAACTGAACGATGTGGACTGTGTTCAAAAGCTTGTTTCACTCCAGCAGCATTTTCTGATGCACGCACTGTTTTCGGTGGACCATCTTTAATGTCTAGGACACTACCACATGTTGGAAACTTATTCACTCATTGCATAATTGTTTTCTGTGAAGGAATTGGTCCATGCCTTGGCACATTGAAATGAATGCGAAATAATCTGTGTTGTCGCAACAGACTTAACTCATGTGAAAGAAACGTATGGCTGAGGCATGATGTCCCACTGACCAATGCTCCATAGCTACTAATGCTGAAGTAAACAAAACAAAATGCATTGTTCCCATCGTTTATTGCAATGGTGTTACCAACTGTATGGCTTCATATGTTCCCAAGACATAGGATTGAAACTAGAGAGCTTGCTATGCACCACCCAGTATATGGAAACTACCTTGAGTTGTTATTGATTTCAATTCATCTTTGTTGGTTTTTCCTATGGTGTTCTGTATAGTCAGTTATTTCAAATACAAAGTACCCTCACACCCATTACCTGTTAACAACAGATATCTGTACATCCTTTGGTAATTTACTCCATTTCTCATTCAAAATACTATCCCTCTACCTTTTAACCATTTCACATTTAATTAGGTAGTGGTAAAGTCCTCTGATTTTCCACATATTGCAATCTTCTGTCAAGTTTAGCATTAATCCTTTAAGAAACAGTACAACTGTTCTCATCCAGTGTAACTTATGAAAACATTTTCTTCCACTTATTTCTTCGAAACCCACTCCAAATGTTTTGATTTAAAATATCATGTCAGAGTTATAGACAGAACAAATAAAACATAAATCTTGAATATTATTTGTCATATTAATCTTAAATGTCATTTTATTCAAAATAATTTCTATGAACATAATTTAAAAGAAATTATACTTTTTTCCACATGTAAGTGCATTTCGTGCTGGAAAAAATTTCACGAATATTGTGAGATTGACACATCAAGACATAATCCAAAGGAAAGCTTGTAGTAAATCCACATTGGCTTATATTTGGCTTGGGTGCATTATACAGCGAGATGCAAATATATGTGAACCACTACGCAGTGTTTTTTCCACTGCACAAACACATCACCAGCAGCTGATATACACAAGGTCACGAGTATCACTTGTTTTTCTCTGCTCTGCTCACAATCAGTATTGAGTTGACTTGATATTGTGCGGCTGCATTATTACCAGTGTGCTTTATTATTTAGTCCTGTACTTAGTCACAAATTGTATTATGGCTCAGCATTTGTTTTCTGCTGCAAAGGTGTGTTTATTTATGATTTGTATGTGTTAACTCAGTCAGCTAGCCAGGTGTATGGAGCGCCATTAGTGGGGAAACAGTTATAGGCCCAATTTTTTTCGAGTCAACAGTTGATGCCCATACATATGTGAATACAATTTTGTACCTTTTTTTTTTTTAAGAGAATTAACCAACAGGGAGCGTGATTTTGCCTTTATTCAACAAGACTCTGAAACGGCTCATACAGCCAATCTTTCGATGAGAACAATTGAAAGTGTATTTCAGAACCAAATTATTAGTAGAAATTTTTAACTCCTTCGTTCGGTCCCCCAACCTAACCCCCTGCGATTTCTATCTCTGGGGTAACTTGAAGCATAAAGTGTACAAGACAAACCCACACACCCTGGAAGAATTAAAACAAAATATTCAACAGGAAATTGCCAGCGTTACTCAACGTGAACTACGGCGAGTGATGGATAGTTTCCTAAAGAGGTGCCAAAAATGTATGGACAACAATGGTGACCAGTTTCAGCACCTGCTATAATTATATTGGTAAGTAAAGCCTTTAAAAGTAGTTTTAAAGGTGCTGTATGGTTTTATCTGCGATGTTCTATGAAAGTGGCAGTCTGCGACAAGCACAGAGGACGTATACATACAAAACACAACGCAGCCGGTTCACAGTCTTTTGGATCACCCGTTACATTACACATATAATAGTAATTAATAATAACAGTAATAATAGTAATAATGATTATAATGATAATAATAGCAGCAGAAACTTGATGATGATGATGATGATGATGATATGAATAGGCGACAGACCTGGTACACATCAAAATTTGTTGGGAGCCCACATATAACTAGGCATTCTGCAAACGCCCTCAAAAATTATTTTTGAAACTTTTTAAAATTTTGACACATTCAAATGCTTATTAATGCACATTTCTCTCTTCAATCTGTACTGTAGCTTAAAATGTTCCTTTAAAGAACTAAAAATGTTATATGGTATTTTGCCATTTTAACTTGGGCAAAACACAGTTTCACACAATTAAAGCAAAGTACAATATTTGTTTCACATTTACTAAAGCACAAGAGCAGTGAAGTTACCAAACTAATGAAAGTGATGTCACAAGTATTTGTCCATAGTTGATAAATGAGAATAGTGGTTCACATTTATATGCTTTTAATGGTTTCAATTACAAATTATGATTCATTAACACCAACGACTGCTCTTTTAAGCTACTCTGTGAAAGCAGAATTAAACCTACAAACCTAAGACTCACCGTGCGTCCTTTCATATACTGTAGTGAATACTTGAAAAGCTTCTTGCACTGTCAGCGTTCGTTTCTTCATAAAATGCTGCAGAAATAGCCTATGTAGGTCGCCATACCCTGTTGGTATATTGTGCTTGCTTCTTTCCATAATTATATTAGAGAAAAATGAATTGCTAGAACATATAAATTATAAAAAGATCAATGGTTCATACAAAATCAACAATATACCAACAGATTTATATGTATTTCAAGAAATCTTTAAAATACAAGGGAAAATTTCAGTTACGAATTGACAATACTTGAGTAATTAATCACTAATAACATCTTAGTTGTGGATGGAGAATTCCAATTGATATGAGAATAATCTTTGTAGATATTGGATTTTGAGTTTTGATGCATTATATTAATGCTTCCAACCATTTAACCATTCAAATTTATTTATTACATAATGGCATTCGTTAGTTTATTTTGGTAAGTTTGTCGCTGGTTTCCAGTTCTCAATCAAATCATCTAAATATATATTGAAAAGTGATGAAGACAGGCTGCATCCTTGCCTGACGCCTTGATTCTCTAATTTCTTCTGTTTTTCTTCAACTTATTCTTGTTATTGTTCTTGTATCTTTATATAAAGAAAAGGAAAAGAAACAAATTGAAAATGTATGAGACAATGGTGGTACCATCTTTATTATATGGAAGTTAATCTCGAATCCTAGAGATCCAGAGAGATAGAAGATACAGAAGCTGAAATGAGGTTTCTGAAAGGTTGTGCAAGAAGAGATCTAATAAGAAATGTAGATATATGTGAAGAATTACAAATATTTTATTTAAATGAGGAGCTTGAAGAAAATAAGAATAATTGAAGGAAAACATGGAAAGAATTAATAAGGATAGAACACCCAAGATTATGTGTAACTACATATCTCAAGGAAGAAGAGATATTGGTCGCCAAGGAAGAGATGGGAATGATGGAGTGAGGACAGAACAGGCTATAATCCTAATCTCTGGAATGCAGAAAAACAGGAAGTTGGTCGCTTATGATAGTAGGTTAAACAAAGCAAAAATTCTTCAAATGCATAATATGTGAGCCTTTAGAAATTTGGCTTTTCCTATAAAGTTCCATTGAGTGATTAGGGTTTAAGGGCCCGTCGACAGCTAGATCATTAGAGCCCCAAAATTCCATTGATGGTCAAAGAAATATATGTCGGAAAATGTACATCTGCATACAAATATGCACATTGTTCAGTGAAAAATTGGCACTTAATAAGCAAAAATGCAACCATTTTGTCTGTTTGTTTACTCCCACTTTGAGTAGAACTCAGTGACGTTGAACATGTCATACAATTGGAACATGCATCATGACTGGTAGAATACCCACCACCAATAATGCTACTATTTCCCTCTATCTTTTTAAGAAAGAAAGAAAAGAAAAAAAAAAAGGAGTATTTTTTCCCCTATTCGTTTAATTTTTTTTAAATCCACCATCGTTGCAAAAGTACCAATATACTATAAATCACCATCATGTATAATCTGGCAGATATTTAGTATTTATCTGTTGATGAGATATTAAAGAATTCCTCAACAGTATATGGGGAGAGAGTATATAAGAATGAATTTAAATTTTTCTTAAAGATTTTATGTTGACCATGATTACCTAATAGCTTTAGGTTCTGAGTCATGACCATGGTATTTTTGGATCTGATATTAAAACAATACAAGTGCACAAAAAACAAAAGTATGTTAATCATGAGCTATGCATACTGATTTCTGGACGTGACCATGCACATCTATTTAACGGCAACATTATCTAAGAATCCAACGATACAAAGCTTTCCGTCTTGAAAGGATTACCGGTGCTTAAACCTATTGTATTGAAGAACCTCAATATCTGGTTTTATCTGTTCTAAGATGCATAAAAAAGTATACGTGTTAAGCTAAGAATTCCAATAATTTTCTATCATTATCCTATATGCAATATTCAGAGTAGCATGGAATGGAAACTGCGTAATTTGAACATAACCTAAATTGACGTTTTAGTTTTAAGTTCCAGTTAAGTTTTCAATTGGAGGAAATCAAGCCTTAATGCAATAGACGACTATACGAAAATGTCATTAAACAACATCAAAACACACAACTTACATTTCGTTGCCTTCCGCACTCAAGTTTTACCCGCCTCCTCTGATAAACACTTTCAGGACAGTATTGCCAACCTCCTAATACAAATATGTACATGTTTTGAACATGAGTATCACAGAACACCTAGATGAGTAAGCCAGCATTTCTAATATAAAACACTTTACCAAGTAACTGCTTCTATTCGTTATCCTCTGATTTACGTATGGGTTTTTCCGAAGTGTCGGGCTTTGGAGGGCATGCCCAGTTTCCCTAGGCTGCCGCTCTACCTAGTGGACTACTCCCAAGGCAACTCTACTCCGTCCATCAAGCTCAAGTGACTCTTTTGACTTTCTATCTATATCGCGGGGACCCGTTTACACCACAAAGGTTCCGCCATTTCCTTACCCAACACTCGACATCGGTGACTCAACCTTTTTTCCACCTCATTACCGAGGGATCCGTTACCACCACAGGTGCAAGAGCTGTGTTTATCAATTGGACCAAACAAACGTCTGCACCGGTGTCTCTCCCTGCGGGGTTTTCCAATTATTTTGCTGAGATTTGTGACCTTTATCAAGCTCTGCGATCTACCCATTCTATTTCCAATTCCACGATCCTGCTTTGTTCGGACTCTTTGGACGCCCTTCGAAGCATCAGGTCTCCCAGTATGCCTCCGGGGGCCGACTAGTGGGAGTTGATGTGCCGTTTAGAAATCTCCGAACACCTTAACGGTTAACCGACGCAATACTATTCAATTCTTACGGTTTCCGGGACATGCAAATATTTCGGACAACGAAACTGCCGACCGCCTGGCTAGGGGGCGGCTCATCCTCCCACACTGATGGAACCGGTCATCCTCCCTTGGAGGTATGCTGCACGGCCTGGCATCGTGGTTTCTCATCTTTTTACCCATTCCGACCTACCTTCCCTCACAAAGCGTTGTCCATGGTTTAAGAAATCCACTCTCAGTAGAGCTGCAATCTCTTTGATCTCAAAAATCCGACTTGGCGTTGCGTTGCACCGCCTACTTATTAAAATCACATATTCAAGACGTTCTCGGGCTTAGAGCCAGATGTAGTGATGAAGAACCATCGACGTTTCAGGAGTGTGCATCCCTTCCATCATCACTCCTGAAACGTCGATGGCTCTTCATCACTACATCTGGCTCGAAGCCCGAGAACGCCTTGAATATGTCCTCTCTGGTTTATTGTGCTGATACCGATTTGCCCAGGCTACTACTTTACCATCTCGTTAATTGCCAAATGAAACCAAGATCTGTGCTCTGATCTTCCTTTCGTGATTCATCGCTTCTTTTATTGCTCCTACTCTATTTCGATTCGACGCAGACATCGATTGCTCCTGCCCGAGGAGTGCGTCCATAAACCCACAACAACAATAGTGCATTAAAAGAAAGCCACCTTGGAGTAAGAAAATGAACAATTCTGATACATTATGAAATAGTTTTGGTATGGGCACAAAAGCATAAAATTAGTGACTTATCGAGTGTACCAAAAACTGAGCAGCTTTATCATCATCATTATCATCATCATCATCATCGTCGTCGTCGTCATCGTAACCACCACCGCCGCCGCCACCACCGCCGCCGCCGCCGCCGCCGTCGCCACCACCACCACCACCATCACCACCGTCACCACCACCATAATGATAATAATAGTACTAATAATACTGATAAGAATATGAATAATAAGAATAATCATAATAATAACAATAGTAGTAATAGTAATGATAATAATTATAATAATAACAACAATAATAATAATATTAATAACAACAAAAACAGCAATAACAATAAGAATACGTTTTAGACTCAGAGTTGAGTGACTCGCAGTTTGAGCAACCTACGTTGTTGTTGTTGTTTTTTTTTAAAAGCATATATCTGCAAGGCCATGCGCGGGCTGCGATCAGAGATGACCAGTTGCCCCGGCTTGTTCTTCTCTGCGCCGTTCAGAATATAATTTATTGTAAACTAGAGCAATTTAATGGGTTTTGGCATTAGCAACTTTCACTAAACCAAATAAATTACAGTTAGTACTGAAATAAGGTGCTACAGTGAAACATGTTTCATTCATATGTTTTGTTCTGCTTATCTAGTACCGTTGATAAATGGATTACTTGTCATTTCTGGTATAAATGGATATACTAATGGCTTTTTCGTATTGTGTTAAGAAGAATCCATTATAGGAGTTACACAAACACGCATACCCGTGACGAAATGCAATCACTTGTTAATCAAGTGCTTTTTTTCTTTCGCCTCATATTCTGCTTTTACTCAATTATTGATAATATCAAGATGGAAAAGCGCACATATACAATGTATCGTTGGTTAAACTAACTGCAGCACTGAACCTACCGCCAAGGGTACATTTGCTTACTAGCTAAGTATTGTATTCTGTGTCACTGTTGAATACAGAGTGAAGAGCAAGAAAACAGATGAGGTAAGTACAAACATGGTTTATAAGTACGATATACCGGAGAAGTTTAATGTTTCTACCTCTTACATAGCTCATAGGTATCTAAACAAAGTACATACTACATCCCACCAAAACGTAAGTATTGAAGGAGATGATTCTGAGGAAATTACTCCACATTAAAACAACGTCGGTCTGGGTGGCTCAGTGGGTTGTTTGCTGTTTTACTGATCCCTAGGTCGCGGCTTCAAATCCGGCCTGGACTGATGGTTTTTAAGTATGCTTTAAAATGACAGCTCTATGTCAATAGATTTACTGGCATGTAAAAGAACTTCTGCGGGACAAGTTTCCGGCACACCGGCGACGCTGATGTGATCCTGGCAATTGACAGCGTCGTTAAAGAACAAAATAATTTTTCCACATTAAAATGTCCTTTAGGAGGAATAATATGCCTTATTTTATGTAATTTCTCATAAACGGCTGTAACGATTTTGTTGAAATGCCGCGTGTTTGACACAATGAAGTAATTTAAAAATGTATATACTTATTTTATGTAAATAAACTGCGAAATCCTTTTTCTCCTTAAATTTTCGTAACTGGAAACCATAGATATAGACAAAGTCTTACTGCAAGTAAACTGCAATGCTCTTTAAAATATGCAATTTATTAAATGAACTTTTACAGACTTAAAACATTTTATAAATATTCGATGCTTTTTAATTCAATAATTTAAATAATATATCAAAGTCTTAATTGGACATTCCTTTATTTCTCTTGTTTTGCAAAGATATGGCATCTATATCAACCTGATTTTTAAGATAAACGACGGCTTTCGTGGCCGGAGTTATAATACTTAGTAAAACATGCTTCCGGGCTAAGAGGCCGTGGTCCACTGGGCTCCTTCATTCCTCTCTTAGACGTTTCGCTTGCAGCTGCCGCAAGCACCATCAGAGGCGACGTATCACTCTCCTAGCTCTCTCGGTCGCTAACACAGAACTGAATTACCAGTTTGCAGTTTCTTTATTTCAAAGCGCTTGCCTGGTGCCGGTACAATGGTAGCTTACAGACTACTACAATTGTCATGGTGTTATAGTTAATAATATATACAATTTTTGGGGTTATTAAAAAACCCATACGATGATCATCTTTAGGTGACGGAGAGCAGTTTTTGTCTGTATGTTTGATTTTGTGTCCTATGAGAGTCCGTTTCATTTTTACTTTCTCTGCTGGTAAGAAGAGGAAGTATTGTATTCCACACAAAAATTCGATGTCGAGATTTCACCGGAAATATTTTTTATTTTATTTATTCATTCAGTTCAATACAGTGGAATACACAATTGAACCATATCATGAGTCAATACATAAGATGATATAAAAAGGTACCCTATAAGGGCCCATGTCATGAGAAACATAAATAGAAAGGAATTTAGTAATTACATAGTATATACAATATAATTAGATAAGTTAAAAGTACAATTAGTATAATCAAAACATCATAGAAAATATCTATAAGTTTGGGTATTCTTCAATACTGTAAAAAGCTTTGGTTATTAAATAATTTTTTATCCTATTTTTAAAGGTATTATAATTTTCATATGATTTTAGATTTTCAGGCAAAGCATTATAAAACTTCGCTCCCATATAACTAGGGACCCTCTTTGATAAACGTAATCTGGTTCTGGGGAGATTTAGTAATTGATTACTCCTGGTATTATATGTGTGAACATCTGACATGTTTTTCATTGGGAATTTAAATTGAACTAAATATAAAATGGTTCTATAGATGAACAAGCTTGGTAATGTAAGGATTTTCAGCAGAATGAAAGTGCTTTTATACGATTCGTTATACCTTAGACCACCTAAATACCTAATAGCCTTTTTTTTTGTAATACAAATACTCTTTGAAAATTTTGTTTAGATGTATTTCCCCATAATTCAATTCCATATGACAAAAAGGAGTGGATAAGCCCAAAGTAAATAGTTTTAGCAGTAGAAATAGGAATCGAGTTTCTTAGACATCTCAGGACAAATAGATTTTTACTAACATTAGCTACTATCTTGTCAGTTTGTGAGTTATAAGTGAGCTTATTGTCTAAAACAATCCCTAGCAACTGTGTTTTGATATCCCGGAAAAAAAAAAAAATTAAAAAAAGGTGCTCCCGCGCGCGCGTGTGTGTCTGTCAAGTCTGTGGACAGCATAACTCAAAAACGAAAAGTCGGTTAAAAACCAAAGTTGGTATCTAAGTTTAATGTCTTTCAAGGATGCGACACGAAGATTTTCAAGAAAGTAGCACCACCCTAATCTACCCTTTACATGGAAAATTTTTCGAAAATTTTGATTTTCTTGAAAATAGCTCTGACGATTTTGATCAGACATTTTTATCACAAATGAAATATAGGTATATCTTGAATTTTCTGACTATAGCCTATGTAGTTCTGTTTACTCTAGATAACTTTTGAACATCTCGTAAACCGTAAGAGATACGCAAAATCTTACTGTACAAAAATGTAGATATCGCTAAAACACACAATTTATGTCCAAATAAAATATTTTTGTAGAGTGAATCATTTCGGAGATATTACTTCTTATTTGTGTAAGTTTCGGAAAACTAAAAGTTTCGTAAAATGGAACATCGTTGTTCATTTTTTATGTTAAGCTTTAAAAAATTTGACTATCGCTCAAAGCCTACTATATTACCATATTCCCCTTGTACACACAAGGAAATAAACAATAAGATAATTTCTACAAATGCTAATCTCAACTAATACGAAAAAGATAGAAGTATTAGAGTTTGTAAGAATGGTTAGTACAAGAAGAGAGAAAGTCATGTGAGTGCAACACATAAGATTTTTTATGTGTGTGTATATATATTCACATTTATATACACACACTTATTCACTCCTGGGCATACCAAAACTGTGTCCCATCACATACACACACACACTCTCTCTCTCTCTCTCACTCACACACACACGCTTACACTGGGCACACCAAAAATATGCTTCCCAGCTCATGCACTACACTATACACACTTCATTTCACTATTTGCACTATATACAGTTTTCAGCGGTTTTCCTGAGCGGTCAGGTTGCAGCTCCTGTATGGTTCCCGAGGTGCGGACCTCTATAGTAGTGAGTATGTGACCTAGGGCCGAGGTTGCATGGGCGCGCATTAGTCGGCGAGCCGTGCTGCGCCTGAAACATTTTTATCCTAGCATGTTTGCAGTGCTTCGACTCGCCTTTGCCAATGTTGGCGATCACGTATCGTGATTTCTAATGCACGCCTGCGCTGCCGTGGCTCTTTTATTTAATGCCTCTGGGATGGTTGAGATCTGGGCTCAAGGTGAAGGGATATTGCTTTAGCTCGTGAAGTTATTATAGGGAGTGCTGTAGTGGAGTAAGTTACAAATAAATTCTTTAAACTAACAATTATTAAGCGTAGTACAACAAATACGCTGAATTTCCGTGCATTCAACTCAGTAATCAACCATGACTTATCATCCCGGAAGAATCCACTATTCATTATTCTGACTCCGGCCTGAAAGTTTACAGTTACTCACAAATGATTTTTGATATGAATAGTTAATATTTTTCCAGGCTGAGCATCTTTTGCCTTTTATGTGAGCTGGCTGCAGTGTGCATCATACTGGCCCAAGATCTTAACGAGGTGTCCAATATTATTGCGTCTGTACTGCAAATGTTCCACATAGACTGCATTTTTCTGGTGTTGCTCCCAAATATCCAAGGTACATATATAATTATTGTTATTATTATTATTATTATTATTATTATTATTATTATTATTATTATTATTATTATTATTATTATTATTATTATTATTATTATTATTATTATTATTATTATTATTGTTGTTGTTGTTATTGTTATTATTATAAATTATTATTGTTATTATTATTATTATTGTTGTTGTTAATAGTAGTTGTACATTATTTTCTTCCTAAATCTATTTGGGCCGCGCCGTAGCCGAGTAGTTAGACCATTCGCTTCTCACCAAAGCGGCCCGGATTCGATCCCAGGCAACCGATGTGGGATTCGTGGTGAACGAAGCGGTACCGGGGCGGGTTTCCTCCGGGTTCTCCGGTTTCCCCCGCCATCTCATTCCACCGGTGCTCCATCTTCATTCCATGTATCATCAGTGTCACCGCCTGTGGTGCCGTAGTAGTAAACACTACCAAAAAATAAATTTATTCAGTTTGGACTATATGCATTTTTCGTAGAAATAAATTTCGCTACGTATTACTAGTTAAAACAACGTTATAAGAAGTTCATTCCAAATGAAGAGGACTGCAAAGGCGTTTGGTAGAAAATTTAAGATATCTATGTACTTAAGTATTGAAGTAAATATCGTAAACATATCGTATTATGCAAAATGACAGAAGTCCAATTACTTTTTCTGTCGCTTTATTTTTTATCTAAAATTGTACCACAAATACAGTTCTCTTCTACTGACGTTAACATAGTATACAGTCTTTCGCAATATTACAGCTCACAACTACTTTCTTCCCGTAGCCTTCACTCACTCCTTTCACTGTCTCTCTACTTTCTCTGTCCCTCAAACACTAATTCCGACGATCTTTCACAGCTGTTTCACGTTCACCCACACACTGACCTACTCAAAGACTGCCTGCCTTTACACGCTCCGCAAGCTTTCATACCGGCGATGACGTGGCTAGATCTTTCTCGAACCTCTACAAACAAGCCAGCTCCAGACACTCTCTTTGTGTTGCCACTTAATTCTTGTTAGTCATGTCTTTGCTCGCGTGAGTGGTGTGGGGAAACTTGATTTTGAGCACCTTTGTTACGCACCGCGCCGGTGGGAGGGAGGTGGGGGCTACCTGGCCCAGGCCATCTTTTGTTGTATTGCCGCTGCCGTGGACCGGCGTCACAATATTAAAACATGAGATGGAGTTATGAGCTTTTGTCTATGCACTTTCATTTCCTTTAATTTTGCAAGGAACATTGTATAATTCTTGCTAGTGTATTATCAATGACGACATTGCTCTTTTTTGTCAGTTCAACGCTTAGTAGTGCAGCTGGAAAAGAGGTTATCTATGAAAACTGATTTACAAGTGGCAAGTCTATATTACAGCGAGGATTTGAAGCACATCCATTGCAGATGTAAGAAGGAACTGCATATCCTGCTTTCACTGTCGGCTATCAACCAGGTAATATGAGAATACTTTTTATAAATAAAACGTATATGACATCACATATCCCTTGGATATTTTAAATGGAGATTCGAAACATCGTTGGTGTGTTGCATCACAAATCTTTGAACAATGAGATGTTTGTGTTTTCTTTGTGTTTTCTGTTTGTTTCTTGGATTAAGATTGTGTGCCTTACTAAGATAAATGCAACATTAATTTGTATTTTTGATTCTGCCGTAAATACTTAAACTGGGTGGGAGGCAGTAATCTTGAGATTAACTCGTCTAGCGCTTAAACGAAGCACCGCAGCAAAAAAAAAAAAAAAAAAAAAAAATTCCTTGACAAAAAGTGTTTAATATAATGTTATCTATCAGATCCCAAAGTTTGTCGGTCTAATTTTGAGACATTCTATATATTTTTTTGGTTAGGGAACAAGAGGCCAGGGTCACTTCCATTAGACCTCGAAGTGTAAATGACTTAGTGCATATACACATTGATTTGAATCATATTTCATGCTCGAGTTAAAATACAGGAATAGACACAGTGGTCAAGTAAATGTGTAATACTGTGAAACACACGTAATGCATTAATTATATGATACCAGAAAATGTTAAATGTTCACAGTCACGGAGTGATGTTCTGAAATCGTCGCGGTGGCTACTGTTGATGCTGGACGGACAGCTCTCTGTGGAGGAAGTTCTTTGTGGAGTAGAATTGCCCTACGACTGCGAGATGATGGTGGTCCATAGATCATTAGGACGACTCACTCTCAGTCAAGTCTACAACTCAGACCAAATTCCAGTTCTGCGAGTCATTCCTGTGGCCCTCTGGGAGACAACAATCAACGCTTTTGTGTATCATAACAACTATTCTGTAACGCATAGAAGCACCTTTGGTGGTAGAATTCTCCGAGCAGCAGTTATCAATGTAAGTACATAAACAGCAGACTGTCTCACTAAGGTTTAGGTTAACTGTCCAATTTCTTTCTTAAGCCCTCAAAAATTATAACAGGCAAATGACGATTTAAAAACTTTTAGTTCTGTAAAGTATGTTTCCAATTGCATTAAACTTCAAACTGAACTGAATGCCTTAAATAAATGGAGCAAAGACAATAACCTCCCTTTTAATACAACAAAATGCCAAGTTATGACCTTTTCTAAACCTGTTGTTTTTAATTACAAAATAGACGAAATTAATTTACAAACTGTAGAAACAAAAATGATCTAGGAGTTATCTTTAGTAAGGACTTATCATTCACAAAGCATATTAACATAGTAGTCAGTGCAGCACAGAAATCTGGGATTTGTCGTTCGCAATTCATCGTACTTAAGCAATATAAGACTTTTGTTTATATTATATAACTCTTTTATGAGATCCAGGCTCGAATATGCTTCAGTGTATGAAGTGTTCATAGTGTCAAATATATTAAACTTATTGAAGTTATTCAATGCAAATTCCTATGGTATGTGTTTTTCAAGCATTTTCATTGTTTCCTTATGTTTATATCGTATGACTCATTGCTTCACTTATTTGAGTTCAAAACATCTATCACGTAGAAGAAATTGCCATTTGTTGCTGTTCCTTTACAAATTACTTCATAATACAATTGACGATCCTAACCTAAGACAATGTTTTTATGTTCCAAACATTACACCAAATAGATTTTGTAATACTTTTTTCCTCCAGAGGGCTGATACTGATTCACATAAATATTCGTCTAAGCTTAGAATGCAATCACCACACAATAAATTGCATCCTATATCTTTATATCCTGCTATATCCTTTATCAGGAGTAGATTAATATATTTAGTGTACATGTATATCAATGTTACCAACTTTCTATTTTGTATTTATGTTACGTTATGTTTTATGCTTTGCAGTGATTTATTTGTTAATTAATTTTGTGTTATTCTAGTTACTTATTCTGTATTTATTTTTTCCACCTAATTATGTAATCAAACAGATATTGTAAATTTTAAGGGAGCATTGTAATGTTCACATTATAGATAAATAAATAAAACAGAGGCATGCCTTCACTTGTCAAATCAACAACAAAGAAAGACAGACAATTTTGGCATACAAATTGTGATTGAGTGTTGTATTTGAGTGTTAAACTACAATAAATAGAAATAAAACACACACAAACGATACAGGGCAAATCATTTAGCAGGAAAAATTAACATCGACCCAGTACTGCACTCGCGCTATAAGAAAAAGTCATCTAGCGCTCCCACTGAAGCTACGCCGAGGCCGGTATTGAAACTAATTATGAAAGTGTGCCTCAATGCTTCATTGTCACGTGTTCACAAACATTCGCGTGAGGCAGCCTGACCTTGAGCACCTTTGATACGGGCCGCGCCTGGTATGTGGTGTGAGGTAGCTTGACCCCGACCGTCCTTTGTTTTGCGGCGCGGCTGGCGCCAGAGTATATAGTCCCGATAACACCGAAACGCAAGGAAAAGTAAAAGTTTATGTACAGTTTATTATGATAAACCATTTACTTAGGTTTTAATTTTTATTAAAACTCTAGCAAGAAGTGTTTTTGTGGTTTTCAAAAAATTACATGACATGCGAGTTGAACACATTGTGATGAGGATTTGAATTTTGTTTCAGACTGTTGCAATTACCTTCAAAAGTGTAGTAAACAACACTCCAGTTGAAGTGGATGGATATTTTGGACAAATATGGAACACTCTGGAAACATATTTGGATTTTCGGTAAGATATATCAAAATTAATTAGCAACAATAACGAAATGACAACAGTACTACTTGTATGGTGTCCTACGGTGTAGGACGGTGTTCCTTGTACCTCCAGATGGCGCTTATGGAGTGCGTACGAAGAACGGATCCTTTAACGGATTGATGGGAATGCTGCTCGAGGAGGAAGTAGACGTCATCGCTGCGGACTTGGTGATGAATTCCCAGAGAGTTTCAGCTGTCAGCTTTCTTACGCCCCTCCTGGAGCAACGGTAAGTGCATGCAAGCCAATATGTGTAGTATGATCAAACAAACTTGGTCTATGTCAACACAGAATCTAGGGCATAGTTGGGGAAACGTGACCCATTGTGTCATTTCCCCTACATCGTAGTTTTTAGCTCGTCTACTCTGCCATATATCGGCTAGTTACCAGGCCACGCCCCGGGCTGTTATCTATCTACCTCATAGATCCGGTCAGTCCCTCAAATTGTGTCAGTGGTGGAATCATTCGCATAACAAGTTAAAAAGATACTTCAAAGCCGAGTGAGGACATATGTGAGTAGATACTCTTGTGTTCCTAGTTAATATATATGATGTGTTGCACTGACATGACTTTTTCTACTTTTGTACTAACTGCCCTAACATACTTTTATTCCTGTATCTTCTTCATGTTAGTCGAAATAAACATTTTCAGAAATTATCTAATTGCTCATTTTCTTGTAGGTGCAATAGGAATAGACTTTAAGTGATAGTTAATTCTTTTAAAGCGGGTCGCTATGTGAAGGCTTAGAAATTTAATTCTCTTTGCACGGCCAATAGATAAAAAAGCGAATAAGGACGTTTCATTTGAGAAAAGCTTAAGTATTGCGAAATTCACACAAATAACGAGGAATATCTCCGAAATGGTTCACTCCACAAAAGCTTATTTGGACATAAATTCTATGTTTGAACGAGATCTACATTTTTTGCAGAGTAATATAGTTCTATCTCTAACGGTTTACCAGTTATGCAAAAGTCATCCAGAGTAAGCAGAACTACATAGGCTATAGCCAGAAAATTCAAGATAAAAGTATGTAAAAAATATGGAATTTTAATTAAAATCGTTAGAGCCTTTTGGGGGGGGGGGGGGGATCAAAATTTTTAAAGCATTTTCCATGTAAAGGGTAATTTAGGGTGGAACAATATTCTTTAAAATCTTCGTGTGTCGCATCCTTGAAATATACTTAAATACCAACTTTGGTTTTTAATTGATTTTTCGTTTTTGAGTCATGTTGTTCACACACACACACACACACACACACACACGCACGCACACACACACACACACACACACACACACACACACACACACACACGGACGTTTTTCTTAAAATGCTTTTTTTATTCAGGTGGCCCCAAAACATATATTTCCGATGAATGCTTAACATCAAAATTTTGGGTCAAATACAATACTTCCCCTAGTTACTATACATAGTAGAGAAAGTAATAAAGCTTTTTGTTTGCTATACCAAAAGAAAATGTATGTAACGTAATCACAATCATGTTACCACAAAACCAATGTGTCTTGCTTCTATTCGGTTCCGCCACTGCACATCTTGTTTGTAAAGACACGTGTGTAACGTAAACAAATAGAACCGGAAAAGAGGTGGTCTGCATTTGGTAAGTGGAGGGGATAAATACTCGATTGCATTCCTGTCACCCCTCTTCCCCGTGCGTGATATAGGGTCTACAACAAACCTTACACACTGCGACCTACAGTCCCTCTCGGCCACTGCTTGAAGGAGGGGGAATAGGTTACCATTATGTCAGTTAAGACACGTGGTGGTCGTGTGCCAGGCGTGAACAGTTGAAATCCGGCGATGCAATATCGTCCTTATTCTGCAACATAACCACAAACTTTGTTTACAGTATCTCTTTGGCTGAAAGTTGCTTCGATGTGATTGTAAATGAGAAACCTTTATATATAGACCGTAGAAGATATCAGGAACGTGCAGTAATCAACATACATGAGGAATAAGTAATATACACAATATTTTATTGTACTATTGCACCATGAAATTGATGCAACATTAATGATAATGTTCTGAAAATGTATCGCGGCCATTTTGTAGATCGATTAACAGCGTTTTACATTATATGTTCAAAGGAACGATATTTGCTTTATAGCTTAGCATGTGGTGCATGCACTTAGGCCTGTGATTCTTGTTTTCAATGTCCTTTATAGTATTTTTTAACTATGGCTTGAAATTCAGTAACAGTTTTTCTTCCGAAGCCATTATTGGCTGCAATGTTTCTTTTTAGTTCTGACCATACATATTGTATGTGATTCTAAGTACAATGATAAGGGAGCAGTCTGGCTTCTTTTACCATTCACTTGTAAATGCTGGCAATCTCCTGGTAGATGTTATGTTTTAATTCTTCCAGGGTGTGTGAGTTTGTCTTGCACACTTTATGTTTTAAGTTACCCCAGGGAAAGAAATAGCAGAGGGTTAGGTCGGGGGGCCACAAATTTCTACTAATAATACAATTCTGTCCTGAAATACATTTTCAATTGCTGTCATCAATAGATTGGCCGTATGAGCTGTTGCAGAGCTTTGTTGGAAAAAGCCAAAATCACGCTCCCAAAATTATATTCACGTATGTACGGGCGTCAAATATTCACTCGAAAAAAATTAGTCCTGTAACTCCTCCGCTAATGGCACACCATACTCCATAAACAATATTAAGTTTCTCAGAGCGCCAGAAAACGACCTCCTTTCATAAAGTTGGTAAGTAAAACCTTTAAAAGTAATTTTAAAAATCTGATGGTTGACTCACATGACTTTCTCTGGTCTTGTACTAACCATTCTTATAAACTCTTATTCCTACAACTTCTTCGTGTTTATTGAGATAAACATTTGCAGAAATTATTTTATCTTCTTGAAGGTACAAGGAGAATACAGGAATACAGTAGGCTTTGAGTGATAGTCAAAACTTTTTTGAAATTCCGTTCTCTTTACACGGTTAACATATAAAAAATGAATGACGATGTTCTATTTGACAGAAGTATAAGTTTTCCATAACTCACACAAATAACAAGGAATATCTCCGAAATGGTTCACTCTAAAAGTTATGTGGACATAAATTGTGTGTTTTAGCAATATCTACATTTTTTGCTTAGTAAGATTTGGTCTATCTCTTATGGTTTACCAGTTATGCAAAACTCATCCAGAGTAAATAAGACTACATAGGCTTTAGCCAGAAAATTCAATAAACACATTTTATTTGCCATAAAATATCTCAAACATATGGCATTTTAATCAAAAGCCATTTTCAAGAGAATCAAACTTTTTGAAAAAATATCCATGTAAAGAGTAGTTTAGGGTGGTGCTATTTTCATCAAAATCTTCGTGTTGCATCCTTGAAATACATTAAACTAAAATACTAAATTTGGTTTTTAACCGACTTTTAGTTTTGAGTTATGCTGTCCACAGACTGACAGACACACATACCTTTTTCTAAAAATGCTCTTCTTTGGGTTCAGGGACCTCAAAACATATATTTGCAGTGAAATATTGACATAGAATTTTTGAGTGGAATACAATACTTCCTCTACTTACTATACGTAGCAGAGAAAGTAAAAATGTGCGGTTTCATCCGCGTCTTTCTATGATAGCGGCAGATGCGGACAGGCAAAACACCGCGCTGCCAGTTCGAAATTTGTTGACCCTCTCGGTAGTAAATCATATGCAACTTTGAAGGCAAAGATTTTAACATAAATTTTTACTTTAGGACCTACGTCTACATTGCTGGAAGATCACTAATGGATACTGATTGGACCAAATATGTTCTACCTTTCTCCAAATGGCTGTGGATAACTCTAATATTCTCCGTGATCATCGTAGCCAGCTGCCTACAAATTTTGCATCGCCTCCTGGAATCTGAAGATGGGATTTACCCCTGGATATTTGATGTGTTTGGTGTGTATTGTAACCAAGGTAAATATTACATAGGAAAGATTGTCACCATATGTAAGCAGTTTTACAAGATCAGGAATGTATTCACAACCCCGAGAATAAAAATATATTACTATTTAGACATTTATTATGCTCTTATGCTTTAAAGAATACAATCTGCAGCGCTTTTACTATGGATTAGAATTATGACAAATGGTTAATTTTGTGCAAGGCCACATTCATTCTTTCCTCCCAGGAATTACGTTGAAAGCAAAAAGGGTCCCATTATAGCCCTTCAGTGTGACTGCTCCCAGTTTCTCGCTAGTCCATGCCTTAGCGACCTCGGCTACACGTTTCGCTGTTGTTGTTGACATGTGGAGTAAAGTAAGGGAAAACTAGTGTGGTGTATTGGTTCCTATATTATTTATGCCACTTTTAACTTGGTCTATTATCCCTGGAGTAAGAACACATTCATAGCGTATTCTGGACTGAGAATTAAAAATCTGATGTGTTGCACTCACATGACATTCTCCACTCTTGTACTAACCATTCTTGCAAACTCTTATCCCTCTTCTTCATGTTAGTTGAGATAAACATTTGTACAAATTATGTTATTGCTAATTTTCTTGTACGTGGAAGGGGAATATGGGAATACACTAGACTTTGAGCGATAGTCAAATGTTTTAAAGCTGGTCGCTATATGACGGCTTTGACATTCCGATCTCTTTGCACGGCTAAGAGATAAAAAGTGAATAACGACCTTTCATTTTAGAAAAGTATAAGTATTGCAAAACTCACACAAATAACAAGGAATATGCATTTGGACACAAATTGCGTGTTTTAAAGAGGTCTACATTTTTTGTACAATAAGATTTGTTCTATCTCAGTTATGCAAAAGTCAACCAGAGTAGACAGGACTACATGGGCTATAGCCTTAAAATTCAAAATATACATTTTATTTGCCATAAAATTGTCTTAAACATATGGTATTTTAATCAAAATCATCAGCCTTTTTTGAGAAAATCAAAAATTTTAAAACATTTTCCATGTAAAGGATAGTTTAGGCCGGATGAATTTTCTTCAAAAATTTCGTGTCACATCCTTAAATAATATTAAACTTAAATAATAGTTTTTAGTTTTATCTGACTTTTCGTTTTTGAGTTATGCTGATCACAGACAAACAGACAGACACGCGCGCGTGCGTGACTTTTTTTCTAAAGATGTTTCTTTTATATTCAGGGGGCATGAAAACATATATTTCCGGTGAAATATCGACATCCAAATTTTGGGTAGAATACAATACTTTCTCTACTTACTCTACGTAGTGCTACAAAAATTAAGAGGAAGACATATTTGTTTATGTATTAAAAGCAATTACTATTGTTTTAGCTCTACAGATTAAGAACAACAATAATAACAATGATAATAGTAATAATAACAGTAAAATAACTATAACAATAACAATAATAATAACAACAAATAATATGAATAATACCCATTATTGGTCAAATCTGTATCCCTTTTATGTTAGCCTTGTTTTAACCCTAAAATACGTGGTTTCGATTGATTCATTTCCTGCTTCCTTAACCATGGAAAACTGAATCTTCATTATTACTTGAACAAACGTGTAATTTGTGGAGATAGCGGCCCGCTTAAGGGATATATGGTAAAAGCACGGGGCGAGTGTTTTGTTTACATCGAAGCACATACCGGTCGAGTGTTTTGTTTACATCTAAGGCAGTACTGGTCTGGAAGCACACACTGGGCGGGTACAACACAGATCGTTGGCGTGTACGAGAACAGCTCAGCATTGCTATTTACATTGTGAAAAAATGAACATTTTTACAAAACGGTCAAGCGTACCAGAACAAAACTTAGTGTTCTATATTTCTTACAGCTGCCAGGTTATTGCTGCCGAAGCAGTACCTTCCATTCTGTATATGCAGTTTATGAATTCCAGTTTATTGTTTCTAGTTACTGTCGTGATATTGTATTTCAGGTGGCGAGTTACATCCCCGAACGGTAGCATGCCGTGTTGCATGGCTATTCTGTTACTTGCAGACTGTGGTTGTGACAACTGTCTATTGCGCAGCCTTGACCTCATACCTCACGTCCAGGAAAGTCGCCTTACCCTTCACAACGTTCGCCGAAATGCTGGAAGAACGAGCACACTCTCTGGCAGTAACAGCAAGATCCGCCCACTTCTCTTACTTCCAGGTGCTTGCTTATCTGTCTCATTTTATACTTTACTTTGAACTGAAGCAACGATAACTAGGACATATGAAAATAGTTTCTACAACTTTGAATACAAATATACACTTTGATCGATAATGTTGTGACAAAATACAAATCCAGTACAAATACGTTTTCTGCCACTTTATTACTTTCTCTGCTATGTATAGCAGGTGGAGAAGTATTGTATTCAACTCAAAATTTCGATGTCGAGATTTCACCCAAAACATACGTTTTGAGGCCCCCTGAATAAAACCGCAGGCTTAGAAAAAGATCCGTTTGTGTGTGTGTGTGTGTGTGTGTGTGTGTGTGTGTATGTGTGTGTGTGTGTTTGTGTGTTTGTGAACAAGAACGAAAATTCCTTTAAGGGTAGGCACACCGAAGTTAAAAAGGTGATTTTTTTAAAGTATTGAAGTTAGAGACTTAATTTTTTGCACAGGCATTACTAGCAACCAAAGAAAGTGTGTACCAAATTTCATTCCAATATCTAATCACATTCTTGATATATTAGTTTATATCAGTTTGACTGTGTATAATCAAAATCTATTTCCTCCAACAGATGTTGAACAACAGAGTTGATTTTTTTAAATTGTACCTCTTATTACCTTTGTAATAACATAAAGTATGGACATTTTGATATAGTGAATAATTTTTCTTAAACCAATTTTAATACCGTAAAGTGTGAAAGTGTGAAATGGCATAAATACAGGGTATTATTATTATTATTATTATTATTATTATTATTATTATTATTATTATTATTATTATTATTATTATTATTATTATTATTATTATTATTATTATTATTATTATTATTATTATTATTATTATTATTATTATTATTATTATTATTATTATTATTATTATTATTATTATTATTATTATTATTATTATTATTATTATTATTATTATTATTATTATTATTATTATTATTATTATTATTATTATTATTATTATTATTATTATTATTATTATTATTATTATTATTATTATTATTATTATTATTATTATTATTATTATTATTATTATTATTATTATTATTATTATTATTATTATTATTATTATTATTATTATTATTATTATTATTATTATTATTATTATTATTATTATTATTATTATTATTATTATTATAAAATGTATAAGCCATATAAAAATTCCAATAATATATTTAATTACCCATATTCTGAACTATATTGGAAAAAAAAGTTCAGATCTCTAGCAAGATTTTTTGTGGGAGAAAATAGATTTTGAATATGAGGAAGTAACAAAAAATCGTTTCCGAGGAAAATGAGTTTAAAGTAATGGAAGGCAGAGGCGAATATGCGTTCCACCCTCCCTAGGGGATTAAATATATCTTAAAACAGATATATTCTTTAAGGTATGTTATGCAGTTTTTGCAATAAAACAAGCGATTTTTGTGAATAAACAGGCTAAAATATTACTTCGGTATTCCCTTAAAGGCCAAAGTTGATAATTAAGTTTAATGTCTTTCAAGGATGCGACACGAAGATTTTGAAGGAAATTCCTCCACTCTGAACTATCCTTTAGATGGACAGAAAGGGGTGAGTCGAAGTTACGAGAAGAAAACAGTTGTGAGTTGTAATATCACAAAAGACTAGGAAAAGAACTGTGGATTTGTGCATTCAGTTGGAAGAAAATAAAGTGAGAGAAAAAGCAATTGGACTGGACTTTTGTCATTTTGTCATATTATTTTCTTGGAAAGTTGAGTACTTCAGGTTATTTTGTGCTATGCATACTAGAAGAATAAACTTTTCACAAACATTTCAACTAACTTGGTTGAAATCAGTAGAAGTCAGCAGCTTCAGTGTCAAGTGCTCTCAAACATGGAGAATTATAACCCTTCCACTGTGTATAAAACAGGTGAATAAACCTAAATTAGCTTGCTGTTACACGTCAGGTGTTTCTACCACCCTTGTATTACAGGAAGAAAATGCCTGCACAGGATTTACTCTAATATCTTCTCTTCTTCTTACTGTGTTTGATCCCAGGAGTCCCGAAATCCTCTGATGCAGGAAATCTTCAAGAAGTTGATCCAGCCAAGAGATGAAATGCTGCCCCATGATTTCTTAGAGGGGCTAACAAGGGTGTGTGAACAGAGGCGATACGCCTTCATGGCCCCAGATTTCATAGCCACCAGTTTGAAGCCCTGTGCCATCGTCCCCATACCTTCAGCCTTCATCCCTCAAGCACTGGGAATGGCCATACGCAAAGGAAATCCATATAGGAGGCGCTTCTGTGTCATGTAAGTAGAAGTAATAGATTTACACTTCTTTAAATCTTGTGCTGATAATCCTGCAGAAGCCTAGTACGGCACTGTGTTAAGTCAGGTCCCTTTATTTCACTAATAATTGCTTCACTTTGGTTGTAGCTGGTTCTATGGGATTGATGAGGGATTTATGTGGTTTGTCTTCAGGTATACCTAGGCGTTATACAGCTCTATACCTAGAGTCTGTGTCGACTTCCGACGTAAACAAATCACGCGAAGCGAAGTTGAAAAGGGGAAATGTGACACTCCATTACGATCTAGCTAACACAGGCCTAGGCAACTGGTGCTCAGAGAGCTCAGATTGCTCACTACCTGCATGTTTAGCAGGTTAAACATGAAGGTCGCTCAAATCGCGTGAGTCGCCCAAACCTGCTCTAACACATGATAATATACAAATATAAAGGATATTGTCACCGCGCCCGCCGCATCTAATTGCCGACAACAGCAGTGTCACCCATCTCATTATTGTCGGCACTACCGCAAAGGAGCCGAAGGAAAGAGACAGAGCCTGGCCGCATTGTTGGGGCGCTTGCCGAAAGAGAGAAAAGGATAGAGACTTCGAGAATCTTCTCTGCTTTGTATTTCACCGCAATAACTGAACTTTCCAGAATAGTGGCTGGGAGATATAAAGAGCGGTAAAGTTCGACAGAAGAGGAGTCAGACGTATGTGAAGCGTTGAGTAGCGGAAGGGACAGTTCTTTGTGTTACGAGTTCGGAGCCGTGCTGTTGGAGAATCGGAAAAGACTTTCTTGCTGTTGCAACGAGTGTACAAAGTTACTGTTTACGGAAATAAAAGTGTTTCTTTATCTCGACTACATCTGTCTTCTTTACTTCACACCCACAAAAGTTACAATATGCTGAAATATTGATGGTTAGAACAAGAAGTTTGTCGTTATGATTCATCCATAGCTTCAAAGCCATCACAAGCCGAATTGTGTTGCACTACTGTAGATATTCTTAAAATTATCGAATGTCAAACGTCGGGTCGATCACTCAAGCAGTATTTGAAGTGCGAAAAGCTTCTTTCAACATGACAGGATGTTGATGCTGCATATTTCAACCACACTGTGCTATCGTCAGATGATTTGGTATTCTTCAGTAAGTTACAAATTGTTAAATAGTCCTTATTTGTCTGTAGGATGTTTGACCATTTATTTTTTATTCTTTGTGTGCAAGATCCTAGACAGAGTTCGAATTAATGGGGGATTTGCCCCTCTCATTAAATTATCTCCCCGGCTCGACAAAGGAGAATTCTTTCCCTGCCAGGGAAGTATTTCTTCTGTTTACTGAGAGTATTTACCATTATTTCGCTTTGAAAATACAAGAAGACGCGATGCAGACTGTAAACAGTACGAGTGTGAGCTGTGAGTAAGTAAAAGTATCATATCGCAAATAAGCTACACAATAAACAATTCATTAGTTGGGTTGGCATTCATAGTCACAATTTCAGCAATTCTGCGCCAGCAATGACGACTGCAGCTTGCAGTATTCAGTTCAGTTTCCTACAATTCTATTGTTCACAGCATGGATAAATGTGTGACATGACAGCGAAAAGTAGCAGAAAGTAATAACCGTGATGTATTCCAATTGGGATCTCAGGCTTCAACTTCAAGTAATATTAATAGTAGAACTTCTCAGATAAAAACTGCAGGATTGGAAGTGACACGAGGTAGCGAAAAAGTGTAAGTGCATTATAGGTACTAATCGGGGGTTGTGCAGACAAAACTAGATTTGAAAAATGGAAAACAAATCGCCCCTGACTTTCATCAAACGGTTTTGGGAGATAAGTATAATACAAACTTAAGTTTTCCCTCCTCGTCAGAAAGACTGATTCAAACACTGGTCGTAGAGATCGTTTTTTTTATTATTTCTGACCCCTTTTCTATTATTGCTATGTCCTTGGATATTTCTAAACTAGATGTTTTTGTTTTATGCTCTCCGTTATCATTCCGTAATTGTTATGTATGAACTTTCAATCTTGAAACAGCTTAGAGGAAATGAGAGATTTGGCAATTTTAATGGTAGATGCATTTCCAGTGCTTAAAGCATCAATAATTTTATAGCTGAACTGTCTATAAATCCTGAAAAATCATCCTACCAATGTTGACTTACGGCATAGAAATTAGATAACCTCACTTCACAATGAAAAATCTATCCATCCTTAAAAGAGTAAAACAGATACATAAAGAAAGCACTAGGAGTGTCAAAAACAACAAAGTCAAGATTCGTATACCTGCTGGCGAGGAACTCAAAACAAGCGTGCTCCTACCAAATACCACCGCTTCACAGAATCCCCAGCAACACTGAAGAGGAAAAGAGAAGAAATGCAACCATAATTCTACTGCACAGGAGCCATGACGGACCGCGCATGGACGAAGGAAAATAACGAAATGAGGCACGTTATTACCAGGTTGGCAGTACATGGATTCCATCACATGATATGCAAGAACAAGAACTACCACGAACCAAATATGGACTGTGAATGTAGACTGTGTGAAAAGGTGTGTGACCGCTATCACATCGAACTATGCACAAGGACAAAGTCAATCAGTGAATATGCAAACATGTAGATAGATAACTTCACTTGGCTATTTATCCGCAGTCAATTCTATTATAAACACCCTGAATTTCCCTCCACCAATTAGCGACCGAAGAGCGTTCACAGTGTCTCTATCTTCCTTTCTCCCATCCCATATGTTTACAACAGGATCGTTCCAGTTAGACAATCGCCTCATGTGCAGCTGGCGTATGCCGGTATGTTCAAGAAGTTATTTATGTTTGCCCTGAGATCGTCAAAATAATCTCTCGCTTTTGTTTCAACAGGATACAACGAATGAAAAGTGCTGGCGTTTTGCAGAGGATACGACAGCGAACTCTGGGCATGCAGTTGAAGACAGAGGAAGTGTTACCAGAGCCTTTTACCTTATCAGATGTGGCATTTCTGTTTGGAATTGTGGCTGCAGGGATGCTTATGTCACTAGTAGTGTTCGTATTTGAACTGCTCATTAAACACTCACAGAAACTGCTGCGATATTTGAGATCGCAAGATGTTACGTGAAATGTTTATACAAAGCGAGTACCTGGTACAGCAGATCAAGAATGTAATTTACACTTTACAGAACAGTTGAATCGCTTATTTTTTCATAATGTTGAAAAAAAAAACTTTAAAAATTTGCCTTAAAGAAAAATAAGTTTTATAGGCTAATGGTAGTTTTGATATAAGGTACAGAGGATACCAGTATCTCAACAAAAAGAATGTTTTATATTACAACCCTCTGCAGACATTTTTTTTTAAATTGTGCACTTGACCCCTTCAATAATTAACAACAAAATTTGAAGTTGTTTACACCCTAAAAGTTTGTTCTAACCAGTGTTTTGCTGTTCTAAGTAAAGAATCTGACATTTTAATATGCAATAGTGTATTTACATTAAACATAGGTTATTGTTATCACACAAATTACAATATACAACTGATAAAAACAATTTATGTCATGGTCCATGCTTGTAGTAAGCTATTCAGAAAGTCTGGTTATAAAACTCTTCGTAGCGAACCAGGTAAGGTACCAGTTTTTTTCAGATCTGCCATCTTCTTTACTTTATGGGTACCTAAAAAGATCACCAATATACCTCTTTAAGGCCTATAAGTAGCTGTTGTTTGTTCGCATTTAAAATCTGATAGTTTTAAGACTCCAATGTAACAGTGATAAAATATTACTAAAACATTTATATTTCCTACGCTATTTCCTCTGGTAGGTTTGGAGGCTCTGTAGTTTTCAGCAAAGTGAACGTAGACTTATCTGCTCGGTATATGAACAATAATGACCACATTTTTACTTTCTCTAGTAAGTAGAGTAAGTATTGTATTCCACTAAAAAATTGGATGTCGAGATTTCACCGGAAATTTCGAGGCCCCCTGAATAAAAAAAAGCATTTTTAGAAAAAGGTCTCTGTGTGTGTATCTGTCTGTATGTGTGTGTCTGTCAGTCTGTGGACAGCATAACTCAAAAGCGAAATGTCGTTTAAAAAGTTGGCATTTACGTTTACTGTCTTTCAAGGATGCGACAAGAAGATTTTTGAAGAAAATTTCTCCACCCTAAACTACCCTTTACATGGAAAATTCTATAGCTTACACAGTTCCAACAAAGTATTATATTCTTAAAAACAAATAACTGTTAATTTTAGGTAAATAAATTCGAAGAAAAATAAAGATTAACTCAAACGCCATTTTAACCATTCATTCCTAAGCATAAATATATATTGAGCAAAGTAACATGGATAGAAGAATCATTTTATACGAATATTATAACATACAATTGATGTAAGTGAATTTATCATCAGAAGAGAAATTAGTTGAATGCATTAAGTGCAAAAGATATCAGATCCTTCAATGTTACACAACTATTCTTAAAAGAGCAAGCACAAATTAGACTTTAGTGCCCTAGGGCCTTTAGGACCCTAATGAAATATGAAATCTGTGCCATTGCTCTCATTTAAGGAGTCTATTAATACTGTCGAGTTTCAGGGCTTTGCCCGCAATATTATCAGCAGGCAGAGGAATTGCGACAAGGCGACTGCTGTTGGATCGCTTCACTTCCTTTCAAAGGTAATACCAAACTTTCGGCATGTCCCTCATAATGCAATTAGCATGCGTGTTTCGCCTGCGTAGAGGATTACGTCAGAGATTTGCTTCTTCAGTCTTTCATTTTGGAATCTTAGTGCTTTAAATTTGCCGGTGCACGTTCTGGCAAGTGTACTAGAGCTGTTGGGCGCGGTTCAAATACGGGCCCGATACGAGGAAATGTCTGATAATCACCACCCACTTATCTCCTTTGAGAGGAGATAACGACAAGTATGTCACTTTAGTGAATTGCCAGTGCAGTAAAATGTCTTCAGAGGACAACATAACGACAGCAGACAACCAGGTGAACATTCCACTGAGAAATGTCTCTTCGAAACACAGATCGACGCGAAAGGTAAGTTTTTGTGACTGGTAGCGAATCAATCTTTAACAGCGCAGCGGGAAAACGTGGTGAAAAAGTAAGCAATGAGAGTGATAAACTATATCCACGTATAACAAAATAATATAAAGTGATTTTTAAAATATAGGACATACATTGACTAATATACAGTATGAGAAGCACTGCTTTGACCATGCGTTAACCAGGGACTACATGAGTATAACAATTATGTCTAATACAATTATTGTCAATGAAAAACCGTTTCGCCGAAAAAATTAGTGTAAAACATTTGGAGCCATCTAGCTTCTTGACGAAAGTATATTACTTCACTAATTGTCGCGCCGACATTGTGTAAACAATGCTGTAATGCATTTCTACCTTAATTCGAATTAATTTAGTCACAATTTAATGTTAAAGTTGTCACGCAAAATTTGATTTACGAGAAAGGCTTGGCAACGTCACGTTAAACATTAAAAAGCCCTTAAACATTAATAGGGAGCGAACCTTCATATACAGCAAACAAAAGGTTGCAGAGTTTGGACTATAGGAAGTGAGATAAATCAGTCTGCCACATGCCCACAACACAGAGGAGGCCAAGTACTGTCAACGCAACAATGTTGTAGATAACAATGTAGCATAACTTACATTCAATGCTGTCACCATTTGCAGTAAAATATTTACTCCCAAATTCTTGTACAAGTTCAGCAATACGTGAATATTTCTATTTTCGTGATGCAGGCATTTTACTCTGTGTGTGTGTGTGTGTGTGTGTGTGTGTGTGTGTGTGTGTGTGTGTGTGTGTGTGTGTAACTAGTGAACACATTCGAGAGACACTTGCGCTGTAGGCAGTGTGTTTTGTGCTAGCAGTGTACCCGCACAATGACGTCACGCTCTGTCCATGTGGTAGGTAACTTGCGATCGCCTCATTTCGCGCTGTTTGAACCCTAAACATTAATGCTAAAATTGGCATGCAAAATTTGATTTATAATTTTTTTTTTTTTTTTTTTTTTTTTTTTTTTTTTTTTTTTTTTGCGGCGAAACGGTTCTTTATTGACAATATTTATGTATTGGACATATTTGTTACACTCATCGTGTACAGTCCCTGGATGGTCGAAGCAGTATCTTCCATCCTGTATACACAGCGGAAGCGGATGGTGTATAAAACCTCAGAAAATTACCCTTCTTTTACGTTTTCAACAAATAAAAGTAATTCCTCCCTTCAGAGTGATCAGTGATCAACAAGATCATAAAAGGTACACGTAGCCTTACATATGCTTTCCTGACATTTTGTGCAGAACATTCTGGTATTTGGTAGATATTTTGAGAACCAGTCCTAGTAATCGTACACTTTTAAGGGCTCCATATATAAGGACGTCTTAAATTTATTACGATTTCAATCAAATTACATTGTTAACAAATATTGCCTTACAATATTGCCAGCTGACAAACATGGTGTACTCGGAGCGTCAGTCCGAGACCACTCCAGCTGAACTAATAATGATTAAGCGTACTTCGTTCAAACGCCACGCGTATTTAAAACAGAAGACTGTGAACCAATTCTTTATTAAAAAATGATGTGATTTTATGTGATTAAGAATATTATTTTTAATGTCCTGTAAACAATACATATTATGTACTGTACATGAGTTTGTTTCCATTGGCAAGTCTACTTATTTAAGGATTTAAGAATTTTGTTTTACTTACTGCCATATAACCCAGTTTATCCGGATTTTCGAGTTTCCGGATTGCTTTTAAAATCTGGCAAAACTCGAAATACGTCGTTAATATATCAGCGTTCCAAACCTTGCCTTCTCCAATCACCAATAAGAAAAGCTAATTTCAGCATGCAATATTACGTAACAACTCAGTTTCCTGTGTTTGTCACTTGTCAGTCTGTTGTATGGATTATTTTCACGTGCTGTGTTTGATTCTGCACCAAAAACTAAAGTAAAAACAATAGTAATTTAGCTATAATTCTTTTTGTAGCGAAGGAAAGTGGCAACATGAAAACGCACAGATATTCCTGGATTGCTCCATCTACTGAAGAGCCATACCATAAACTGGTAGATTTTATTGATGCGTTAGTGCTTTACGGACTATCAAACATTTTGTGACGCGCAATAAAGTTTCTGAGGAAACAATGATCGAATTGTCTACTTTGATAATGCTGTTCACACCGTGGCCGTAGTCAACAAAAAACAAGGCAAGATAAAGGACTACTCCGTAAAGTGAGTCAACTTTCTTCGTAGATACTTTAATTTTTATTTGGTGCATTTCTCTTGTGATTGTATTGTTTTATATTGCTGATTATAGTTAAACAATCTTATTATTATTATTTCTTATTCATTTCTTAACTATAGCCCATGTGCGAGGCGGAGCTGCATTCGGGAGGTCCCGGGTTCGATTCCCAGCGACCGCACACGTTGTCTTGTTTTCCCGTGGTTTCCCCTTGGGGAATGCTGGGGTGCTTAATTTCATATCACGATTTCCTTTCCATCGTTTTCTTTCATTCTATTTCCTTATCACCTTTCAGAACAGTAGTGTTGGCGGCGCCGACCAATTGGCGCGGATGCTTGCGCACTGTAACTGCTCTTCTCGGTGATAGGTGGCGCTTGGGCGGTCTCTGTCCTCCGTTGGGGAGGGTGGATAATTCAATTTAGTAACAGCGTAGTCATAATTTAAACATTTTTTTTTCGTTTCCTTAAAACTATTTAGGTTAAATTTTTCCCATAAACGCTAAGGTTGTGACAAAACGCTAAGGTTGTTTATACAAATTTAAATGTTAAATTACTCTTTTTCTACCACATAACCATATTATTTCCTTTTAATTTTTTGGTTTAAATGTTGGTAGAAAAGTTAAAATGGAGTTGTAATTTAAGACATATGTAAACAGAGACAAACGGATCAGGTACATTAGATAGGATAGAATGGTTGGTAGGTAGGTAGGTAAGGTGGGAGGTAGGAAGGTAGGGAGAGAGGTAGGTAGGTAGTAGATAGATAGGGAGGGAGGTAGGTAGGGTAGGGTACTTTAGCATTTAATGATACAATTGCAAAAAAACGTTGTATATTACAGGTGTGCAATCTTTTCATTGTGACACTCGTAAAACATATAGCTACCAGTGTCACAATCAGTCGGAATATACCTACACTAGTTACGTACATAAAGCTACCTATTTTTCATTTTTTCAGTACTCATTATTCAAATTGCTCTTTTTGATGCAAACTTTTGCTCAAAAGATTCCATCAAGAATTAAACAAACATTATTGCTGGAATTTTTACAGAAAAGTCAATAGGACAAAGTAAATGGTTTCAATCCGGGGTGCACTCAGCCTCTTTAGGTCCCTGAGGGGCGAACTGAGGAGCTACTTGATTGAAAAGAAGCGACCCCTGGTCGATAAGACCGCATAACTGAAGCCCTGTCCGCGTTCCAACTCCAGTACTGCACCCCACTCATGACGCCTGTAAGGCGGAGGAGGGGGACGCAGAAGTTGGGCGGCAGGCCTTGGCCCGCATGAGGTTACATTATATGCGTTTCAACTTAATTTTTATGAATTAAATTTTGCAAAAAGCAAGAAGAATGCAGTTTTGGGCTTGATTTCCTAAGTAATTCATGTTTTATTTTTAAATCATTTGGTAAGTTTGTAAAATAGATATTTGGAACATTTGGTTCTGAAATTTTCAAAAATGTACCGCAAGCAGATTTTCATGCTGATCATTATTAAAGTAGAATATATTTTTTCTCATGGACTAAGAATGAAATGATCTGAGTATTTGAAAGTTTTTATGTGATATATAAAATAAAAAGAATTGATGTGCTGTACTCACATGACTTTCTCTACTCCTATACTATCCATTATTACAATCTCTTATTCCCCTATCTTCTCGTGTTAGTTGAGATACACATTTGCAGAAATTATCTTATTGCTCATTTCCTTGAGGTGCAAGGGGAATATTAGAATACAGTTTTGAGCGATAGTCAACTCTTTTAAAGCCTTCAAGTTGCGTTCTCTTTGCACGATTAACGTATAAAAAATGAACAACTATGTTCCATTTGACAGAAGTATAAGTTCTCCAAAACTCTCACAAATAACAAGGAATATCTCCGAAATGGTGTGTGTTTCAGCAAGGTCTACATTTTTTGTATAGTAAGATTTGCTCTATCTCTTACGGTTTGCGAGTTATCCAAAAGTCATCCAGAGTAAATACGACTACAGGGGCTATAGCCAGAAAATTCAAGATATACATTTCATTTGCCGTAAAAATATCTCAAATACAACATTTTAATCAAAATCGTTAGAGCCATTTTCAAGAAAATAAACATTTCGAAAAAATTTCCATGTAAAGGATAGTTTAGGGTGGGGTTATTTTCTTCCAAATCTTCGTGTCGCATCCTTGAAAGACATTAAACTTAAATACCAACTTTGGTTTTTAACCAACTATTCGTTTTTTAGTTATGCTGTCCACAGACATACACACAGATATTTTTCTAAAAATGCTTTTTTTTGGACTCAGGGGATCTCAAAACATATATTTCCGGAGAAATCTCGACATCGAATTTTTGGGTGGAATACAATACTTTCCCTACTTGCTAGTAGAGAAAGTAAAAAGGAATAACACATTTCTATTTCAGGAAAGTATAAGTATTGGCAAATTCAAACTAATGAAGAATATCGCGAAAGTGGTTCACCCCCCCCCCCCAAAAAAAAAAAAAAAAAAAAAAAAAAGAAAGGTATTTCACATTAATTGTGTGTTTTAACGAGATCCACATTTTATATGTAGTAGAAGGGATCTTCTGCGGACATTCAAGATATGACTTACAAACTGCCATGGAATCACCTGTCTGTGTCCATCACTGGATACTGACTGTCTGGCTGTGATTCTACACGCCAGGGGAAGTACCTGACCAACCTTCCGACTGAAATAGGTTAGGTTGTGCTGATAATTACGTAAGCGTCTCCAAAGAGACAGGGTTGGACATCGCTGCCTTGAAGCGTATGCCTTTACCTTATTTCCAAGAATATGAATTATTTCCGTCCATAACCACATACAATTGACATTTATTAGATGTGTATATACGACTTTGTTAAGATAAGTTTATATTCATTGCTTTAAAGTGTTGCATACAATTTCTGTTTTCTTACATGTATTTACTTGTTTTCTGTACACACAGGAGTACTACAGAGAAGTGTTTGATGCTGTGGATGTGGATAGAAATGGCAGAATTACTTTGTCTGAATTACGAGCCGCACTGAGTTCTGGGGAACTGCGCCCCCCTGACAAGGCTCTACGTCATCTGATGCAAAGAGCGGATGTCGACCAGAACGGCTACCTGGATTACAATGAGTTTGAGAAGCTGGTCAGTATTATACAATTTTTGTTTATTTAAGGGAACACTGAAGTCATATTTTAGTCTGGTCATAAAAATCTATTTTTGGATTTTTATTACCAAAAATGCACTATACCTTAACGGATGTATCTGCGAAGTTTTAATCCCCTGGGGAGGGGGGAACACACATTTTGGACGCCAGTTTTAAAGTGGTGCGCTTCTGCCTATTAATGGGACATGCCCACTCTTCCACTTCAATTTTAAACTCATTTTTCAAGGAGACAGTTTTTTGTTACTTTCTCATGTTCAAAATCTATTTTCTCCCACAAACATCTAGCTAGAAATCTAAAACTTTTTTCCAATATAGTTCAGAATATTGGTACTAAAATGTCCGTTTGGAATTTTGATATTGGTTATAATTTTAAAAAAAATAATTCATATAATGCGCTGTTTACTAAGCGGTGTTAAATTTTTTAAGAAAAACCTATTCATTATATGAAAATTTCCATCCTTTAATTTGTTACAAAGATAATAAGAGATATGATTTTTAAAAATAAACTTTGTAGTTGAACGCCTATCGGAGGAGATAGTTTTTTATTATACCTACTCAATAAAATTGATATAAATTAATTAATATATTAAGAATTCGATTAGATATTGGAACGAAATTTGGTACACCCATTTATTTAGTTGCTGGAAATGCCTGTGCAAAAATTAAGATTCTAACTTCAATACTTCAGAAAATCACATTTTTCACTTCGGTGTACCCCCAAGAAAGTTCTAAACGTCTTAAATGGTCAAGCTAAATAGAAGGAAAACCTGGGCACGAGAACAATTGCACCGCGATGGGCTCCGCATGAAATGCAGAAATAATTATGATACGACGTTGCTTGGCCGCATAAAGCGCAAGCTGTGGCTGATTTGTTCAGTCGATGGGGCTGGGAAGTGCTTGTGATTTTGACTTGATTCCGAAGATGAAGTAATCACTTCCTGGCATTTGGTTCAGAACTGTTCCAGAGATACGTCAGGCGGTAGACCGCTCCATTCAAACTACGAACAGAACCGGCGCTGCTGAGGGTTTCCTACGAGTTTCACGTCACTGGTAGCAGGTTATGCACATCACTGGTGATTACTTTGAATGACAGCAAAGCTTGGTAACATGTATCTCTTTTGTATCAGTTGTAAATAAACAGTTGCCACTATTAAAGTTCCAACCCTCGTATATATGAGAATCTATAGTAGCGCCTTCAACTTTTATGTTGGTCTTGACACTGATACAGAGTTATATATGCTGTAACCTTTAAAAGAGTAGACTTTCAAAAACGAAGGACAGATTGAGTTATTTACAATATTAATACTAATTATTAAATAGAGTAGTTTTACTCCGTATACACCTTCAGCTGCGTGGGAATGTGCGCAGACGCCGAAGTATTTTTTACGTTCCATTTATGTACAGCCTTTAACATCGAAGGTCATATCGGCGGGAACAATTGCTTAAGAGCAATGGTGTTCACTCGTTTAGCGGTGGTTTTGAACTTTAGGTTTCCTATTACATTAAATGCACACACACATTCAAACTCCCATTCATACTTCCAGACTCTAGGGAGGATGGGCAACAAGCCTAGCGGAAGAACCCAGGACCCCTTGCACAGCCGGCAGATGCTCTACCGACTGAACTACGGGGTCAGCGCCGAGGAATTGATCACTTACCTGCGGATCTTTTGATTGGCAGCTAACAGTGACGTGATGAACAGGTGCACCTTTGATTGGTGGATCAGCGGTGTCATTATGAATTGGTGAACTCTTGATTGGTAGATCAACACTGTCATTATGAACCTGTGAACCTTTGATTGGTGATTAGAAGTGCCATTATGAACTTGTGCACCTTTGATTGGTGATTAGAAGTGTCATTATGAACTTGTGCACCTTTTATTGGTGATTAGCAGTGTCATTATGAACTTGTGCACCTTTGATTGGTAGATAGTGTCATTATGAAGAGGTAGATATAATGAAGTCTATTAGAGTGGTGTATAATAGATAACAGAGTAATATTATATATATACAGCTATAATACAGATATATAACAGATAGTTGCAGATGAAAATTATGAAATAAAACAAGCACTGTCCTAAACCTGGTTCCAATAATGAAGTGTTTTCGAAATATCACCTATTCCTGATAAGAATCCATCTCTGATGCAGACAGTTATACAAGTACAAGAAGCACCTGCTTCACTTCTGCTACATGAGGGTCGTATCCGAACTGAAGACTCAAAACACTGCGAGATGTGTTGGGGAAAGAATGCGCATATGTAAACAAGTAACTCGTTACAGAGGTAAGGGAGGTCTTATGAAACTCTGATATGTAGAGATGAAACATTTCCTTCGTAACCAGATATCAGCGTAACGTCAACACGCACTATATATCTACACACTACGTCATTGTGCACTTGGAACCTGCTCTTGTTGACCTCTGACCGGGTACAAAGTTCAGAGTCAGCTACAGTGTATGGTTTATGCGTAGCCAACCTCGCAGCAATTGTTTCATCTCTAATGATATGTTTGGTTCTTGTCCAGGTATGCATTAGTCCAAGACATCAGAAGAAGTCAAAGATCTGTTTCATTTGTTAATGCTGCTTGTGTTTTAGTTGAGCAGCCGTGATTGGCCAGACGCGCTCCAGCACGCCCTGAACCAGTATGTTCGTCGTGTTGTACCTCCAAGACCACGGCGACTTGATGAGGAAGTGTCAGTTCCCGACGGAGAATATGAGGAACAATACAGCTGTTGGCCACCTGCCCTTGGCATGTTCATCATTAGCACTGTAGAGGTAGGTAAATCCTGAACTTTTGAATACCTGTTGATTTCATATGAAGTTTATATAGTGTATGTTCCGCTATGATATGAGTGGTGAAAAATACAACCAACCTTCTGAGTGTTGGAAGTTCATCACTTCTCTGACGGAAATTACATTTACGACATTTCAAAGCGTTTTATTTTAGAGGCCAGATTTAACCAAAGAAGTTAATTATAGCTGTAGCATGGTCAAATTCTACATAGTCTGCTAACATGTACAAAACATTGTGACGTCGGGCTCGGCGAGCAACAAAGGACGGGCGGGGGCCAAGTAACTCCGTGCCGGCGAGCGGGCAAAGACGTTCAAGGCCGGACTGCCTCGCACGACTGCTGTGTGTACGTGACTGTCAACAATCGAGGCGGCAGAAACAAAAGGCATGCCAAGAACGTTCGTGACACTTCTAGCTGAATTATTTCCGGTGTGTGTGTAGAAATAGAGAAAGGTCCGTGTGACGTCATCCCCAGTACATAAGGGGATCAGAGGAGTGAGTTTTAGAGTTGAGTTACGGATATGAGTAAATCGGTGTGTCAGTGAGTGTGAGACAGCTGTGTGTGTGTGTGTGTGTGTGTGTGTGTGTGTGTGTGTGTGTGTGTGTCGTCGTGAGAAGATTCAACGAGCATCATGAGTGATTGTAAAATTTTAATTAGGGTATGAGAGACAGAGGAAGTGAACAAAGACAGTAAAAGGATTGAGCAAGGTTATGAGAAGTAAAAATTGTGAGTTGTGATAGCCTGAAAGACTGTAGACTGTGTTGACAAGAAGAAAACTGTGTATTTGTGGTAACATTTTAGAAGACAACAAAGTGATAGAAAAGTAACCAGACCAATTTTTGTAATTTTGTCACATGGTGTCAGGAGTGGGATTCGTCAAATTGCCATTTTGTTACAATATAACAACAATTTTAAAAAACAAATCTCATTCTGCTGTTTGTTAAAATAAGGTATGCATTTTATTAATTTTACCAGTGTTGAACCCAGCTTTTGACCTTTGTAGGGAATTAAGTGCAGCTTACTGACTGACAGAGACTGCAAGGTTTGAGGAGAGGTGTTATAGGGAGACTATACTTTACAAAGAACCTATTTCTTATTTTTTATACTTTCCATTTCCATTTCATTTGTTCACCATTTGTAAAACATATTACATGGTATTGGCAAGACATGATGCTATTACAATGTATGATGATTAATGTGGCTGAACATTTACATGGAATATGGTGTAATATGGTACATAAGTTGTCCTTGCATATTTGATTACATGCACTTTTAAACTATTCAGTTGATTAGAATACATTATCTATCAGGTATGACTTTGTTTCCTTTAGTTTTTGCTTATCTTCCAAATGTTTGATTCTGTAAGGCAAGTGGTTGCACAGATCCTTTGCACAATTTTTATACTTCTATTGTTTAGTAAACCTGTTACTCTATTTCTAAAGTACTTTGTTCTTCTGGTGTTGTATCTGTGTATATTTAAATTTTTTTCTTCTTAAATGCAGTTCTGCAACTTTCTCTAATGTGTATTCTTTCAATTATACTTATAGCTTTTTTCTGAAGCCTAAATAATTACATAATTAAGGTTTTATAGGTGGCACCCCATGTATAATACCATATGTTAGGCATAGATGAATAAAAGCAAAATTGACATGCATAATGCTGTGTTTTTCCATCACCTGTCTAATTTGTCTTAAAACATAAATTCCACTGTTTACTTTTTTGTCATTTTATCATCTGACGTCACTGTCTGCAGGGCTTCCAGTCATGACTTGCTGGGATGGTAACCCTGAAGATTCGTAGACATATAGGGAACATTGAGAACAACATTTATTATAAGTTGGCTCTGGTCTGTGTTGCAAATGATGTTACATTGAGAGCTACTTTACTCTCTTCATTTACACTTAATGTTTATTGATAGTAGAGGAGTTATGGAAGAGGGAGGGAGAAATACTGCTACAGTAAACTGTTTGTAAGGTAACATGACTGTACTGCCCCTACCCAAAGTGTGCTACATCACAAAACCTCCCTGCAAAATAACTTAAATACCAACCACATGCAACCAGGTCTAAAGCCTAATTATAAGTATCCTTTATCTTCATTTTAGTTATGCAAAACATGGGTATACAATGTTCGATAGGAAAGTGAAGTCAACTCTTTTTATTATTATATTTTTCTTTTCGTTTGGTTTAAAAGTATTTATTTACATAGATTTTATAATCATGAGGTTTTAATATGAATTAAAGTAATAATTATTTAAAAACAAATTAATATTCCAAAAACAAAACATTAAAACCACAAAACATAAGGAATATTTATATAATGTTTAGCTTTACAATTCAAACAGAAACAAACTGATCCTGTAACATAAAATTAAAATAGTTCCACATTGAAACCTCTACTTGTGGTCACAGTTTGAATCTAATTACACATTTGTTATACCCAGTTTATGCTTTTCCAACATTTTAATATTTGGGGAACCGTTAGTTACAGAAGCAAGTCTTAGGGCGAAAATAAGGTTATTGGGCAATTTTGCTTTTAGATGGCACTTCATAAAGTTCATTCAAGAAAAAAAAAAATGTTTGTAGATGCATGCACTGCCAAATATACACATAATTCCCGTAGCAAATTTGTGAAATTCTGGGTGTGTTTGTGAATCAAGGCTTGATAAAAACTGACAATATTATCCTATACACCTTTTGTGGATCACAATCACAGCATAAATCTGGAAGTTCTAGTTGACATTCAACTGGAACATTCTTGGGATCAATAGATTAGGGCAAGGAACAGAGACTAGCCCCAATTTCAGAGCTTCCAAAACTGAAAATATTCTAACATACTCCTCTAAGAGTACATCAATATGTCACAATGCTTTCTAATTTCTGTGTTTATGTGAAGAGATGCAAACAAGAAAGTGGCTCTGCTTTTTCCCATGGTATACACTTTGTACAGCCCAGATTAATACTGTCCCAAGCAGATGCTGTTGTTATGGGCAGTGTGGGCATGCCAAGCTCCAAAAAGCACACTTGTGCTCAAATCTACAGTTTGACATTAGTGGTGTACTTCATAATTAGGCCTTAAAATATTAACATACTTATATCTGTTCAGATTTTTACTTTCCTATGGGACCTAGTGGGTGAAGGAAGAGATATGGGAGATGGAACACTGGCAAGGACTCTTTTGTACACACCATATAAGAGAGAGGAGGCCTGGAGATTCCTGACATATATGTTTGTGCACATTGGGTAAGCCTGACTCATTATACTTTTTATTAGTACCTAAATATGGGTAACTTTAAACCTTTCACTGCGTTGGCCATCGCATAGACAGTGGGGCATTTAAACCTCTCTGTGCATTTGTGGAACACTAACGGTAGGAGCTACTCACTAGAATGAAGCCTTATTAGACATTGAGTAAAGATTCAGATATGCATTTGGTGATTGTCTTATTTATTGGCTCACAAAAAACAATTTATGCTGAAAAGAAAGTTTCTCAGTTAATAGAATGAAGTGCTTAAAATTAGCGAAAAAATTTATTTTTTAAAACCTGCCTTCACATTTTTCACAGAATTATGTTAGCAGTGTTTTCTGATAGTTTAGTAAATTGAAGATAAATTATTTGATTCATGTTATTACTTGCAGAGGAATTCAGATTTGTTTTTATGAAGTTGTTGGTCTTAAAATTTATTTTCTTTTCAGCATAAATTATTTTTGTGGGCCAATGAATAAAGAAATCATAAAATGCTTATTTAAATATTTAGATAACATGTTTGAGATTATGTATGCAAATTTACATGAAAGTCAGAGCAAAACTGAAATATAAGGAATAAAGGTCATACAAAATGCAAAACTGAGTGTTGCGCACCCCAGTGTGGTTAAAAGGAAGTATACGGGTGACTTAAACATGTCATTAAAAATGGCCAGTTGGGGAAAATGTTTGCCCAAAATGATTCACAGGTATCTATAGAATATTTATATAATTTGAAAACAAAAAATGTCATTTTCACCTACAAATTTAGTCCTAAGGTTTCTAACATTATTAACACATGTTCATTATCCGATATCCACTTATTTGTGTTAATATCTTTCTAAATATATACTGGCCTTTCCTGGTTACCCTTTTCCCATTCCAGTCTACCCACATATGTAAAACCTATTTCACTGTCTTCCCATTCCACCTCGTCATACCTCACATCTTCTTGTTTACTTGGTTTATTTCCACTTAACTTTGAAATTATCCCTTTGTCATCTGTTCGTTTCTTGCTGCCATCTTTCTTCTCAATTGAATTGCTGTAACCAATCAGATCTTTCTTTTCCTTCTTTTTGTCACCTTATCACTTGCTAATATCCCATCTTTTCTCTTTCTCGCATCTCTCCTTGAGGTCATATACCTTCTCCAGCTCAGTGATACTTCAAAATATGATACAGCTCACTTGTTGATTTCCTGTGTTTCCTGCCTTGCCTCTCCATGAATTTCTGCTACTGTGTCCATCAATTCATTGTTTTCTTCTGTAATTTGTCCATCTGTCCATAGGTTTTAATCTCGGATATATGCCTGATTTCCCTCACTTTTAGCTTGCCTTCTCCGTTCTATTAATTTCTTCATTTGCTGCCTTTGGTCATATGACAAATCTTGTAGAGCACATGATGTGTAACACCAAGCTGACATATAGAAAAACCCTTGTTGCACACTTTACAATAAGCATAATCTTTTGATGAAGGTGGAGCCACCCACTTGTAAGTTTCTTCCCATATTTTCAAATATGTTTGTTTATATTACAATTTTCACTTTTTGGGTGGAGTACTTGGATGGTTGCTGGATCCTGGTAGTGAAAATGCACTCATTTCACAAATTAAATGACTGGAATATAAAATTAACCCAGTTTGATAAAGTAATGTGTTTGTAAATGTTTAATAACTTTAGTACTCATTATAGCACTTCTATTCTTAGCACATACTTATTGCTTACTTTAGCCTTACATATATTCGAAATGTGGTTTTGTTCTTTAGTCAATGGTTAGCTTGGTTCTACGGTCTACTCTATAAATAAACATATCCATCTTCCAGCTATGTCAAACAAATACAAGGTCAAGAACATAACAATGAACCATGATGTTGCATATGCTTTCTCATGGTACAGCATAACCAACCATATTTTATTGCTCTTAATAACGTTCTCAAAATTAACATATGGTTACACAGCAGTGCAATCTGTCAGGACATTCTAAGTGCATTTTGCTGACAAAAATTTCTTTCCCTCCCTAAAAAGTAGAAAAATGGAAGAAACCATCTTACGAGAGGGGAAAAAGCGTAAAATGTAAGGTTAACCAAGAAATGTACAACTTATGGGGAAGACATAAAACCTAGCAACAAGATATTCATTGCTATTGGTTTGAATTTTCCAGCAGTATTAACATATAGTTTTTGAAGTACTAAGTCACTATTCTTTTGTTTTTTTGTGATGTGATGCAAAGAGCGTAATTTGGAGGCCAGCATATAGCAATCTACATTTTAAAGATCTAGATATTGCTTCAGCCCCCTTATCCCTCTGGCACCTACAATAGAATGGTAAAGAAAATATTTTTGTAGAACTCTAATTTTGCCAACATGAAACATATAGAAAAAAGGTCTGATGTGTTGTACTCACATAAATTTCCCTACTCTTTTACTATTCTTACAAACTCTTATTCCTATGTCTTCTTTGTGTTAGTTGAGATAAACATTTGCAGAAATTACCTTATTGCTTATAGGTGCAAGGGGAATATGGAAATACAGTAGCCTTTGAGCAATAGTCAAATTTTTTAAAACTGATTGCTATGTAAAGGCTTTGAAATTCCATTCTGTTTGCACAGTCAAGAGATAAAAAAGTGAATAACAACCTTACATTTTAGAAAAGTATAAGTATTTCAGAACTCACACAAATAACAAGGAATATCTACGAAATGGTTCACTACACAAAAAAAATGCATTTGGACATAACTTGTATGTTTTCACGAGATCTACATTTTTGGTATATTAAGATTTGGTCTATCTCTTACAGTTTACAAGTTATGCAAAAAGCATCAAAAGTAGACAGGACTATTTAGGCTACAGCCAGAAAATTCAAAATATACATTTCATTTGCCATAAAAATATGTTCAACATATCACATTTTAATCAAACTAGTTAGTCTTTTTTAAAACATCAAAATTTTCCAGGTAAAGGACAGTTTAGGATGGAGGAATTTTCTTCAAAATCTTTGTGTGGCATCCTTGAAAGATATTAAACTTAAATACCAACTTTGGTTTTTAACGAACTTTTTGTTTTCAAGTTATGCTGTTCACAGACACCCATGGACACACAGGCATGCTCAGACTTTTATCTAAAACTGCTTTTATGGATTCAGGGATCTCAAAACTTATATTTTGTGTGAAATCTTGGCATGAAAATTTTGGGTGGAATACAAAACTTCCCCTACTTACTATGCGTAGTAGGGAAAGTAGAAAAATGTGAGTACCTAGTTAGTAGAAGGAATATTACAATAAAGATAGTGAGTAGAGAAAGTTGTGTGAATGTAATATGTCATTTGTTTTATACTCTCAAGAACTATAATTTACTGCTTTTCAGTGTTGTTCATCTTGTGGTGAACTTGTTAGTACAACTGGTGTTGGGGATTCCCCTAGAGATGGTGCATGGCTGGTGGCGTGTGCTTGTTGTTTACTTTGCTGGCGTTGTGGCTGGATCCCTAGGCACGTCTATTGCTGACCCAAGAGTGCTACTAGCAGGAGCTTCTGGCGGTGTTTACGCAATACTCCTGGCGCACATTGGTACTATCATCATGGTTTGTACATTGTAGTACCTATTTCAAATTAAGTGAATATAAAGTGCAAACCTTAAAGTGTGTATATTTTTAGTCATTAAGCTGAGCTGCTTTTGGCATGTTTAATTCTTTACAATGCAGCTAGTTTAATACTCTTCTTCTCTTTTCTTCTTCTCCTTCCCCTTCTGCCTTACAACATTGAGTCTGCCTCAATCCATTTCTATTGGTGTAATGTTGCTTATATATTCATTTGTCATTGGCCAACTTTCACCTCCATGTACCAGAGTTAGTTCTATGACTGCTTTACAGTCATAGAATATTAGCTTCAATTTCTTTTTTACAAAATACAACATTACTCAGCCCATAATATATATTTCTGGCCTTCTTTGTCCTGTTGACTATTTCTTCGTTTATTTTTCCACTTTGGTGTATAATGGTTCCCAAGTATTCATGTCTTCACCTGTTCAAGCTCTGCCCATCACAACTAATATGTATTCGTTCAGTTGTATCCTCCATTTTTCCCATTTGTATTACTTTACTCTTACCTGCATTAATTATCATTCCCTTACTTTTGAGGATTTCAGTCCATTCATTTACTATATCCTGTAGTTTCTGTTCTGAATCTGAAATTAGTAGTATATCACCTAGTGTATGTATATCATCTGCATATACTAGAACTTGAGTATATATAATTCACACTCAGTGGCCGACTTTGTTTTAGTAGTTTACCTCTTACATATGAGAAAACACCAGTTACTGCTATTACATAAATCATGCTCTTCAGCCTAGACAATCTGAAAATATGAATTTGAATGTGTTTTATATCAAAAGTTAAGAAACCCTGCAGTTCAATGAAATAACATCATCAATTGTGAAACATTCAGAATGATCAAAAGTTCAGGTATTTCCCCTTGAAATGGCTACATGTATTTATGAAGAACTCACCCAGGTTATTTACTGAAGTGCACACACTCTAAAGTTCAGAGAACAAGCTAAGCTCCATGCAAGACTGAGAAACCCTGCAGTTCAATGAAATAACATCATCAATTGTGAAACATTCAGAATGATCAAAAGTTCAGGTATTTCCCCTTGAAATGGCTACATGTATTTATGAAGAACTCACCCAGGTTATTTACTGAAGTGCACACACTCTAAAGTTCAGAGAACAAGCTAAGCTCCATGCAAGACTGAGATGCCTCCTGGTAAACCAAACAGATGAAGACCAGGCTGTGCTCATATCCTGTACACAGCCTTCACCTGGTGTTAGAACAAAACATAAATCATTAAAAATTGACATATTATCGTATTCATTGCCAGCTTAACATTAGCTTTTCTTTTACGTACTGAAGTGCAAGGGAGTAAAGATCGTCATTGCTAAACCCATACACTGCATTACACCCAGCCAACCATCAATTGTTAATAGAAAGTTCCAGTTTATTATACAATCATTTACTCTCATATAATGACTTTAAAGATATCTAGTTAATTCAGGAAGGGTTAAGTTTCTTTCAATACTGTTGCATTTCACTGTTTTCTTAACAGGTTGCATTTGGATACTGAAATTGTAATCATGTGTAGAACTTTGCTTACGAAAGTAATTTAAGCATATGCAAATAAAGTCAGAAATTATGTAGCAAATGCTTGAAACTAGTTCTTTTACAATAATTGTGAGAAATGTTCTAACACCAAGAGATAGCCTATAGCTACTGCTTTCACTTACAGAACTGGTCTGAAATGTTTCTACCTGCATTTCAAATGGGAGCATTTGTGCTCCTCATTTTAATAGATGTTGGCACTGCTGTCTACAATAGATATTTCACTGAAGAAACAACAAAGGTATGGAAATAAAAGCTGTTGAACTTTTTAACAAAATCTTAAATATATAATTAGGTAATGCAAAAATGTAATATTAACTGCTTAGCCACTATTGTGCAGGTGCATTTTTAAATTCCTATCTTATAATTGTATTACTTCCACTAACTGCCATTCGGCACAACAATGTGTAGCAACAAACAAGAGGTAAACACAAAAGTCTTCAGTAGCTGATGTTTATTGTTCAACAACAATTTTGTCTTCTAATTCTCCATTGCTTTTAATCAGCCATAGAGAACAGAAAAAGGACATGTTATACACCAGATCAGAAAGTAAAATTCATAAGACAGGTGAAACTTAGTTCATACAAAACCAAAACTAAAATTGCTCGGACTTAGGAATTGCTTATACCATGCTACATATAGTCATCAGTAACAAAATGAGGTGTATATCCTTAATGTAAGAAAAGTGAAAAATTAACTGATTTCTTTAAAGCAGGAGCAAGTTGAAAATAATGTTTTCTTTGTTGTTTGCAAAATGTAACACATGTAGGACTACTGTATTTTTTTTTTAATATAATGGATTATCACTCTTATTTGTAAGTAATGCTGTATACACTTAATCTTCCCTCTTCCCCTTGATATACACATAAATCAAGTTAATTTTACTAAATTAAGGAAACCTAGAATAATAATGTGTGCTATTTTGTTAAGAGCATTTTACTTTCCTTTTATATAACTCATACTATTTTGTGTGCAATTTTAATCATTAAATTATAAGCTGAAAGTGTGAAAACAATGTTTTGTCTAAGAATCTTTACTTTTAATGCTATATTTAGAAGCTATTGTGGGATTATACAAATGTTTGATATTACAAATGGACATTTTACTAAACATGCCTTTGCTTTGAAAACAGTTTCACTGCTTTATCCTCTGGTTATAGTTATTTATCTGCCATTTTGCACAATAACCATTTTCAACATAAAATTCTGTGGTACTTTAAACCAGTGATGGATGGCAGGCCCTGGCTCTCCCGATGAGCAGATTGACTCATGGACTAAGTGGGTTAACCCTTATTTGAAAACTTAAATTACCAAGGGTACTTTGTAATCACCAATGGTAACAAAATGTCAGAGGAATTTTTAAAACAAATTTATTAAAAAATTGGGTATTACATCTTGTCATGTTTATAAAGGTAATATTTGCTATTGTTTTACTATTTCTTTTTACTTGAATCATGTTATACCAAGGGGGCAGTACTTAATGACCACCTTGACATTTCATTGTTTCTCAAAAAGAACAGCAATGAAAACTTTGAAACAACTACCCAATTCTGTAGTAGAAACAGTGATTGACAATAACTATTAATTGCATGCCTTTAATCAAAAAATTACAGAAGATGAACATAAAGTACCCCCCCCCCCTCCTACCTTGGTTATGCTAGGGTTAAAAGCACATTTTGAAAAAAAGTTTTGGTTAAAATGCTGTACCTACTGATAATTGAAATGTACAAGTAAATACAAAATAGGAAGAATGTAATGAAGCTAATAATTGTTGTTATCAACAGGTTGGGTATGTTGCGCATTTATCAGGAGCTGTAGCAGGTCTCCTGTTGGGAATAAATGTGCTGAGAAACCTCAGAGTGAAGCCCTGGGAGAAGAAGCTCTGGTGGATCACTATTGCTCTGTACATTGTGGTTATGGCAATAGCTATTCTTTGGAATATTTGTTATCCAGATTACTGGAATCTTTGATCTTGGCCTCAGTTGTCAGTTAACCAGAATGAAATGGTTTATAAAGATAACAGTGGAAACTGGGATGGGATATCAATATTCTCAATACATCAGTACTCTGAATACTCGAGTAGATATCTCTTTTTGAGGGATCTTTATACCAAGTGAAGTTCATAGAAGTTCATTTGAAGAATGTTACTAATAATTATTATGTACATACTCAAATACTTAGAGTAATAATTTATAAAACAAAAGAGTCATAGACTGTCTCAGTAGTAAAGCAGATGTTTGAATGAAATAGAGAATATTTTAAAGGAAAGGAACAAAGTATGAAACCCTAAGATAAAAATTCACAAGTTAATATCAGGTAATTATTTATTTAAAAACTAAAAGCTTACATTTTTGAACACCTGAAAGGATGCATAAAGACGAAATAATACAGTAGAAGCCCGAAATAGCATGATCCAAAATACCTCAGATTTGGATTTAACGCAGGGGAAAGTATGTCCCATGAAAACATATCATACTTTTTATTTATTTTTGATTTTTGAAAGTTGAGTTTAAAATTTTTGTTAAAGAGTGATACTGGAGTATACTTTTTGCTACCCCTAGTGTGGACCTTAGCCACTGCAACCGCTGCATTCCTAGCATTGACCTTGGCCACTGCATTGCTAAGAATTTCCCCAAGTAATGAGACATGCACACAGAAGTAGATATTCTGTTTGTTGTGAAGTGATAAGTACTTAAACAAGATGATTCTGTGTATGAAGAAGCAAAATGAATCAAACGCTATTCATCTCCATCTTGCTACAATCAAACTATACGTGGAGAAAAAATGCAAATTATGATGCCAAACAAAACTTAGCGACTTCATTAAGACAATACAAAATTGTCTGTTACATTGCAGGTACAGTATAATTGTATGTATTGTATAAATTAAAATCAGTTGCAGGACTGGAATACACCCCTAGCATAACTGGTGTGTCATTGTATTTAAAAGTGGTGTACTTTTCCATATATTACATACTTTACAATGTATTCTAATTTATTATTGCACAAATGTTTTCCACCATCTCCACAGGATCAATTTTTGTCAGTTCTAAGTTCACATTTCGATATACCGCAGAATCTTATATCACGGGGCTAAAGCATGTCTCCCAATAACCACATTATTTCAGGATTCTGGTGTATGTAAAAATGGAATGTAAAAGCTACTTATGATGTATTATTATTCACAGTGCTATAATATGAGCACCTAACTCATGATTGCTCATAAGGAAATAGAGGCTTCACTGTTATTTTTATAAACTATCTCGTGCCAATGTTAAATTTTACATTTATAGCTTAAGTATAATATCAGTATTATTATTTGATAATAAACTCTGATGTTGTTTTTATTATTGATAATCCTCTTCCAGAATCTCAGTCTCCTTATTTCTTCCTGCAGTATCTTTTTCTTTTTACTGTCTCTACTACAATAGTAAGCAAGGGAAGTACAGCTTGATTATTTAGACCTGACCCTGCAGAAATGCAGAGGAGGAGAAGGTAGTCTAGGGTGGGGGAGAAAGGCTGGCAATATTCTCCTTACCTGCGTTTGTTACCTTCATTGTGAACATACAGGCTACTTGGCTACTACCAACACAAAACCCCTCCCAGAAGATAGTGGACCAGTCCGAGTACTGCACATACAGCTAAGCAGGTTCAGATCGAAAAAAATCATACTGTACTGAGTTCCATCTAAAAGTTCAGTATCAAGAATTCACTGGAAATATATATTTTGAGACTCCCTGGTTAAAAAAAAAAAATTATTTTTAGAAAAAGGTGCCTATGTGTGCTGTGCTGTGTGTGTGTGTGTATGTGTGTGTGTGTCTGTATCAGTCTGTGTGTTTGTGAGCAGCATAACTCAAAAATGAAAAGCCGGTTAAATACCAAACTTGCAGCATTTTCTAAGGATGCAACACAAAGATTTCAAGACAATCTTTCTATCCCTGACTACTCTTTATATGGAATATTGTTTTGAAAATTTTGATTTTATCAAAAACCTCTCTAATGATTTTGGTTAAAATACCATATATTTAAAATATTTTTATTTCAAATGAAATATTTATCTTGTGTTTTCTGGGAATGTTCTCAATAAGCACTTATAATAATAGTTTGTACAAAAGTAGAGAAAGTCATGTGAGTGTAACACATCAGATTTTTTCATGAATAGAGAATACTGGAATGTGACATTCTTCCTAACGAGAGCCTGTGATGAAACAGCAAATATTGCCAATGAGGATATAAGGAATTATTGATGTTTTTGCTGAATTTCCTGGTTTTTCACCTTTTCACCTTTCTCAGCCTTCCTATCACTCTCTACATATGCTGACCTGCTGTGGCATATAAAGTGTCCCCTGGCTGGTAAACAGGAAAAAGGTCAGTGGACTTATTTTGATAATCTTCCTGGTTAGGTCATGCAGACCTGCTAACCATTGGCAGGTGTGGTCCTCCAAGCATTCTGGGGGTTGGAAAAGAGCGAAGTAATTACCAAAACATAAAATTATGGTGCTCTTTTTAAAATAGTTACTTTTTTGCTAGTTACTAGCACTCCAGTTTTGCTCTAATTTTATGGTTGGAGGAGTAAAATTACTATTCATTGGCCATGAATATCTAGTAAAGCATCTCCATAGGATTGGGATTTATTCTTCACCAATTCACTCCTTATGTGATCTTCAAGAGGAAATGGTCTTCAATACTGTCCAGCTGTTATCAATGTGGCATCATCAAGTGAAAAATACTGGAGAGCAAGAATAATTAATTATTCAATTTATTCACAGTGCAAAAATATCTTAATATTGAAAATATTCCATGTGCATCAGAAAGCTAAAATACCATAAGTTTTATTATTTCATAGACTCTAACTGTCCAACAAACAGCATTAATCTCTGTCAGGAAGAAAAACTAATTACTTTTAAAATAATTTCCTTGCTTTGATGGACATTGCTAATATTTTTAAAACCTTTTTATGTCTTTAATTTTTTTAAAGTTAAACAAATTTTCAGATTGTGAAACCAAAGACTGAAGTTGAAGTCACATAAATGGAGCACATGCTGGAAAAGTTCTAGGAGTATAACACATAATTTAATGCACATGGAACAGATAGTGTATTAAAAAATGCAAAGTTGAGAAAAACCAATTTTTCTACACAGATACATCATGATCAGGAGTCACATTACCTGTTTGTCACATCTTCCCCTTTTTGTCTAGTTGTCTCTTTCCTCAAATTCATAGCTTAACCACTTCTTTCTGCTGAATTAGGTTGTTGTTGAGCTCTTTCTGGCCCCTATTTTGTTCAAATACTGCCGGAAATTTAAGCATAAAGAGGCGTTTCAATATATCACACATGCTGTCTGTGCTAGATCTTTAAATATGCCAGAATGTAAAAAATTTCTTTGCCGAGCAGTGATTGAAGGTTTGTGGAACATTTATATACATAAACCTAGAAGTTGTCAATTTGATAATTTTTTGGTCATTTTTCACTCTTACCAAGTGAGGTGGCTCAGGCAGTAACATCTGTGGCCTGCTTTTGGGAGGTCACGGGTTTGATCCCCATGGCCACACACCCTGACATGGGTTTTTCCCTGGTTTCCCCATGTCACTTAGGCGAATGCTGGGGTGCATTATTTCACACCACGGTTTCCTTTCCGCCACTTCCCTTCATTCCATTTCCTTATCATCTTTCAGGAGCACTTTCAGGCGTGTAGTGTGGGCAGTGCCGGGCAGATGGTGTGGATGATTGCACATGGTAACGACTGTTCTCAGCACTAGATGGCATTTGGCAATCCTTGTCCTCCGTTGGGGGGACGCTCAATGCGATACCAGAACCACGATGTAATAGTTGCTTGGTAGGGCCTGGTGGCAGGATGAAATCTCAGCACTTGTTAGGGACTTCTGTGCATCTCTGTGGCCTATCCAGCTGCGACCCTTTGTGGCACCTTCAGTTCCCTCATTTCATACCTGCCTCCTGGGTGTGGTAGCCACAATAGATCAGTGCAGGTCGAATGAGCGAAGTGTCCCCTTCTGTATCTGTACCCTTTACCCCATCATAGGCTGGTAGTCAGCTAATAATATTTGGTTACTTCATGGTTAAGTTTCATGTCTCATCCATATCATGAGGAAGACAAAGAATGCTATTGATGGGAAAAAAATCTTTGGAGAAGAGGGAGCTCAATAATTGAACAACAGTGACCATTTTGTTGCATACATCACTTTGAGTGGAGGTTTGCTTTTGTTTACACAACAGTAGAAATCAATTACTGACAATCCTTTACATGGGTAAGGTTTTAAATGTTGCTGTGTACAGTATGGTCTGCCTTATGCAATTTTAATTTCCACCACACAACCCCCCACCAATTCTATAATACTGAGTTTAAAGGACTTTTATTTAAAGGGTAAGTCATGTATCAATAATTATGTATAATGTTACACAGAGATATTTACTGCAATGATTTCATTAGCACAACAATAAATTTCAGCTTTTGACTTACATATGTACATAAGTATTTACATACATACTTTGCTCTAGTTGCTTAGACAACCAAAAAAAATCACACATGATGAAGTTCCCTTTCTCCATTGCATTAAATGCCGTAGTGTTTTGTTTTGGAGTCTGCTGTCCATAATGGCTACTTACTGTATGTAAGTCCTTAGCAACAAAACTGTCTTGAGGCATTCAAACAGGAATTGTGTACGTTGCACTCCATCACAATAAAAACATTAAAAAAATTACAAGTCATGTTATAAGTTACACTAAAAAAATTATTATCACTGACTTAGCAGAGATGCTCACTCATTCATTTGCATATTTTTCATTCCATAGCACTCATATGTTAACAAAAACATTCTGTAGCCTTCAACTTGTTTTCTATCCAAGTCCAATAAATCCTTATAAAGACACATTCACTCATTATTGTCATGTTACAGTTTAAGTTTCAAATTCTATGCTTATATCAGTTCCTTATTTTATTGTCAGAATGTTAACTTATTGTCATAGATTACAATCAAACAGGATAAACTCTTTCTTTGAACTCTCCATCACAACTCTGTAGTAATCCCTGGTACTTACCAAGCACAGTCTGCTTAAACCTGTTATGCAATATATTAATCTTTGTCACACAATTGTTATTAACAAAACTGCAACATCCATTCTTAAAAATGTGCAAGGGAAACAATAGACATTACACTACCTTATAACTAGAACTACTCACACATAATAAAATTTCACACTTAAACATGGCTCTTTATCTTGTTCCCCATATCACAGTCACTACCCACCTCTACAATTAAAGAAGCCCATTTTGCTCAGATTACATGACAACAAACTCTAAAAGACTGTACAAATACAGAAAATCAAAACAATGAACTTTTCCCTATAAAATCAAAGAACTATATTTAACCCTCCAGTAGGTGCATGGATTACATATGTAATTCGGTAGCTGTTCACTTTAATGCTTTCTTCATTTTTTCTTTATTATGGATCATGCTAGTTTCACACATTTTTAGTAATTGTGCCAATTTATTTGTATACCCTTTTTCTTTTTTCACAATTTTATGCATAGTTATGTAAAGTATATAAACTATATATAAATATAAACACTACAATTGTAACAAGGAATACTATTCAAATTAAAAGTTTATGCTAACTTCATTTAACTTTAATAACGGATTACAGGATTACAATTATAAACACAATAAATTCTCATAAAGATTTTTTTTTCAGGTTATTCCTTTCGCTTTACATGTAACAACATTTGTGGATTTTGAAAAGATAGTATAGGAGTCTATTTTCTTCTTGTCATCAGATCACTATTTGACTTCAGTCTGATTTAAAATTGTTTATGTAGTGTTCAACGCCTGCTTTTATTACATACAGCACTGCAGGTGGTGACACTGATGATACATGAAATGAAGATGGAGCACTGGTGGAATTAGATGGTAGGGGAAACCAGAGAGCCCAGAGGAAACCCGCCCCAGTGCCACTTTGTCCACCACAAATCCCACATGCAGTCGCTTGGGATCGAATCCAGGTCACTTTGGTGAGAAGCGAAAAGGTCTAACCACTCAGCTATAGCATGGCCATAAATCCGATAAAAAGCCTTCAAACTATAAGCATTACATATCTCATCCGAAAGAAGATTTAATACACTTCTAAAATCCTAAAATAACCCATCCCCTATCTCTGAGTTACTTTTGTATACCTCCTCTTTTAAAAATTTAACCTCACCTACTTTGTCATATGAATTAAAGTCATTGTAGCAACTCACCAATACTGAAGAATGTTTTTATATGTCTACCTTGTTCCTTACTTCCATCTGTTGTACTCATGGTTGACAGAGTGACTAACTAGCCCTCTCTCACATTGCCAACATGCCTGGCAAGAAAAACCTTCACAATATAGTCAACAGGCCACTAATTACAGCTGACCACTGGTGACATAGTTAAACGTCACATGTGACATCTCTCACTCATGACCACTGCCCACGACATTTCATCTAGTGTTGATGCGCAGGAGCTTGGAAGGTGGAGTGTGTTGACCAAAGGTGAGCCATAAGGGCTCATAATAAAGAAGTGAAATACAGCTGCATGCCAGCACTATTACAAAAGAACTTTTTTTAAAATTTATTTTAATAAAACTGGCACCACCAAGCAGAAAGGCTCAGGCTGTGGTTCATGTTTGGTAGCTCCAGGGTTTAAATCACATGGGCTGCCTGATCTCCTTTTTTTTTTTTTTTTTTTCATGGTTTCCCTCAGTTGCCAAGGTACTGGTTTGGATATTTAATACCATGACTTAAAGTTCCACCTTAAATCTAAACCAATAGTAAAAATGAAAAATAGATGGTAATAGCAAAGGCTCTGCCATCTATCCAGAGATAATGAAACCAGGCCGATTGGAAGGACCCCAGAGCTATCTGTTGGGCACTTGTAGAAGCACAGATACAGTTGCGATGGACTAAGGTGCATTTTAGGGTTACCAGATTATTTAATCAAAATGGAGGACACAATAGTAAAAAATTTAGGACATTTGACAAAAATATAAGACATTATCGGTCAATGCAAAAATAATGTAAAGTTATAATTTAAATGCTATCTATATATAACCGCAGGCATATACATACATTTACATTTTCTTAATGTCTAAAAAAATATAATGTTAAATGTGTTCATTAATAGTCATACTTCTGCAAAGAGCTAATCTTCCACAAAACATCTAGCTTGTTTGAAATATAATCAAGAAATTTCACACAACTGGAGTTTTTAAACTTATACCCCATTAAAACAATAACTTTCACTGAATGAACAGATAGTCTGTTCCTTTCATCTGTTCACCATGTCCTTAATAGTGAAAATATTCTCAACATTAGCGCTGTGTGCAGGAACAGTTCTCTTCTTTCTGTCTTGAAACACTTATACTTTAACAATAATGCATTACGGTTTGTAACAATTAACTGTTAACTTTCCACTTCCTTATTCCTTGATGCAAATGGGAGAGAGAGTAAAGCATCACTTTGCTTTGCCTCCACAGAGTACCAATCTTTTGCCTCAGAGTGCAAATGCAGCATTGTCCAGACTATCGCTCAAAGTTACTATGCGTGAGTATACTCTTTGGCTGCAGCCAGTGTAGTCATGTTGCCATAGCGAGTTGCAGTTGTGGCTAATAATCCGGACATCTGGTAACCTTAGTGTAGATGCTGCCATTTGCTCACCACAGAAGCTTCTTTGAGCATGTGATACAGTAAGATGGTCTGTGTCAGGGTTAATATCGTGAAGGCATATGCCAATCCTCGAGGTGTCTCCTACCTAAGTGATGCATTTTGATATAACCATGTAGTTAAATCACCATAAAATAAGTGGAGAAAAACAAAACTGTTAACACAGTGCATTCCACCTCTTTTACTAGAGCTTTAAATACACTTTTCCATATATATTTAAAATTATGCAAAATCAACTATGAGGGAAGTTTAACTCAAATTGTTTTAGTTTTGTGTATTTTCACTCATATAGATCATATTCTGCTGGAAAATTATTCCATTATAGGATTGCTCAAATGTATAAAGTTACAAGGAAAGGAAGAAGATTAGTTAATTTTCTTAAAGTACTAATTCATTCCTCTGTAGTGCAGTTGGTAGTGTGCTTGCCTCTGGCACAAAGGACCCTGGGATTTTTCCCCCACTGGGAGGTCTAGCACGGGCTGCACTCAGCCTCATTAGGTCCTGGGAGGCCAATTGAGAAGCTACTTGATGGAGAAGTAGCGGTCCCAGGTCATGAAGGCTGCATAACTGGCCGGGAGGGCTTGGGGCGCTGACCACATACCACCCTCCAGATAGTACCCCACCAATGACACCTGTAGTGGGCAGAGGTGGGGGATGCAGTGGCTCGACGGCAAGTCTCGGCCCTTCATGGGCTGTTGTGCTGGGGTTTTACTAATTGTTCATTGCACATTATTCACTCTTCATATAATCATACACATCTTAAACTGCTTCAAACTGCTATTTGGTAAACTAAAAACATAATTTTGCTTTATTGACGGTATTATATTTTGACTGAAAGCAAGCAAATAAAACTTTTCTCTTAGCTAATGATATACATAGTCATAAGAGTTATACCTATTTAAAAATGGATTACAGTTGTAATCCAGGTACCTTTTTATGTAACAAAAATATGCCTGTCCACTAGAGGATTAAATATAGTTTTCATAATTTATCAACAAAGAGACATATAAACACAAGATAAATATGTACATATATATTTTAGTTATTGTCTAAAAGGGGAACTATTCATTCTATTTCACATCTAAAGCTCAAAAAGTATTTTACTGTTCCATCCAGATAGAGAATTTAGAAATCTGTGCATCAGTAAAGTATGCTAAAATTACATGCATAATTATTATGACACTTAAAGATGCCTGACTTCTATCATGCACCATTTATAGGTATAATGAGGGTAAATATCATTAAATCATTGATATTAAAAACCTTTATAGTTGCACAACAATATGAATACAGTAAATATAATCGCAAGTTTTCCATTTAACATTTTCACAGACTGATTATTGTCATACATTTACAAGATATTAATCTGAAAGGCACTCAGTACTTCCAAGTCAATTTTAACTTAAAATTATAAAAAAATAAGTATGTACTTTCAAAAAACTCCTAACAGTAGATACATTCTACTTTCTTTCTCATTCCTATTCAAATAATTTTGGAATTATTGCAACCATTTAAGGTTGAAAATAGTTAAATAGCCATAAATATTAAGCATATATAGCTTTCCTTTTGAAATAAGCATTACCTGCACCTTCAAAGTCCTAATTTAAATCTCATTTGTGAAAATAGCTAGTTTCATTTTTCACATTGACTCTGTGTTTTGCTTTATATTTTAGTTTTTACAGTTAATCATTAAAATACAAATTTGATTAATGATATCTTATTTTACTTTCATTTGGCATGTAACATACACAAGATTTATAACACAATAACATTGCTGTATTTTACTTTAGTTTTACATTGCAGATTTTTCAAAATGCTGACTTCCTATAGTAAGCAGAGGAAGTATTGTATTCCACCAAAAATTTGACGTCGAGATTTCATTGGAAATATATGTTTTGAAGCCCCCTGAATCCAAAAAAAAAAAGCATTTTTATAAAAAGGTCAGTGACTGTGTGTGTGTCTGTCTGTCAATCTGTGGAGAGTATAACTCAAAAAACAAAAAGTTGATTAAGAACCAAAGAAGGTATTTAAGTTCAAGGATGCAACACAAAGATTTTGAAGAAAATTCTTCCACCCTAAACTACCCTTTACATGGAAAATTTTTCAAAAATTTTTATTTTCTTGAAAATGGCTGTAACGATTTTGATTAAAATGCCATATATTTGAGATATTTTTGTGACAAATGAAATGTATATTTTGAATTTTGTTTATTCTGAATGACTTTTGCATAACTGGTAAACCATAAGATATAGACCAAATCTTACTATACAAAAATGTATATCTTGCTAAAACACACAATTTATGTAGAAATGAATTGTTTTAGAGTTCCATGGAGAGATATTCCTTGTTATTTGTGTGAATTTTGGAAAACAAGCTTTCGTCAAATGGAATGTCGTTATTCATTTTTTTATATGCTAGCCATCAGAGAGAATGGAATTTAAAAGCTTTGAAAGATATGACTATCGCTCAATGCCTACTGTATTCCCCATTCCCCTTTGCACCTACAAGGAAACAAGGAATAAGATAATTTCTGTAAATGTTTATCTCAATTAACACGAAGAAGATATAGGGAATAAGAGTTTGTAAGAATGGTTAGTACAAGAATAGAGAAAGTCATGTGAGTACAACACATCAGATTTTTTAAATATTGTCGCTAATGAATGACTAACACATTAAATATTTTTCAAAAATATATGTCACATTTCCAACACACTGATAAAGCTAAGAGGCAATTTTGAACAGTTTCAAATGCTGTGGGGTTTTATTTTCTTCTATTAATTAACATTGTATAAAAACACCAAGAACTTAATTCTCTCTTCAAGATTTTATGTGAATATATAAACTTGTGATCCTTGAAATAATATTATTGAAGTTCTAATGAGTATGTGCAATACATAGATAGTACAATGTGTAGCTTCTTTCAAACCTTAAAAAGTTTAAATATTATAATATTTGAGCCAGGGAAAATAAAAATATCACTGTTTGGCAAACAAAGGAGCATGGTTTCAATTTGTTCAGATCTGGACTTCCTGATGTCCAATCTTGGTGTGTTATGAACTTGGAAACATTGTCCTTAAGCCACTGTTGCACGTGTTTAGCCCTATGAGCTGGTGCAGAGTCTTGTTGAAAAACCCAGTGACGCTGGCCAACAGTAGCCACAATAGGAAAGTCTTGTGGCTGGGCTACCTCACACCATATTGCTCGGCTTCTGCACACAACAAAGGACGGCCAAGTTCAAGCTACCCCACACCACTCATGCAAGCAAACAACAATCAGTGGAGCATTATAAAAGGTTTTCTATATTGTTTGGGAATCTTCTGTCTACTGGCAAGTTCCAGAAAAGGCAAAGTTTGAAAAAGACATACCTGTATCATCGCCAGTATAAAAGCTTATGGAGCACATGAGGACCAGCAGTTTTTACTCAGTCAGTCAGCTTTAGTTTGTGTGCAGTCGTTATTAGAGAATTGGTGCATTATGAAGGAAAATAGCAAAACAGTTGAGTGATTGTATCATCAGAGTTAGCTTTTATGGGACAAAGAGAGAAGTGAAAGCAGAAAATTGTGTGTTAAGGTTATGAGAAGACAACAGCTTTGAGTTTTAATATCATAAAGGACTGTAGACTCTGCTAACATCAGTAAAAGAGAACTGTGCCTTCAGTTAGAAGAAAATAAAGTAACAGAAAGAGAGAAAGAATAACTCCTGTCATTTTGTAACAGTATCTTAAGACTCAAATCATAAGACTCTGCACTAGTCATAGGGCTAAATATGTGCAATGGTGGTTTAAGGGCAATGTTACCGAGTTTGTATCACACCTAGATTGGCCATCAGGAAGTCCTGATCTGAATCTGCTGGATTACCAATTATGGGACATCATTGAGAGTTTGCTTCAGAGACAAGCAAACATTGAGAGACAAGCTTCTTGATATGACACAGAAATCTGGAGGCTCTAAAAGGAGATTTGAACTGAAGAGAATAGAATTTATATATAAATGTCATATGTACTGCAATAGACGATTGGCTGTGACATTTGAAAGCCTATGTGGCCTCTCTTTCTTTTGTTAACGTCCTCCAACGTAATGTCATATTGAATGGTGAGTGACTGAAAATGGGTGAAATGATACTCAAATGAGCCCGAAGTCCATACAGCTTTAAGATACCTGACATTTGTCTTCTTAGGATAAGGGAAAACTCTGGAAAAAACCTTATCCGGATAACTTACCCTAAGCAAGATTCGAATCTTGAATGTGAGGCAGACACACTAATCATCACGCTACAGAGGTGGGCTAAGTGTGGCCTCCATAGATGTAAATTTTGATGAACTATCTCTACTTTGTATTCACTATATTAAAGATAATAAATGACATTAAAATGTTTTCGATAGTGTGACTCTTTGTTGTGCTATCCACAATCATAGTAGTGACAACTTATGATATGACTAGATACAAACCATCGCTGCTCTTCCTAGATAGAGAGTACCTGATTGCTTTTTCTTATTCAAACCATCAGAACTCTCTCAAGGCAGAGAGTACTATGGTTTCAAAATAGGTCACTGGTCAACTATAATGGCATTCTTCCTCTATTAGCATATAGGAAATCATGGATTAAAAACTAATGTGTATATAATCTACTATAATACTGTTTGATCGCAGCTATGACTTCTGTTTTCATATAACATCATTTAAGCTTATCACCACCGCCACTGCAGATTTTTCAAATTATTTTGGGTAAGAATTTCATTTATTTTGTCCTGAAATGTGTGTTTTTATACTAGTTTTAGGTTTGTATGTTAGCTCTGTCACAGTACATGATGAAACATTAGGAATAAAAAAATGAATGTTAAATAGACCATGGCCATTAAGTTCAGAACTTAAGTTTTTAATATGTAAAATTATTTGCTTCCAAGAAGCTTAAGGGTGGGCTCAAATAGTGGCTCTAAACTATTGGCACTATTCCTATTTGGTAAAGTCAAAATTCTGGGGTATCTATTTTAGATTAATAAATAATTCTGGTCAATTTAACATTTTATATACTTATTTAATACAATATAATATTTCTATGCAACTTGTATAAGTTTATCCATTGATTTTTGCAAATATGTAAGAAGTGATATCTAGTCAGTTCTAGTTAAGTAAAAAAAGCTACTGGAACATAGTGTTTTCTTATACAGGTGTTCCACTATAACACTGACAATACTTAATATGATGTGCAGGATAGAAAATTGATCAATTTTCAAATTGGAATTCCTGTCTGGAAATGCATGGTTTGGACGTGTAGCACATCAAAGTATGAGATGGGTGTGTTCCTTTCATCAACGAACCCAACATAGAACTGTCTATGTCACAAACAGGCTTCAAAGTGTGCACCTTCTATGTCATTGCAGAGCCTACATCAGCTGTGGTGATCTTTGAAGGTTTTCAATAGCTCATTGGACTTGAGCAATAAGGTCCTCCACTGACGTTACAGGAGTGCTATACACCATACTCTTCATACAATTCCACGAAAATAGTCGAGAGGTGTCAAATCTGGTGATCATGCTGGCCATGGAACTGGTTCACCTCTACCAATCCATCAATTTGAATATGCGACATTGAGGTGATTCCACACATTTACATCAAAGTGTGCTGGAGCTCATGTCAGCCGTTTCAGTAGCTGTGTACTGATGCATGTAACACTGTTGTTAAAAATGTTACTATACTTGAAACTACACAAGTAATGCAGGATGCACCAAGGACTCTATGGAGGAATTTAGTGCATGTGCAGGAATGCAGACTGGGTTTGATCCCAGGCAACTGCATGTGGGATTTGTGGTGGACGAAGTGGCGCTGGAGCGGGTTTTCTCCAGGTTCTCCGGTCTCCCTTGCCATCTCATTCCATCAGTGCTCCATCTTCATTCCATGTATCATCAGTGTCACTGCCTGCAGTGTCATATGTAGTAAAAGCGGACATTAAACACTACAAAAAAATGCACAGGAATGTTATTATGCTGAGGTCATTCATCCCAGTACATAGGTGGCTAAACGGTAGCATACCTTCCGTATAAAGAAACCAAAACAAATATTAACTGTCACAACCGTTCGTTCCCAAACTTCGACACTCTCCAGTGCCCAAACCGTTCATTTCTGGATAGGAGTTGCTATTTAAAAACCAATCAGTTTGCCATTCTGCAAAACATACTAAGCATTGTCAGTATTTTTCTGGTATCAGTATAGTTTACTGATACGTATTATATACTCTTGCACATCCAGGTAGCAGTGGTATATAAAACCATTCATTTTAAAATATAAATATTAAAGAATATTTAGTATTAAAATTCTCTCACAACCAAATTATTCACTGTTAGTACTCACTACAGCTCTAGTAATGCAGCTCAGTATCATTTTATAAATTGTATAGAACTTGATGAAGCTTGAAACATTGTATGATGTCTATAAACAAATAAACCAGCATCAGAATAAGTTGAATTTCAGAACTGCCACTGTTGCCAGTTCCTGAACTTAAACCTCCATACATACCAAGTAAACACCTCATGTCATCTTTTTGTAAAACTGTAAACTAGTAAATTTAGCATCTGTGTATGTTACATGCCATTGTTATGATCATCTTAATCATTTTCACAAACCACCACCACCATCACCTCCACTACTATTACCACCATTACAATTATTGTCATGCTGGATGATATTACTGAAATAGAAGTCCTGGGGGATTATTGCTTAATAACATCATTTATATGCACACTTTCATACCAGCTAAGCTATGTAAGTCACATACTATCCAAATATGTCTAGGACACATGAAATAATTTGTGTGGCAAAATATGAATGCATTAAATGAATCATCATAATTTGCTTGTATGTTTGTACTTTCTCTACTACGTATATAAGTAGAGGAAGTATTGTATTTCACCCAAAAATTCAATGTCAAGATTTCACTGGAAATATATGTTTTGAGGCCCTCTGAATAAAAAAAAAAGCATTTCTAGAAAAAGGTCTGTGTGTGTGTGTGTGTGTGTGTGTGTGTGTGTGTGTGTGTGTGTGTGTGTGTGTGTGTGTGTGTGTGTGTGTGTGTGTCTGTGTGTCTTTCTGTGAACAGCTTAACTCAAAAATGAAAAGTGAGTTAAAAACCAAAATTAGTATTTAAGTTGAATATCTTTCAAGGATGCAACATGATGATTATGAAGTACATTCCTCCATCCTAAACAACCATTTACATGGAAAATTTTTTCAAAAATTTTGATTTTGTCAAAAATAGCTCTAATGATTTTTATTAAAATGCTATATGTTTAAGATACTTTTATGACAAATGAAATGTATATTTTGAATTTTCTGGCTATAGCCATTAGTTCTGTTTATTCCAGATGACTTCTGCAAGACTGGTGAAGTGTAAGAGATAGACCAAATCTTACTATACAAATAGAACGTAGTTTCCAAGCTTGTAGGCTGCAGTCCACTTGATGAATAGGCATCTGACGTTTCGTCCAGGATTCCATTGGGCATCTTCAGAGAGTGATTCCTGGCTGGTTAACAACTAGAGGGCAATTGACGCCAGACGGAGTTCGAGTCGAGCGGAGATGAGATGATGTTTCCCCCGCTCGAGTGTCTTTACCGCAGTACCTAGCCGTCATACGGCTTAACCTGCGCGATGGTTTTGATGGTGTCACTACAGGGATCTTTTCACTGGGAAAATTTGTTGGAACAGGGGTTTTTATAGGAACGGGAGGGATTGTAGGCAGGGATTGGTCCACAAGCGGGCTGTGCGCGACTTCTATGCGCTAATCCCCACCAGGGTTCTGGCCTTCAGTCACTCGCTGAGAGGTGAACTGAAACAGGTGATTCTCTCTGTTTTGAGTACAGATTGCATTTTTGCCCTTCCCATCTTAAGATTAGATCGTAGGACTTAAGATGTCCTTCGGCAATCTTTTGGATGGTAGTCGGCGCGGCTGTCTCTGGTCGTATTGGCCCAGAGTATTCACCAGAGGGTTAGGGTGGATGGAGCTCCTGAACTATATATATGTGAGAGGGACCACCTCTCATCTCTTATTGGTTGTTCATACACCAATCACTGCTATGTGGCTGTGGGAACTGCCACATTATTGGTTTTGTTGGCATTTTGAGGCTTTGGTTTTGTATTGTCTAGCACCGGCACCCAGGCTGTGTGTATACATGTTGTTTCTTCTTTTATATTGAAAATTCCCATAAATATAAAAAAAATTTCAATAGAAAAGAAGAAACAACACGTATACACACAGCCTGGGTGCTGGTGCTAGGCAATACTGAATCGAAGCCCAAAAATGCCAACAGAACCAATCGCATAGCAGTTCCCACAGCCACATAGTAGTGATTGGCATACAAACAACCAATAAGAGACAATAGGCGGTACCTGTCACCTATATATAGGTTGGGGGCTTAGTGCAGTGCGCTGGGACGCATATTTCTGGTGTGCCCAGTGAAGGTGTGTGTGTGTGTGTGAGTGAGTGTGAATGCGCACGTGTATGTATGCGTGTATATAATTGTAAATATGTACATATGTAATTATTATTTATTTATGCCAACAAACTTACTGTTGGTGTTTTTAAACACACAAGCCGTGTGTGGGCAAAGGTCTGTGGTTCAAATCCCAGTTGTGGCATTGAATTTTTAAGTTCCAGTTCTACCTCTTATGTACATATGTGTTTATATATATATATATATATATATATATATATATAAAACAAAAACTGAACAGAACTTAAAGGACATAAGAAAACTATTCTTGGTGACCGATAGACAGTCACCATATGGGTTTTTGCACAAACCGAAAACTATAATTAGTTATAAGGAGACAAATTGTATATAAATGTCAAATATAGCCTGTAAGCTGGGCCCCATGTACCGGCACCAGGCCAATACTTTATAATAAACAAACTGAAACTGAAACACCCTCTAGTTGTTAACCAGTCAGGAGTTACTCTCTGAAGATGCCCAACGGAATCTTGGATGAAATGTCAGATGCTTATTCATCGACTGGAACACGGTCTACAAGCCCAGAAACTATGTTATATTGTCTTAACACTGGCTGTGAAAGCCTAAGCATATATATTATATAACTTGCTTTACCCATGACTGACATTCCAGAAATATTTTAGGGACATGTAACTGGCATAAATAATCAAGTCTAATCCATAGAATGGAGAAAGGAGGAACTTAAGCAAAAAAGTAGAAAAACACGCACATTTTTAAACATTTACACAGGTGGCATACTAAAACGAATGGAAAAGCCTGTTTATATGATGTAAAATACATCATGTCAATTATGAGAGATGCCAAAATTTAAAGTTGTCTGATAACTGATTATTACTATTCTCTTTCCTGTTGGGCAAATAAATTTTGTGGGTGCAAATGATACTTATACCTCCAACTTTGCAGGTGATTTCACAGCATGTTTAAATACACAACACCATATGATGTGGCAGGCCTATGATTGGATTTTGTGTTGAGCCACCTGCCATTAAATTTTGCATCAGCCATAGATTTAAATTTTTTCTGCAGCAAGTTTTGTCTAGCTCAATTTCATGATTTTTAACGTTCAGTCAGAATGAAAACAAACTATTTACATAAAACTAAATATATACATTTTATTTCTCATGCCAATATCTCAACATTTTAGAACCATGAAAATAAAAAGGACTGAACAATTTTCAATGCAAAAGGTGAAATGGGACGAGGATTTTTGACAATATTTATCTTTCATTCCTAAGGGTGGTTCCCAACTACCAGTAATGGTAATAATAAGCAGAATGATTAAGTTGAAACATGTATTCAAATGGGAGTGTTCATAACCAAGGGGAAGCTTTCCCAGGCCCTGGGTATGGCAAATAACACTTGGTCAAGTTTCAACTTACTCGTTCCTTTTGCTAAACATGACATGCTGTGCGCATTAGACTTTTTACTGTAGAAATTATTCAAGGTGGCCATGCCATGAAACAGTTGTTAGAGTTCTCCCTAGCTGCAAGCTAGAAAAAATATTATTCGTCAGTTAAAAATAAATGAAGAAAAAAATAAATTTCTAATTACAATATTGACTTCCCCTATCTGTCAACAGACTGATCGATTTATACCTTGCTGCTCTCATTGCTGGACTTTTGTGAATCAAAAAGTTAAGTGTTGCCTTGCTTCCCATTCTTATTGCCGTTCTGCTTACCATTACTGGGTGGTTGCAAACCAGCCATTAAAAATGATGGAATTTGGTACTTGCAAAGCTTTTTTGTTTCTAAGTATACTATTCTCTCTCTCTCTTGCTCACACATTAACACATATGCACACAAATATCCCTTTTTATAAAAATTATTATTTTTCTTATGGATTCATGAGACCTCATATGGATAGAATTTGGTTTTGAGAATCAAAAAACAGAACACTGTTGGGACCAGATTAAATTATGGACTATAAAGGCAAATCTGAATTTCTCTTACTTCAAAATTAGAATTTCCATTTCAGTAACACATCCATTGCAAACTAAGCAATACCATAAAATGAACAGTTCACAAAGAAAAGTGATTATTATTGTACTCCTCATGGCATTAAAGCTGCTCATAAAAGAGACCTTAGAATGCTAACTAACACAATATACCAATACATCTGTCTTTTTACATGAGTAATGTATGTAGGGAAATTTGACCACACTCAGATATAAATTACATTATATTCACTGCAAATAGGATGTGATATGCCTCTATACATACATTCATGTTGATATTCTTGGCTACAAAATGAGATTTGTACACAAAGGATGGATGTAAGGAAGATATCCTGACAATCTTCAAATGCCTATTGTAGTTTTTGGGTCTTTTATGGTTTCCTTTCATGTGCCACAATTTTTGGGTATAACTTGATAATTATTTTGGAAACTATAATATGAAAATATGTTGTGAAATGCAAAGCCCAAAACTTGAATAACCGTTAAAAGACACAAGTTTATTTTCTGTGCCATTTCTTCTGTATGCAATGATGCTTCAGAAACTAGAATTTTAAATGATTGCTGCTTTAGGATATAATTGAAGGAAACCATTTTGGTTCAATGTATTATTTCATATTTCAGGAACACCATCAACTGGAGCAAACTTGGATGAAAGTGGCAAGATATTTTTAAAGGTCACACTGTTAACACTAGAAGAACTACAACTGGTCCCAAAAATTTGGAGGGCTACAAATATAACAAAGCAAATTGGCACTCATTTAGTTGATGTAAACACATCTGTTACACATTTTAATTAAAATCTGTAATTATTAACTGTTTGTGTCTTTAAGTTTGTTAGCCTGAATTTGGTGTATCCTGTCCATAAAAAGAAGTGTAATTTGAGGTGCAAATCATGTGGTATGATATAATGTGACATATCAAATGACTATAAAGCTGATGACCTAGTAATCAATGGCTTCCTGATAATTTATGCCTTCCAGTAAGTGTTGCCAACACAAATTCCATTAAACTTCAGAAGGCCTTGCTTGGCAAAAATACTTACAATTAAGGTTATTTAATGTGTTCCATATGTAGTTCAATTTTAGAATTTTATTAGCTTCTGCTCTTGTATTATTCACTAAAACAGTCAAGCCAAGTCTAACTTAAAGTTGTGTTATTCTTTAGACAAAATCACTTGTAACTTACTGTTGTTTTTTATTTTTTTCAGAATAACACAACCTCTAGTTAGATTATTTAGGATAATTTTTGGAGATGTATAAAATAATATAACATTATGGGTAGATATGTAGATATTCAGAATGTCATAGCATTATTACACTTAATAAATTGGTTTGTTTAGAAGATACAATAAGATATAGTAGACGCCTGAAATACCATGATTCAAAATACTGAAGATTCGGATTTAGTGTGAAGGAAAGTATGTCCCCCAAAAATATATCATACTTTTTAATTATTTATTTTTTATTTTTGAAAGTTGAGTTTAAAGTTTTCTTCAAAGAGCGGTACTGGAATATACTTTTTGCTGTGGACGTTGGCCATTATGGCCACTGCATTTCCAGCATTGACCTTGGCCACTGCATTGCTAAGAATTTCCGAAAGTAACAAGACATGCACATGGAAGAAGATATTCTGCATGTTAGTGAAGTAATGAGTACATAAACAAGTTGATTCTGTGTATGGAGAAGCAAAATGAATCAAATAGTATTCATCTCCATCTTGCTACAATCAAACAATACGCAGAGAATAAAATGTCAATTATGCTGCCAAACAGAACTTACTGATTTCTTTTAGACAATGCAAAATTAGGTTAGTGTAAAATGGGTAAAGTGTAATTGCATGTGCTGCATAAATTAAGATTGGTTACAGGACTGCGACACACCCCTAGCATAACTGGTGTGTAATTGCATTTAAAAGTGGTTACTTTACCCTATATTACATACTTTACCATGTACTGAAATTTATTACTGTGATGTTTCCCACCAGTTTCACGAGATCAATTTTTGTCACTTCTAAACTCACATTTTTGTATCCCGTAGAATTGTTATAATGCAGGGCTAAAGCATGTCTCCCAATAACTGTGTTATTTTGGGACTCTACTATACATTAAGCTAACAAATATATCACCTGCCAAATATTTTTATTTATAATTCTTTTGTTGTAAATATTATGTTTTCTTTTATTATTTTAACTGTCCATTTATTTAAGTTTTCATTAAATATGCTTATCACAATGGCTGTTAGGGGGGTGGACGCACTATAGCCTAGGGGATGTGGGCATGCCTGATTACAACCAGTGTTTTCACACGTACATTGCCAAACATTTTTCCTTTACAGTTTTATTGTAAAATACCTACGTTGCATGGTTTAACCTTTGCCAAGTATGAACTCACAAAAAAATTAGCTATTCTGAACATCTCTGAAAAGTTGTAAAACAAAAAATTCAATATTAATTAACTGTTTATATATTGTTATGGTTGCCTTCTTGATAGTTTATTACTATTTTCATGACCCTTTTTCAATAACAGAAGTGGTGAATGAAGCTTTCTTGTAGTTAGCTTAGTTTTACACTGGAGAAAGAAGCTATTGATACTTTGCACTTTATTGGCTGCAGTATATGGGAACAAAGGAGTATAAGCTCTGCTTCCTGGCAGAACACCAAATATAAAAACATTCAAAAAGTTTACCAGGTTGGAGAATGCAGAGGAAAAACAGGAGCCAAGGTAAAGTGATCTAGTTGTCTTTTGTTGGTCAAACTTATAGTGAATTTATGGTTAAGAAAACACTGCACCACTTCTTCTGTACACACTCGCTAGATTTTCATAAACTTAAATATTAAGTACTGTAAAGTATTCTTCTTGTTTGAGCTCAATTTTTTATCACTTTTTTTACACACACCTTTACTTTAAAATACAGAGTGAGTTGGGTTCATGGTAAAGTGTGAGGCCTTCATTCAGGAGGACATGGGTTCGATTCCCTTGGCTGACCTTTCTCATCCATGGTTTTTTGGGGGTTTCCCTGGGTCACTGGGAAGGATTTCCAATCCTCCAAATTTCCTGTCCTTCCATTTTGTCACATTAATAATTTAATTTCACCCTTCATGCCATTAAAGTAGGCAACACACAATATTTATTGTTCTTTTTTTAAGGTAAATTCATAGGCAACAATGACTATGAAAGCATAAATTGCCATGATGCAGTAGATGCCTAAGAATCAGTGAAAACAGATTACTATTTTGTATTTTATTTGTTTAGTAATTGTTAATTAATAGTTTATGTCAAAATATTTTTGTTTCCTTAGTAGTTTAATAACATTTGTCTTAAGAGATGAGATAATGGGAAGTTATAAAATAACTAGGAATACTCATGCGCTTTACATTAAAAACTTACATGGTTGTCATAAACACATAAACATTGTATAAAATAAAAGTTCTATATCTAGGTACCTTTTTGAAAATAAAACCATAGCCATTAAGATGGCAAGTTGTTCCTTCTAGTTAGACAATAAATTTACATATAATAGAGAAGAGTGACCCAGCTAAAAGCTCTAATTTGTTTTAGAAATATGAAAAGCAGTCCCCAGTAATTAATTCTGAGCTAAGTAGCAGATTACTAACATATACTGAGGTATAAATTTCTTTATAAGCTGCAGAGATATAACGGTACAAATGAAATCTGCAAAGTCGCTCTGTTTACTGTTTGCCACTTTCAATTTTTTGTGTTATGCGTATATTTATAGCATTCCTCTCTCTAGAATTTTGAATTGTGTCATTTTTCCTGTCCTATGTAAGATTTATTTTATTAACAGCACACTTCACCTTTAAAAATATCTGATAATTTTTCTATAGACCCAAATTCCAAGTTTCCTCATTTGATGATAATTATACGAAAACCAGAGGTTTACTAGTTTCAACATCCAGTCAATTTCAAAATATTTCTTTAGGGATACTGAGGAACTAGTATCAGCATGGTGTTATGTTTCTTCACTATTTTTATAAATGATATATTTAATTTTCTTTGTGTTTATGTATGTATGTTTATGTTAGCATTAAGGTATTTCTCTACTAGTATTTGTTTGAAACTGACTCATGCCTTTGTAAACATAAAAATAAACTGTTTTATGTCTTCTATACATCAGCAATTAGATCTAGATAAAATAACAAATTTTATGTAACAAATGAACAGTAAATCTGATTTTAAATGCATAACAGATCATACAACCTTTTGCTAGAAATAAAGAACTGTAACGTGTATAACACAGAATACTATATCTAACATTTTGAGCACCTGAATAGTGACAGAGTAATAGATATGAAATTATAAACTATGTTTCTTACATTTATAGTAACAAGCATTCTTTAACAAAATCTTTTAATGGATGGGAACAGCATTATTTTTATACCTTACATAATGATAAATTTAAATACATTTTGTAAATAGCACCCATACATTCATTCATATTTGGTTGGTTTACATCCTTAACAACTACTTTAAAATTATTGTCAAATTTGGCAGCCTTACTTATCCACAATATATGTATAGGTATATTTATGACGCATATTTTGAAGTGCAAATGTTTCATTTCGATTTATGATTTTCAAATGTTTACTATGTAATAAAAAGTTTTACATGTACTTTTTCGTAATGGAAAATGTTAGTTGTGTTGCAACTGATAGTTAATTTAAATTAGTAAGCTATGTATGGGAAGGGAAAGAATTCCTAGAAGAATTAAGTTCAAACTGGTTAGTACACCTTAACAATAACTTTTCTATGGCATGTGCCAGATTTTAGTCTATAATTCCAAGTTAGATATGTTGATGTAGTATTGTATTGTTAATTTTAATAGAAAAAATGGTCATTCCTGAGAAATGAAATACTTTCAGTTGCGAAACATTTAATTTTTCAAAATGCATATAATTTTTTTTATTTTCTACTACAGAGAGACCCAAAAACATCCAAACCATCACGTGGTGTTTTTCCATGATAACGCAGCTGCTGTACACAAGGTCATGTAGTTGACTTGTTTTTCTCTGCTCTGAAAGTGCAGTATTGGGCTGACATGTGATTGAATTATTACCAGTGTGATTTATTATTTTGTCCTGTACTTAGTCACATGTCTCATCTACTACACAGTGTGTATTTATTTATGGTTTGTATGTGTTAACTCAATCAGCTCACCAAGTGAATGTTCGATTTGCAGAAAGATTTCCAGGTGGTCTGCGATTTCTATCTGTGGAGTAATTTAAAGTGTACAAGACAAACCCACACACCCTGGAAGAATTAAAACAAAATATCCGCCAGGAAATTGCCAGCATTTCTCAACGTGAACTGTGATGGGTGGTTTCCTAAAGAGGTGGCCAGTTTCAGCATCTCCTTTTGATAAAATTAGTAAGTAAAGCCTTTAAAAGTGGTTTTAAAATGTTGTATAGTTTTATCTGTGCTGTTCTATAACAGTGGCAGTCGGCGCCAAGCGCCGAGGATGTGTACAGGCAAAACACAGCGCAGTGAGTTTGGAGTCTTTTAGATCATCCGTTATAAATTTCTGAAGCTTTTGTTTTCTGAATTGTAACAAATAACTCAGACAGTTTTAGGTGTTTTGACCACTATTTCATCATTAGAGTGTTTTACACAAATTTTATTTGTTTTTAGCCAATGCAAAGTTTTCTTGTCTGTCCTTTGATTCATAACTATACAGTAACTAATGTATCCCCTTTCTCTCTAATCACTTGGTCAGACATTTTAACTCTGGAAAAATCCTTATGTAAATGTAGCAATCACTAGATATATCCTCTGAACTCTTTTGAGAGAAGTATTTGAGTTGCACTGAGATTCCCACCTCTGTCATTAATTTGTGGAAAGTAAAAGCACACAATATATCCTACAAATCCTGAGTAAATCCAACTGCACCAACATCTGCAGCTCTGTTGACAAGTCCTACTCCCACAGGCACGTTGTGATCCCTGGGTGATACTGTTCCACAGCAGTAAACAGAAGAGGGTGAAAGCAAGTATCCAGCACTTCAAAACTAGACCCCATTGGTTAGGGAGCAACCCTCAACAGAAAAGTAGGCAAGTTTAGAGGTCTCAAGGTAGCAATTCCACCACTAAGCTTACTCAGCAATGGGCCGGTTACCCATTCTGAGAGCATTCCAACTTACTCGAAATCTTCAGAGAGGAAATAACCAGATGTGCTGAATAGGCCAACTTTCAATCTGAAGCAGAACAGGCCAAAAGGCCTAATCTTTGAACGTTTTTGATGACAATGATGAAAAGCATACAAGAAGTTGATGTTAAAGCAGGGATTCTAGATTTGTAAAATAACAATATGAATACTTTGTGCTTTCCTACATTTTGGTATAAAATGCACAAAAATGTTTGCTATTTTAGGATTCAGTCTTATTCATCTTTACACGAATCTTCTGGAATTCTGAATCCATAGATCCCTGAATAACATTTGGGATTTTAGGGGAAAATATCTTTCAATTAAGTAGGCCACATAAGACAGAAAAGGTAAAATCTGTGAGGAGCAGCCAGCGGTCATCCTACAGCAGACAGTAAAAATCATACTAAAATTACACCATTTCCCTTCAAATGTGAGCTGTTATGCCAACAAAATGGAAGAAAATATGTTTTGTAGTGCTCTCTCAGATATAACTAGAAATTATACTCTCAAGGACTGAAATGAATTCAACCGCAGTTCCATCCACTCAAAGAAGGGCTATTTTCAACATGTGCATGCTGTAATGTGGCATCAGCCCTGCAAGCTGTAGCGAGCCATAGCTAGCCTTCAGTAGAGTGTTGTTGGTACACTGATATCATTGGTACACAATGCAGTTTTTCTTTGAAAGTGTGCATAAAATATTGAGCAAGCAATGTGGCAAATTCTGTAGATGATGTGCAGAAGAGGTCCTTTTGCGTAGTTAAGGACCAAACTCTCAGTACTCTACCAATTCAGAAATATTGCTGGAGCTGTACCATTACTTTCATTTCAAACAACAATCTCCAGGATGTCTTCTCTCAGATAGCAAAACTTCTGAATATAATGACAACATCAAAGACAGCTGCTGAAAGATGTTTTTCATCTCTGAAGAGGATCAAGACATTTC